>OY992885.1:111941042-112526042 GCA_963921405.1 Cepaea hortensis
CGGTCTTTGGTGTTCTGGATCAACTCGGCTGATGATATTCCTCCATGCCACCGTCTCAATCTGTCCAGCATCATTTCTCTTGGTCTGCCTCTGCCTCTCTTCCCGTCAATCTTTCCAGTTGTCACGATGTTCTCCAATGCCTCTCTTCTCATCACATGACCAAAGAAAGCTGTTTGTCTCTTTCTTATTGTTGTATATAGTGTTCTAGTTTCATTAGCCTCTTTCAGGCAATCGTTGTTAGTTATTCTGGCATTCCAAGGAATTTGCAACATTCGTCTTAAAAACCACATCTCTGTTGCTTCTAATTTCTTCCTAATTTGTTCATTTACATTCCAATATTCGCTGCCATACAGCAAAACTGGTTCTATATAGCATTTTAGCACTCTCTTTCTTACATTCATTGATAGCGACTTATTGCATAAGATACTCTTCATTTTATAAAATGCGGCTTTTTCCTGTCCTATTCTGCTCTTAATCTCTGTTGTACATCTTCCATCTGATGTTATAAGTGCCCCTATGTATTTAAAATTATCCACTTGGTTGAGAATTTCCCCTTCTATTTCTATATCACATTTTGGTGTCCCCGTCTATTTCTATTGCTATTCATATAGCTTACTATAGTTTATTATATTCATACCTGCCTTGTTTATTCAGATCCTATTTTATGAAGCTACTTTTATTTGAAAGTACTCATCATCATTTGCCAGGCCAGTAAGTGTGGGCAATAACAGCTCACCAACTCACATGACCATAATAGTCACAGATCAAACCTCTGTTCTTTTCCTCATGTCATTTAACCAAACCATCCAGGTATTTGTTTCTTTGTCCTCCTTTTGCTCTATTTACTGTCAAGTTTTTCAGTTGTCACAATGTTTTCAAGTTTGTCTTTCATATAGAAAGATTTTAAGCAGATAAAAAAATACTTTGAAACCCCAGAAATGTGGCTTTATGGAACAAGTTTAAGTTATCTTGAACAGCCAGAATGAGTATTCATAATGTTGTGAAAGAGACAAAGGCACTTTATTTCAGACATCAAAAGGAGATATATGTGCAAAAAAAAAACAGGATCATATTATATCAGCTGGTAAGATTAATGAGAGACAGACAGACAGTGAGAGACAGTTCTGGATATCTTCCCCGGTGACATGAAAATATATGATCCCTGTAATTGATTCATTCCACTATAGAACAGTAGTTGAGGAGAAGCATAATTGCCCACACCAGCTGGCCAGGCATTTTAATGATAACTCAAAAGTGCTGACATATCCTTCTTTCTTGTTCTGCTTTTTACCCCCCAGTGGACCCTAGACCATTAACCAACTCATTCCAAGCCATTATATCTTATGCTATCTTCTTCAGCTCACTCCATGTCCCCCCCTCCCTTATAATTCATGCCTCTAATTCTCTTCTCTGTGTCTCTGTGTGCTTTCAGTCTCCCTCTGTTTTGTTTGCCCTGTGGGCTTCAGTCAGAGGACTTTCTAATCATACAATCATCAGGTTTCCTCAATGTGTGTCCTACTCAGCACCAGTGTCTTTTCCTCACCTCCTGTATATTTCCCAGCTTCCACTTGTATATTTCCTATGTTAAAACTCACCTCTTGTATATTTCCCAGCTTCCACTTGTATATTTCCTATGTTAAAACTCACCTCGTGTATATTTCCCAGCTTCCACTTGTATATTTCCCAGCTTCCGCTTGTATATTTCCTATGTTAAAACTCACCTCTTGTATATTTCCTATGTTAAAACTCACCTCTTGTATATTTCCTATGTTAAAACTCACCTCGTGTATATTTCCTATGTTAAAACTCACCTCTTGTATATTTCCTAGCTTCAACTTGTATATTTTCTAAATTCAGACTAGCGCATACACATGTGCACACAGATGTACACACTCGTAATCGGGTTGAAAGTGTTATATTAGAATTTGTTTTCCTCTTCCAGTTATATTATTATAATGTTGTTTTCCTCTTCCAGCTATGAGGACAGTGTAGAGTCTATCAGACAAGCAACTCGTGATCTTATCAAATCTGGTGACCTTCATGTGGCCAGGACTCTGGAGCAACAGTTGGCAGACATTGATGACAAGTTTCAGAAAGTCCATGAGGCCTGCGATGAACGGGGCAAAGCTCTTAAAGATGTTGGTGGGAAGCTGGGAGAGTTCCATGACAGGCTCAACACAACTCAGAACTGGCTGCAGTCTAGGATTAACGATGTGACTTCCAGTGATTTTAACTCTCTTCCAGTAGACGAAGCCCAGGAACAACTTTCTGTCTTTGCTAGTAACAAGAAGAAGAATGAGAACGAGATAGCAGAGCTCAAGGAGTTAGCCAAAGAGCTACGTGAAGACGCGCGGACTGGAAGTCCAGCCTCTATCAACAAAGCTGTGGTTGAACTGGACAAAACTATTGAACACTTTGACGTGGTTGTGGGTGACAAGCAAGCTGAGATTGCCCAAAGAGAGAAACAGGCCGGGGAGTTTGAGGCAGCCAAGACCGTGATGCTGCTGTGGCTGGCACAGATGGAGGCCAGAGCTGATGAGTTTCAGCCATCTGCCATAGAGGTGGATGTTGTGGAGCAGCAGATTGCTGAACTGCAGGTAGGTCATTGGTCATCATAGGTCAGGTTGTGTTTGCTTTAAAATGATCACTTTATTTGCACATGGATACCTTCAAAAGTGCTCCAGTCTCCTCTTGTGGATCATACAAGGAGAATTTCAGCACTGTGCATGAACTTCCTAGCGCCAACAAAAATTCATATATGTGTACACCAGAATGACACATGCTATCAATATTCTTTTTGTGGGCAGGATTTCGCATGTTTAAATTTAGCCCTGGCATCAGATCATTCAGCTTAATCTTGTTTTTTATTTCCAACTGGTGAGAGATGTTAACATGAATGACATACAAACAGGTACTTGTAGTTTCTCGCCTTTGTCTGAGAAGTCTAAGTGTCTGATGCACTACCCCATGATCAGGGTGGTGTACCATCCTTAGGTTTGTGTAATAATTCACACTATCCATTCTGAATCTCACCAGGGATGCTCAAATTAAAGGTGGGTGAAAACCTCTACATCACTCCGCCCTCTAATGTCAGATGATTTAGTCCAAAGACAAGAATGTAGGTGTTTTGAAAATGTCACATCTGTGAAGATTGAGACTAACAGACCTGTGTGTGACCGGAACGGACCTTGTATAACCAGAATGGACCTGTGTGTAACCAGAATGGATCTGTGTGTAAGCAGAATGGATCTGTGTGTAAGCAGAATGGATCTGTGTGTAACCAGAATGGATCTGTGTAAGCAGAATGGATCTGTGTGTAACCAGAATGGATCTGTGTGTAACCAGAATGGATCTGTGTGTAACCAGAATGGATCTGTTTGTAACCAGAATGGACCTGTGTGTAACTGGAATATGGCAGATTCATCATTACAAAGCACATGTCCACTCTCCGTGACTGATTCAGGCTTTTTTGGCCACACACATCCCCCTGCTTCAACAAACAGGCTCCCTACTTGCCCGACATGGCTCCTTATGTTTTTGGCTGTTGCCCAAGCTGAACATGCTGCTGACAGGAACCAGATTTGAAGACATGTGGAATGTGACAGAGGCTGCACTGTTCTCCATTCACATAAAGGCCTTCCTGAAATGCTTCCTTCAATGGCAGAACTGCTAGGAGAAGTGTGCACAGTCCCAAGGAGAGTTCTTTGAAGGGGATTAGTATTCCAGCCAAAGGTTCCATACTTGTAAACAGACCTTGTTTTTGTATCATCCGACCTGTTGTTTAAATATATTTGAGTAAATACTATGGGTAAAATGCCGATATTCAAATCATGAACTCCTGCTTGACAATCCTGGGAAAGCCATTCCTGTTATTTACTGTTAGTCTTTTATAACTTTGACTCACATCATTGCAGGTTTGTCATTTAGAACCTGATGATATGTATTGTCATGCGGTGTCAACTTCTAATTGAAGCATTAATCTTAGAACATATCTCCAGGGTCTTAACCTTTCTCTGTCACTCCTCATCATCCATCTCTCACTCCTGGCCTTCTCTCTCTGTCCACTATATTGTTATGTAAAAAAAACATCCTACCATTTCTCCTGTCCCCAACATACAACAATCAACTTTAGTGTCAAAACTTCTGCTCTTTCTCTCACCCCTAGCCTTCTCTCTCTGCCCACAATTGTGTCATGTAAGACAACATCCTACCATCTCTCCTGTCCCCAACATACAACAGTCACCTTAAAGTGAGAAAACTTCTGGTCTCTTTCTCTCTCTCTCTCAGCCAATGCTTATTGAGTATGAAGAACAAGGACCCAAGGTGGATGAGGTCAACGACTTGGGCAATGCTCTGGAAATCTTGTCAAACTCTGCAGACAGACCTCTGAGTCCCATCAGGCGTTTTGGACGTGAGTGTTTTCCTTATTTTGAAATGCATCAACAGTATAACTGTAGTCATGTAATTCCAACAGCTTTTCAATCATTTAACTGCTGATATTTTAGCTTTAGGCTAATTGTAGTATTTATGGGAATATATATTTCTTCTATATAGTTTGGCATAATAGTAATAAGGTTATTAGCTGTTGCATGTTAACTAATGCTCTTTATATCTAAGTGAAATGCTTGTTACATTAACAATGTACCTAACCGTCTTTGGGTTGGGGGGTCTCTGGGCACTGGCTTGGGGGTCTCTGGGCACTGGCTTGGGGGTCTCTGGGCACTGGGTTGGGGGTCTCTGGGCACTGGCTTGGGGGTCTCTGGGCACTGGGTTGGGGGTCTTGGGCACTGGCTTGGGGGTCTCTGGGCACTGGCTTGGGGGTCTTTGGGCACTTGGTTCGGGGTCTTTGGGCACTGGGTTGGGGTCTGTTGACAGTGACATACCTGCAACCCATGGAGGAGACACTGCCAGCCCCAACCTGATGCCAGCTGAATCACAACCTGGTTATATCCTACTAGTCTCCCTGTTTATGTGAAGTTCCAGTACTGGCCTTGCACACCTCTCTGCTTTCTTAGCTTGGATGGAGAGGAGAAGGAGAACTGTGCAACACAGCCCTTGTGAAAATGGTACTTGTGTACTGGGTCAGGAGGAGAGTCTCTGCACAGACCTTACCAAAGATGCAGGCACTTTACAGATCTCACATGACCCAAATGCCAGTGCAAAAAGACTTGTTCAAACTCAATCTTGCAGAGGACCTGGCCAACAGTCAGGGCTCGGAATAAAGGTCAGACGGACACATAATCAGACTTCTACTGGCACCATTATATTGGGACTCTTCGCTGGCTGTATCAGATGAGGACAGAGCACATGTGGGAATGTCCTGAGTGCTGTGATGTCAGTCCTGGACTTTACTCATCCTGGTCCGTATGTCTTTAAGCAAGTACACCACTGACTTGGCAGCTTCAATGAGACTTCTGTAAACTGGAAAATTGAGTTGGAAATACTCTGACTGTTAGATTGTAATAGAAACTGTGCCACTACTTCATGAGTTGTGGTAACCACCTTCCTTCCTCACACCCGTTCCTCCCAGAATGACTGGTACCTGTGTATGAGGCTGGGTGGACCCCAGAGCCGTACAGGTTGGACTAATCCTGCCACTGCTGGATATTGAGCCAGTATGTTTGACAGCCGGTTGCTAACATATGCTGCTAGTTATATTTATATATGTCATTGTGCTCAATTTTGTTGTCCACTGATTTGACAGTTTGTTGGCACATTGTTTGTTTTTGCTACTTGTGTAGGCTCACGCAGGATTATAGGACTGACTTCTCCACACCTGCGTAGTCCATCCCCGACCTTCCCTCTGTCCCCTACAGCCTTGAAGACTTCCATGTCCAGCGAGTCCAGCGGCATCAGCAGCAGGAAGAGCTCCTCAGATAACATTCTTCTAGATGGTAAGACCTGTTTGAGCATATCCTGTCCCTGGTGTGTCAGCAGAACTACATCCAATCATTGTCCATGTCAGCACATCCTGTCCCTGGTGTGTCAGCAGAACTACATCCACTCATTGTCCATGTGAACACACAAACCATCATCTGTAGCTTGGTGTATGTTGCACCCAATTGTTAGCCCTGTATTTACTATTGAAACCTACACAGTAATTCTCATTCATGGACTCATGCAATCACTGCTGCACCTTTACATGACCACACAATATCAATAAGTACTCTTAACATGGTTCTTGGTTTTAAGTCAACATCATAACACTCCAGGACAACTCATAGGTGTTCCGTCTCCTGAAGCAAATGTCAAAGTGTAGATGCTGATCACTTAGGAAACACACTGGAGTAAACACATCAGACTCATCCCCCTGTATGCCCCTTCCTCCTCGCATCTGCTAGTATAACTGTCAATGTTCACGACATCACACACACATATCCACATAAGTGGCCATATATTGGGCAGATGTAACCAGCCTATGGTGATTTAATTTTTATGGAAAGAGTTAATTTTATGTTATGTTCCTAGAGTTAATATGTTGTCTCCCTGGTGAACTGGTAGCACAGTCACTACAGCCAAAGATGTTCAGTGTTTGGTTGTCTGTGACATGCCGCACTAATCTTGGCCAGACAGATCAAGTCAGCATGTGTATTGGTGTCTTAAAGCTTCTCTACAGCCTAGAGTAGAAGAGACTAACTATGGAAAATAACAATGTGGTAAAACCCAGAGCTTCTATTCCTCTACACTCAAGTAAAATAAAGCCAACAAAATTGAAGGAAAGATGTACAAGATCATATGATCTTCACACCTTCTATTACACAGAGTAGGGGAGGCATGAACAAGAAAGACAGTTATAAAACACCACATGTTGTTACTGTTGTGTGCCCACCATTGCTGAAGAGAACCATATTGTGATCTGTCAGTCCGAGTCAGGACATCTCTGCCACAGTGAGAGCAAAGAAATGTTGGCCTTCAAATGAACTCTGGATCTGAGGACAAGATTCCTTCCTGTATGCAGCTCTTTTAACTCTAAACCACGCAAATATGTCACCATGCTAGCAGAAACCCCAGCAGAGTCATCAGCAGCAGTATTCTTCTAATGCCTGAGGTCAGTTCCACAGTTGTCCACTGTGGTGCATAGGACATCCCTGGGGGCTGCCTCAGTCCACTGTGAGCTGACCCACCTACATGAAGTCCGACACAGAATATGTTCCGTGGAAGCCACCCTCCCAACAAGCAAACATGACTGGTCCATTTGATAATACATCTGTGTGACACAGCAGGGTCACCCACTAATCCAGTCTGTGGCAGCACAGCAGGGTCACCCACTAACCCAGTCTGTGCAGCACAGCAGGGTCACCCACTAACCCAGTCTGTGCATCACAGCAGGGTCACCCACTAACCCAGTCTGTGGCAGCACAGCAGGGTCACCCACTAACCCAGTCTGTGGCAGCACAGCAGGGTCACCCACTAACCCAGTCTGTGCATCACAGCAGGGTCACCCACTAACCCAGTCTTTGCATCACAGCAGGGTCACCCACTAACCCAGTCTTTGCATCACAGCAGGGTCACCCACTAACCCAGTCTTTGCATCACAGCAGGGTCACCCACTAACCCAGTCTTTGCATCACAGCAGGGTCACCCACTAACCCAGTCTTTGCATCACAGCAGGGTCACCCACTAACCCAGTCTTTGCATCACAGCAGGGTCACCCACTAACCCAGTCTTTGCATCACAGCAGGGTCACCCACTAACCCAGTCTGTGCAGCACAGCAGGGTCACCCACTAACCCAGTCTTTGCATCACAGCAGGGTCACCCACTAACCCAGTCTTTGCATCACAGCAGGGTCACCCACTAACCCAGTCTTTGCATCACAGCAGGGTCACCCACTAACCCAGTCTTTGCATCACAGCAGGTTCACCCACTAACCCAGTCTTTGCATCACAGCAGGGTCACCCACTAACCCAGTCTTTGCATCACAGCAGGGTCACCCACTAACCCAGTCTTTGCATCACAGCAGGGTCACCCACTAACCCAGTCTGTGCAGCACAGCAGGGTCACCCACTAACCCAGTCTGTGCAGCACAGCAGGGTCACCCACTAACCCAGTCTTTGCATCACAGCAGGGTCACCCACTAACCCAGTCTGTGCAGCACAGCAGGGTCACCCACTAACCCAGTCTGTGCATCACAGCAGGGTCACCCACTAACCCAGTCTTTGCATCACAGCAGGGTCACCCACTAACCCAGTCTGTGCAGCACAGCAGGGTCACCCACTAACCCAGTCTGTGCAGCACAGCAGGGTCACCCACTAACCCAGTCTTTGCATCACAGCAGGGTCACCCACTAACCCAGTCTTTGCATCACAGCAGGGTCACCCACTAACCCAGTCTTTGCATCACAGCAGGGTCACCCACTAACCCAGTCTGTGCAGCACAGCAGGGTCACCCACTAACCCAGTCTTTGCATCACAGCAGGGTCACCCACTAACCCAGTCTGTGCATCACAGCAGGGTCACCCACTAACCCAGTCTGTGCATCACAGCAGGGTCACCCACTAACCCAGTCTTTGCAGCACAGCAGGGTCACCCACTAACCCAGTCTGTGCAGCACAGCAGGGTCACCCACTAACCCAGTCTGTGCAGCACAGCAGGGTCACCCACTAACCCAGTCTGTGGCATCACAGCAGGGTCACCCACTAACCCAGTCTGTGCATCACAGCAGGGTCACCCACTAACCCAGTCTGTGGCAGCACAGCAGGGTCACCCACTAACCCAGTCTGTGCATCACAGCAGGGTCACCCACTAACCCAGTCTGTGCATCACAGCAGGGTCACCCACTAACCCAGTCTGTGCATCACAGCAGGGTCACCCACTAACCCAGTCTGTGGCAGCACAGCAGGGTCACCCACTAACCCAGTCTGTGCATCACAGCAGGGTCACCCACTAACCCAGTCTTTGCATCACAGCAGGGTCACCCACTAACCCAGTCTGTGGCAGCACAGCAGGGTCACCCACTAACCCAGTCTTTGCATCACAGCAGGGTCACCCACTAACCCAGTCTGTGCATCACAGCAGGGTCACCCACTAACCCAGTCTGTGCATCACAGCAGGGTCACCCACTAACCCAGTCTGTGCAGCACAGCAGGGTCACCCACCAAGCTAGTCTGTGGCAGCACTTGTACATCTCTGGTGCACCTGTCACTTGCTGTGGAACCCTTGCTGTCATTGGACTAACATGAACAGTACTTCTACAGGTATTGATAGACAATCATAGTGAGGAAGGGAGAGAGGTAGTGATCAGAGGACACACTATTATTATCTCTACTTTCCTATCATCACTGTGATTGCCAATCATTACCTGTGCATTCATTTCATGTGATCTTAATACTTCTCTGCTATAGTATTGAAGATGATATCTCATTGGGCAAAGAGCAAGCTTCACTTACCAAGGATGTATTGTTTTGACTTTGATTTCTTCTGCTTTGTCCAGATCATAGTCTAAACATGGTTGCCACCGATGCTTGTAATTTAACAACTAGCCATAACAATAAGCAATACATGAACACATGACACAATGACAATGTCAGCTATCTCTAGTTGTAACAACTGACTGTGTTTTGTAGCACATTGTTTATGTTACTTGATGACATTATCTACACGATCATTTTGTTTATAGTGCCTGTAAATATAGACGCTTGACATTGCTTGCTAACTTGTTAATGTCATGACAAGCAGAAATGTCACAAGTACTCACATGTGCTGACTGACATGTTGTGAGTTTCCTGTTCTTCTGTGTGGATGTCAGTGCTTAACATTCAGTCATGGCGAAAAGAGGCAGTGCAGATGTGCTTTTGGAGGAGAATGTTGAGAATATCGTGGACAGAGAAAAAAACTAATGGTCAAGGTATTGACAGCTGCAGGGGTTACAGAATCTCTCATCGCAGCCTTAGGGAAAGGAAAATAAAATTTTTTTATCAACAGAAGGCCGGTCTCCCTGGCCTAGAGGTTAAACAACTTTCTCCATAATCCGGTTTATCCACGTAGGGTAACGCAGCACGTGAGAATTGGAAGCGGTTCTCGTCGCATTGGTAACTTACGGGATAAGTGAGCCGGCCGCTCAGAAAGCAGTGGCAAACTACTGAGCGTAATCTTGCCAAGAAATCGACAGCGGTAAAATGCTGGTGTTGACAGCGATGTCCTGTAAAGGATATGCGGAGAAAAAATCAACAGAAGAGGAGGAATACAGAAATTAGCTTTATGTTGAAAAGTACTGGACAAAAGAGACAGAGGAAGACACAGACAGATGTCTGTGGAAAACTTAAATAGCTGGGCAATAATCATAATATAAGCACCACTAACTTCCTCAAACTATCAGATGACAGAGAGGGTTTGGAGAGTCATCATTGCCAATATCTGCTGCAGACCAGGTACCTGAAGAAGATGAAGAAGAAGTTGTAGTAGCAGCAATAGAAGAATGCTTTTAAAGTGCTGGTAACATCCATGGTCTGTGGCTAGGGAAATGTTGCAGACATGTTGATATGATTGATTGTCATCTGGTTAATGAATGGAACACTAGGTAACTATGTTGTTGTATTGGTGGCCCAGATTTGTCCGAGACACAGCAGCAGTTGCTGGACATCAACCAGCGCTATGAGATTCTTGGTGAGAGGCTAGCAGATCGTCAGCAGGAGCTACAGAATGTCCTAGCATCCATCAAAACATTCCTACAGGACATGCAGGATGTCCTGTCTTGGCTGGATGTTAAGGACGGTGAACTGAGTACAAAGGCAGCTGGTGGTATTCCAGCTAATGAGAAGATAGCCAAGAAGAAGCTGAAGGAGCATGAGGTTTGTATTGTAGTTGTATGTCTGTGTCTTTATTATGGTTTCTTGGTTTTATTGGTTCCTAGAGGTTGTCAGTCCAGGTCAGACAATTCAGATGCTTTGACCAAGTCAAGAGACACAACTCCTTGTTCAAACTTTGCACTAGTGAACTGAATAACCCACATGAACTCACGGTTTTCATAGCATGAGGCAGGTGACTTGACCACTACACCACAGAATAGGTGTCAAGTTCTTTCTTCGGCTCTTCGTATAGAACATGACATCTCTCATGACAAAACGCAGTGATCATAGAATAAGCGCAGACACTGACATCTTAGAGTTAATTCATCATTTTATTGACATTGCATCATCACCGTCGACCACTTCTCACAATCATCCTCACAGTCTGTCAAAGGAATGAATGTCTCTATATCTATGGGACGACTGGTGTGCTTCCTTGTCTTATAATGTGTTCTTCTCTATCGTTTCTAGCAGTGCTGTCGTACTCTATGCGATGTATTAGGAAGAAAATTGAAACATGTTCGACATAACGCCCTTGTTCTGGCCATCTTGAGGTGAACACGCAACAGATTGTGATGGATGAACGTCATTGTATTTGGGCCGTTGTTACAGCGAACCATACTTTATATGAATAGCCTGCCGGATAACATTGCAGCTGTCTTGAGCCAGATGACCATCTTAATGGCTTGCTGTTCTAATCGCTTGGGCACAATTCTCCACCGACCTGGAGCAATTTCTTAGCCTGACTGCCTGAAAACGCTTAGTTGCCCCTGATGTCACTTCCATCCCGTCACGTGATATTTTTGGGGCCCTAGTCGCTTGAGTTGTTTCCCTTTGTTGGGCCTGTAGTTCTGTAGTTGATCTATTGTCACTATACTATGTCTATTCTACCTGGCTGAGGTCATTCACTGACTGGCTTATTCCATGTCTCACACTATCAGAAATTGCTTCTGTGTCCATCAGCAGTGCTCAGGGTACAGTCACCAGGTGAGGGACAGTTGGGTGAACCAAGCACACTGTCCGTATCCATGACCTCATCCCACATGGTTCCACAAGTCACACTCTTATACCTTACACTCCAGTCTTAACAGTTTGTTTCAGTAGAGAAATGGGATGTTGTATGTTTAGTTGGGAGCAATGTCATACAGGTCTCATGGAATTCCTTTCATGCTTCATCAGGAGTTTCACAGAGAGCTGCTCAACAAGGAAGGCCTGGTGGAGGACATCCGCAAGAAGGCCCAGGAGTTGTTGAAGTCCAAGTCTGGGGTAGCAGGGCTAGACTCACTTCAGTCTCAGCTCACTGACCTAGGTAAGTTTGTGAGCAGGTGTTGTACTGTGACTACTTGTTTCATACTGTTTACCAGAATGTCATATTGAATATTACTTATATCCGTTCCTAAGTACCATATTACTTATATCCGTTCGTAAGTACCATATTACTTATATCCGTTCCTAAGTACCAAATATTTAGGTGGCTGAGTAACTAAAAGTTACGGTGTCCGTCTCTGACTAATGCAGACCTGGTTTGATTCACATCATAAACTGTGTGGGTGTTTATAAGTAACAGCAGGATAGTATACCTGATCCTGGGATTGTGGATCGGACAGCTAAACAATTTTAAGAAAGATGAAAAACTCGGAGCACCTGTGTGTACGTTAACAATTGAAGTGGTTGGAAATGGAATGGAATAGGCTTTTTCCCTATGCTAAATTTTTACAAATCTGTAATCAATCCACAAATGAATATTTATAGCATATGTGATTCTGGTATACACACATAAGGATCATCACCTAAACTGCAGAGTTTGTTCACTGTGCCTAAATTCTCCTTGAGTGATCTGTGGTAGGAAATGAAGCACTTATGGAGATATGTGCAATAAAAATTATCCTTGACTGAATGAATACCTCCATTCCCACACCCAAATATTATGAACTGAAAAGGTCATTGTCCATCTGGTATTCTACAGTAGCTAGATAGACATCATCACCATGTTCCCTAACTCTTGGTGTAGACTTTCCTGTCTCTCTACAGATTGTGGCCCTTTGTGTTCTGGATCAGCTCTGCAGATGATATTCCTCCATGTCACAGTCTCATTCACCCAGCATCATTTCTCTTGGTCTGCCTCTGCAATGATCTTTCCAGTCATCATGATGTGTTCCTTGCCCCTCATTATATGACCAAAGACTGCTAGACACACAGACCAACAAAACAGTGCAAATTGTTTATCAGATATTACTTACTTGGTATGATCCGTCTATAGACATGTTTTGTAAATGTTCTTGGACATGTTTTGTACATGTTCTATTCAGAGAGTTGACAATGATCATGTTCTATGTTGATGTGGTGACATATGGCTAAACACTGCTGCTTCACCTCCATTTAGATGAGAAATGGCACGGACTCAGAGCTGCATCAGAGGAGCATAGGAAAAGTCTGGAAGATGCTGTGACAGACTTGTGTGACTTCAGAGAATACGAAGACCAGTTGTCCAAGTGGTTCAGTCAGAAGGAGAAGCTGATGGATGTCTTAGGTCCCGTGGCCATGGAGCCGTCACTGCTGAAGAGCCAAATGGAACAAGTCAAGGTATGTTCTAGAAGCAAGGCAGTGAGTGTCATCCTGATGTGGGTGTTGGCCTGATGTGAATGAGCTGTTGTGATAGCAAAGTAATTGGTGCCCTTGCTTACTGAGACATTGAGAGCAGAAGTGCTGTCTGTTTTATTGTTGTAATTCTTTTTGTCTCCTAGGACATTAGGTCTCATATGAAGACAGTGGTCCAGCAAGGTTCAGCTGTTGTCCAGCAGGGTTCTGCGGTGGTTCAGCAGGTTTGACAGAAGTCCAGCAGGGTTCAGCAGTGTCCAGCAGGGTTTGACAGTGGTCCAGCAGGGTTTGACAGAAGTCCATCAGGGTTCGGCAGTGGTCCAGCAGAACTCTGCAGTGGTCCAGCAGGGTTTTTATTTCCCCACCAGTATGATTCTGGGATCAACCCGGTTTTATAAATTGTTGACCAAATGATGTTCAGAATTGTCTGGGAAGAAGCCACTCCAAGCTTATTATGCAATGGCTTAGAATATGTGATGATCTAACATTTCATATCTTTGTGGCTGTACCACCTATGGGACAACCTGTAACTTCTTCTTCTGCGTTCGCACGGAATGTTGCTTTAGACGTAATTGTGTTGTACCTGTTTACAGCAGAGCTGCGATATTTGAACCATTCGGCCGACACATCCGACTTCTTCAGGCATTTGTTGGCTGGGTTACCTTCCTGGGTTACCTATAACTATGTTACCTGATGCTGGAAGTTACAAGAGAGACAGGTGGAGGAGAAGGTGGGCAGCACCTGCAAGAGCCACCTGTTGGTGACTGGGCTACGTGCTGGCAGCTGATCACTGTGTGTAGACTGAGCCTAGGAAACTACAAGATGCCTTCTACAGACTAGAACAAGGATATCCATGGCATGGGTAGCCTTTCTCCAGAAGGAAGAAATAGCAATAAACAGCTGTCGATTGCAGTGAGAAGAAAGTCTTGAAGTGCTACATAGAACTTATGTTCTATACATGTGAAATGTGGACTATAAGCAAACAAAGTGAGAAACATCTTATGACAGTGAAAATATCATTTCTTAGGAAGCTGCAAAGAATACCATGAAAGGACATGAACACAGTCCTTCAGAAAACAAATGAAAACTATAAATTGATTATAGAAATGAGATGAAGACAGTCTAGATTTATGGGGCCATTATGAGGAGAAATGAACTGGAAAACTTAGTGACAGCTAGCAGACATGATGGGAAACCAGAAGAGAGACAGAAAGATATATCCCTGGAAGGCTTGGCCACATGGTGTAACCAGGACAAGAACCACAGCCCTGATCCAGGACTGGTAATTGTGTGAGATGGCCAACAATGACCACCCTCACCTGTCGGCATGGCACATGATGATGATGATGATGATGATTATGGTAAGAAAGTGATAACTGAAGATCAGCTTTGGTGTCACCCCAGGCATGATGTTAAACTGTGATAGAAGCTGAGGTATCTCTGTGAGAACACAGTAGCACGTCACCCAGCTGCTGGTCTGCGTGGTGCATTCAGTTCTGCCACAAGGCACGTCACTGAACTTTGTGCGGCAAAACAATTCAGTGTGTCACTGGCCTTAGTGCAGAAAGTCTGCACTATATGTGTGTATTTGTGATGTAGTTGCTTTGATACACTAGAAAATCAGATTTAAAAGGTTTCCATTGCAGCATATTCTAGTTTCTGGCAAGTGCCAGGAGGATTTTTCCAGACAAAGGAATAAAGGCTTAGGTCTTGATGTCACATCCTGTAGATTACATCTTTTGTCTTATTGAGGTTTTGAATTACTTACTGCTCAGTGTTGTGTAAGATCAGTAATCTGGCCACCCTCTCACACTCATGCATACCCAGAGAGAGAAAGAAACGCATATGCCAGAGAAGTCTAAAGTAGCTTTCTTCTGTCATGATGTTGAGTGCTCCATGTTTTTCTGTTGCTGCTGCTGCTGCTACTGCTACTGCTGCTGAAACCTGTCTTTGAAGCTTGATGCTGATTGATCAATGTCCTATGTTTGAAACAGGTGTTGAAGGAAGAGTTTGCGTCCCAGGAACCGACGCTGCAGCAGTTTGTGAACACAGGACATGCCATCTTGGACTGGTGCCATGACAGTAGCTCAGATGCTTCTGCCATCAACAAGAGCATGGATGCCATCAGCAAGTCTTGGAAGAAACTGCAAGGTCAGTTGCTGGAATCTTGTAAAGGCTGCACATGTTAGTGCTACATGTTCATCCTTTGTTGACAGTTGGCTTTCTTTTCTTTATGCCTGTATACTTGACTGACTTAATATTTGCTACTGTATCCATCTGCGTCTACATATTATCATAGTTCTACAGCTGCTTCATAGTTGTGTTCATATCAACTGCCATCAAAAGCTTAGACTTCCTGAAGTATTTATTTTCAGTAAAGTCAACAAGTAAGTTGCAAATTAATCTGGGGATATTAAGGTTAAGAATGGTCGTTGTTGGTTTCTAAAGGTGTCATTCAGTGGCAAAATCATCCAACTTTTGATGTTAGCATATGTAGAAGACTGCTAGTTGTCACATATGTCAAGATCGCTTGACTATTTACTGCTCTATCATGTCAATGCCAGACTATAAACAGCTCAGTACAATCAGGAGATCATTGGATAGCTAGGGTGACAAATTCTTCAACATCCATCTTACAGTCCTGACATAGTCCAAGTAGTTTTAACCTGTTTGACCCATTAAAAATTCAGCTTGGCAGTAAACATTCTGTGGGTAATGCTGAGGTTGAACGTGAGGTGTGTATGTGGTTGAGGTTGCAAAGCACTAGTGCAACATTAGGTTAAGTGTATCAATGTTTGTGGGGATTTTGTTGAGAGATAACAGGACTCAAGTTCATTTATTTGTTTTATAAAATATCAGTTAGTAACTTAACTTATTAACTTCCCTTATACAAATTCATAGTCACTGATTGGCACTGACAAAATGGGGAAAAAAGACTTTTGAAAATATATTAAAGGGTACACTTACAACTGAACAAATGTAATCTTTTGGGCATGCAGATTTAAACCCAGCCCTACAGACAGCACATTATCTTGCTGAAGAAAAATCTTGAGGGAAGTATTCAAATATATTCCCATGCTAGTAGACTCCACAGAATTCTCTCAGGTGTGTGTGCTTTGTAAATGCCCTAATGCGACATTCAATCATCACCTCTTTGAGTGTCTAGCTATTGCAGATATTAAGAAATGGTTGCATTAACCAAAGCTGGATACAAGGAACACTTTATCTGGACAAGACAACAGCTGTTGAAACCTTGCATGTATCAGCACATAGAATTGGGCTGCCAGGTGAAAGCCCAGGCACAGCTGGAATGACATCAACATGCTGAAGATAACAGCAATGTACTGAATGTGTTGTGTATTTCCAGGTCGTTTAAAGGAGAGAGAGAAGAACATAGAGTCATTGCAGGGACTTAGTGGAGAGTTCTCCAGCGTGAGTCGAGAGCTAGCCAACTGGCTGGGTGATTTCAATGACAGGATTGATGAACTCCCCAAAGTGGCCAGTCAGCCAGACAAACAACAGGCTCAGAAGCTCGAGATGCAGGTCAGTGACTGTCTGTGTTAGCATTCATGTGTTCCTGTGTATTGATTAGCACTTATAGAAGATACTTCTTGGTTTGTCCACAGTGCAGTAATGTTGGTTCTGTTAACACATACAGAAATATGATTATCAACATTAGACATCATGGTCATGGAAATGAGTTAAGCAAGGGAACAGGTGAAGGATGGAGAGTCTGCTCTGTTCTGAGGGGTTTCTTGAGAATCCTCTAGAAGACTGAGTTTTAACTCTCAAGTCTGTAGCATTGTCGTCCAGGTTGCCTGAGTCTCAAAAAGGGCTTGCATCTATTGGAATGAGGTTAGTGTAGAAACTGTCCCCCTGACCTTGTACCAAAGTGCCATCTCCAGAGGCACTGTGTTACAGGACTTTCCTTCCCTTCTCCAAGCTCTGTCCACCTGAAGTGTCCCAGTGTTAGGTGCTTCTGCGGCCTACTTATCAACTCTCTTGTTTCTTCTTACTCTTGAATGGCCTGGAAAATATAAGTTCCTGGAGGTGTCAGCC
This sequence comes from Cepaea hortensis, assembly GCA_963921405.1. Lineage (NCBI taxonomy): Eukaryota > Metazoa > Mollusca > Gastropoda > Stylommatophora > Helicidae > Cepaea > Cepaea hortensis. The sequence continues at coordinate 111,958,484 of OY992885.1, forward strand.
CTCCACCTGGAGTAGACACATGCCACAGACATCTAGTCTGAACTTTCAGATGTGTGGGCTGAGATTCTATGTTATTGAAGTATTGGCAAGAGATTTCAATGATGAGTGGCAGCCTCTACCTCCATTCTCAAAGTGGAGTTTACAAACAAGTTTAGAAAAACAATTGTGATGCCTTCATTGTTAAAGTGATTTGTTTCATCTTACAGTGATGTTCTATTTCAGCATCTGCAACAAGAGATGCAAGACAAACTGCCTGAGATCACCAAAGCCAAAGACCTTTGTCACAAACTTTGTGACACTACCAAAGATCTGTCCACGAAGACCGACCTCAAAGCCAAAATGACAGCTCTTGACAAGGACATCAATGATACAGTGAAAAAACTTGGTATGCACAAAATAACTCACTTTCTGGATAACATGTTTGGTTTCAGACTCTCTGATCGTTTCCGTTTCTATGTATAAAGATAATGTCTTATAGATGCTGATTTGTCATGCCAGCTCACCCACTTCAGTAAAGGGTAGGAGATGATTTGAGACAAAACACCAACCTCACATCAGTTGGGACATAACCATGCCTGCGAGCTTTGCCCTTATCTTCAACAACCAGCATAGAGTCCCAATACTAATGCTACCATTTGCCATCTCATTATGTGTCCATCTGGCCTTTACTCAGAGAACTGAGTGTCGCCCAGTTCCTCTGGTCACTCCCTGCAACACCACTCTTTCCATGCAGTGATGGTGTATCTGTTCTTCCACACTACACTTACACATGATCCCAAAAGGGCTCTAACCGCGTCTTCCTTATCCTGCACTAATACCCTACCAAGAGGTGCAGACCCAGCCAATCTGTCCACCTGTTCATTCCAACACACCAGCTTGCCCTGGGGGACAACATCCAACTGATGCTCCCTATCTCTGATTTTTTAAATAAAGCATGTCACTCTTCACGAAGCATGCTTGTCTTCGCCCTCCTAAGTGTGCTCATGAGTCCAATACAATCACGACATGTGTGTGCTGTTGTACTCCAGCCTACGGAATGCCAACATGCTTCCTCCACCTCCATTCTCAGACTAGATGTTGTGGTATCATATGCCAGACTCTCCTGCATTAAACGCCATCCATTAACCTTCGCTGTGAACTTCCAGGCACTACTGTTTTCTCTTAGTACAGAACCATCCATGTAAATGATTACATCACCTGGGCACGAATTGTTGTGCATTAATAGTTGCACCTCTCATTCAAATGATGGATATGAAGCTTTGTTAACACTTTACTAGACCTAGATTTTTCATAAACTTATTGTTGAGAAATTCATGTGATGTTTACCCTTGCCTTTCACATCCTTATAAGATTTGCAATCTATAAATATTCACTTTCACTGCATACCTTTTCTGATATTTTTCAATGTTTCCACAGCAGCAAAGGTGTATATTTGTCATCCAACACCAGTGTCCCAGCACTCCTGACATGCCTGTATGTGCTCTAACTCCCTCAGAGGGTGTCAGAGAGTAGGGATACTTATAGCTTCAGTGGCCAGCTGGTTACACGTGCATCTACTCCGTCCTCAACCATAATCCTTGCTGCTAGCCCCACATTGGATCCTTAATTCCATCAGCCTTAGCCGCATGCAGTCACTGATTTGTGTTTCCTCAGTCAACAGATGGTCAGTTTGTAGACAGTGTGCTATCTCCCTTGCTCAACTTGAGTGTTCTCACAGCCTGTCAGTCCTTTCCATCTCCATATGCGCTAGCATGGGCAGGACAGTAGCCTGGGCTAGACAGCAGCTCCCCACTCTAATTGATCATATAACTGTGTTTGGTTGAGAGGTTATGATGCCTCACTCTGGCAGGTTCGAGTCCAGCATAGAGCTGGGAATTATTCCAAGTACCTTTGATATCACACCCCCCACCCCAGATCTTTTGGGTAGTGAGATCTCGTACCTAGCCTTCTCTGATGAGGGGCAGAAATAGGAAGTTGTGAGCACAAGTTGTGCACATTAAACATTCCACATCTGCAGAGTAGAGCATAAGGCCACAGTTCTGACAAAATCAGTAGGGAAGAAGACCTAGCCATGGGTAGATAGAGCACTTTACATTGGATGTGATCTGTCTAGGGGAAGTACATGTTACAAACACATGCATGCTGTAGTCAGACATAGTAACCTTTGAGGTGCATAACAAGGTGTGATGCAACTCCCCTTGCAAGTGGAAGTAAAGAGGAATGAAAAAGGAATGAAGAAGAAGAAGACTATTTGAATAGTGTCCATTGAGGTGATTAACAAATTAACAGCAGCAGGTGATCATGTAGAAACTTTCATCCATAAAATGTGTTCTTTTCTAGAATCCAGAGCTGCTGCCATAGAAGAAGCTTCCAGAGCTGGGGAGGAATTCACTGCCAACTGCCAGCAGATGCTGGACTGGATCCAGACCACATCCTCGGTGTTGATGGATGCTCCGCCTCTCAGCAGCGACACTGATCTCCTGCAAAAGCAGGCCGTGGACACTAAAGTAATTTATTTGTCAAAATAATGTTTAATGGTGTTGGAAACTGCTATAAGGGGGCTTCAAATGAAATCCTTAAAAGTGTGATAGAAATTGCAATAACCATACCATTGTCTTGAAACCTGTCAATATTGTTAAATTTGTCAAGAGTGTTAAACACGTGACATCACGGTGGTGCCATAAGGACAGCTTAAAGATGGCCACCCCAATTTTGACATGCAGCATCCATTTTTTTTTATCCATGAAGGGGTGAAACCTGTAGAAATTCATCGGCAAATGAAAGTCCAGTTTGGCGGTGCATGCCTGTCAGTCCAGCAAATGTATGAGTGGAGTAGGAAGTTTCAAAACTGCGTGACTTCTGTGACAGACTTTTCAGCCCGATTAACATGTACAGCAGGTGATGCATGAGTGGTTACACATTCGACCAAGAGAATTTGTTTCTACAGTAATCCAAGCATTTTATCAGCGCTGGAGGACTTGCATTGAACACAGTGGTCACTACATCGAAAAATAGTACATCGGTTCTTTACTTTTTCAGAATATATTCAGCATACACACACAATTTTAGGTTTTCATTTGAAGCCACCTTGTAGTTTGGTAAGGGTTATTAAACTAGGATTAACATTTCAAATGGATGTACATAGAAGATTGTCACATTGAAACACTTATTATTGTTATTCTTTTACTCTCTTTCCCTTGATCTAAATGTATATCATCATCATCACGTGCCATGCTGATAAGCATAGGCAGTCATTCTTGCCATCTCACAGGATCACCAATCTTCGATCAGCGCCCCACCTACACCGCGCCCCCATTCCCCTCCCCTCCCAAGTTAAGGAACTAGAGGAATGTATGCAGAACGGTACTGCAACTTCACATCTGTGTACAGACAACTCAGGAGGTCACCAGGTCAGGGTTAAGCTCACCACCTACAGACTGGCTGGGGTTAGGCCTGGGTGAGTCATGTTGGCTGTACAGGCTTTAGGCATTTCAGTGTGAACAGACTCCGACCCAATGCCCAGCTTTAGGCATTTAATTGCGAACAGTCTCCGACCCAGTGCCCAGAGAGAGGATGATTATGTCTTGTAACTGACCTTGTTTTCTATAGTGCATACTGAATCCATCATCTGAGGGTACAAGTTAACAGATGACCAAGAAGATAGATGGATGGACAGCAGAGAAGTAGTTCTAATGGAGGTGCTCAGTTGTGACTTTGAAGATGAAGAGCTATGTAAATAGCATGTTATTTTCTGTATATTTTCTATACTCCATTTGACTGAGTTTTAATTTGTTTTCTTCATAGGCTACAAGACAGGACCTGAACTTGAAAGAAGTGGAAATCCGCAGTCTTTTGGACAAAGGGAACAGATTCCTCCGTGATGCATCACCAACAGCTGAAACCAAAACTTTCAAAGAGACCCTGGAACAGATAGAGAGTGATTGGGGTGAGCTGAAGGAAGCTGTGAAAGAAAGAGAGGAGAAGATCAAGGCAGCATCCTCACATGCTCAGGAGTTCCAGCAGAACCTGGACAAGATGGCCTGGTGGCTGGGCTCTGCCGAGGAGAAGCTGAAGAAGATCAGCCCAGAGTTCCTGGATAAAGCCAGCATTGTAGCAAAGTTGAAGGAGCTGCAGGTAATCTTTTCTGTCATTGTTTCTTCTCACAGTGTCCCAGAGACTGTTCATGGACATACATTGTTTCTGCTCACAGTATTAGTTTCCATACAGAATCTGTTTATGGACAGTCACAGAGTCAGTTCTATGCTGCGTGGACATGATCCAACAACATTGACAGCTTCTAGAAACACAACTCTACACAATTCCAAAACAAACTGTATGGATCAACAGGGAAACCATCCATAATTTTTGTAGTAATCATTAGTACATGTAATTATTCTGACTGGCAGTTTTGTATTCATTCATGAAGCTAATATCATAAACAACAACAGATCTACAATCAATTTAAACGATCTGTAATCATTACTGCCTATAGTAACTTGCAGAGAAAAGAGAGAGAGAGTGTGTGTGGAGGGGAGGGGGGGGGGGCGTCTTGAGTCTGAGGAAATCAGGCTACCTGGCTAGTGCAGTTTAGGGTTTTCTTTTTTGCCCTCAACAAAAACATCCATCAGCTGACCTGGGATTCAAACCAGGGTCTCCCAAATGAGATGTTAGGAAATGGTTACATCCACCAGAGATTGCTGCTTCAGATCAACTTATTTACTGACAATTCCACCTCATGTCATCATACAGATTACCTGAAGTGACTTGTATAAATACTGGGATGAAAAGCAAGGTATATATGTTACTTTGTATGGACTCTTAGAGTCTCAGCTGGTGGAGCCACTCTAAGTGGAGTTTGGTGGAATTTGGGGTGATTTGTTAACCACTTTAAGTGGCACATAATATACGTAACAGTAGAATAGAATGATATGATCTTTGACTTCATAGAAATCACTCGGTTTTTTTTCTTCCTAGTCTTTACAGAATGAGTTGCTAAAGAAGTCACATGACCATGACAACTTCAACAAAACGGCCACGTCTCTGCTGGCAGCGGTGGAGGATCCTGGCAATGAACTGCAGCAACAAGTAGATGAAGTCAACAGGAGATGGGATCACTTGAATTCAGGTAGTAACCTCGTGCATCTTTCATGTATCAACATGTGCATGTGAATCGTGAACCATTTCGCAGCCAGTACAGAAGAAAATCCAGGCTTGTGAACTGAAATGTTATATAAAGGGTTTAAAATCTAAAAGTCAAGAGAATTGACTTCATTGCACCGGGTTTTATCCCATATGGCTCGATCTCTTTTCGTAGGACAACCTGCCGAAAGCCTTGCTAGGTATTCTAGGTATTATTGCCCTGTTTACTTATTGTCCGGCCGGCTTCCTGGCCTAGAGGTTAGCGACTTTTCTCCGTAATCTCATATACTCTCGTAAGTAACGTGATGACGGTGAGAATCAGCAGTGGTTCGAATCGTGTCGGTAACTTACGGGTTATGTGAGCCAGCCGCTTAGAAAGCAATGGCAAACTACTGAGCGTAATCTTGCCAAGAAATCAACAATCAGCTGAAAGATGCTGATGTTGACAGTGATGTCCTGTAAAGGATATGCAAACATATATATTTACTCATTGTCCAGTATTCGCAGTCAAATGTTAAAATTGGTTCAATGTAACAATGCAAGAACTCTTCCTAACTTCCAAGAACTTGTTGCATAAAATGTTTTTCATTTAATAGAATGCAGTGTTTGCTTGTCCAATTATGTTTTGTATCTATGTGATGCATCTTCCATCTGATGTGCTATGTCCTACATATTTTAATTTCTGCACTTGCCCCAAAATAAAATCATTAGTATCCATGCCCATGATATTTCATGTGGAGGTGAAGAAAAACCTTGGGCAAGATGAACTCTGACCCTGGTTTATCAATACCCCTGAGTCCTGCCAATCATGACTTAGAATGTATTAAATACCCCTGCGTCCTGCCAATCATGACTTAGAATGTATGAGTCTTGTTTCACTGAGAAGACATTCAGACACCTTGATTTACATTATCAGGCATCAGTGAGAGGGCAGACTATCTAGAAGAGTTACAGAGTCGCCTGGCAGAGATTGAAGACAACAAACTTGATGCCAAACACAGTCTAACCAGATGGCAGGACAAGCTGGCAGCTCACTTGGATATGGGCACAGCAGCCCGAGATCCTAAACACATTGATAAAATCAAGGTAAGCTCTAGCGTGCTCACAAATATTCAGCCATTTCTGCTTCTGTGCATAACATCAAAGACATTTCATATTGACCAACCAGAATTCTGTGCACACCATCAAGGTCATTTCTAATTGGTCATCCAGATATCTGTGCATAACGTCAAAGTCAGTTCTATTTTACCAACCACATTTCTGTGGTTAATATCAAGGACATTTCTAATTGACCAACCAGAATTCTGTGCACACCATCAAAGTCATTTCTAATTGACCAATCAGATTTATGTGGATAACATCAAAGTTATTTCTAATTGACCAGCCAGATTTCTCTTCATAAAATGATCATTTCTAATTGACCAACCAGATGTCTGCGCATAACATCAAAGTCAGTTCTAATTAACCATCTAGATTTCTGTGCATAACATCAAGGTCAATTATAATTGATGATAACAGATTTCTGTTTCTGCAGATAACCAGTTGGCTGGGGTGGCTTAGAGATAGAGTCATCCTTGGATAACTAGCAGGACTTGTGAGCATGTTGCACAGGCTCAATATCCCTCATCAAGTAACAATTAAAAAGAACAGCCAAACAGTCCACGATAAAATGAGAAAACTACATACAAAAGGTTATTATAGTGTGCATACTTCTGGTATACACACATGTGGATGCATATTGGTGCTGTGGAGTTTGTGCACTGAGATCCCATTGTGTGATCTACAGGAGACTGGAGCACTAATGGAACTAATGACCCTCGTACAGGCTTTGAAGTGTCTTCGGTACATGGTGCTACACCCATATTTATATAGGCCAGGTGTGGTCGTGTCATGCCAGGAGTCTTTACTTCCCCAGACATTTCCTGGTACACATTTCAGGCTGACTAGACCTGGGAGCCCACAGACAGGCTGCCATACAATCTTCAATGTGAGTTTGAACTCATGTCCATGGGGCCAGCAGGTGAGTGAGTGTCTAAACACCACACTACCACAAGTCCTACTTATGGAGGCATTAGTTGGGAAACGAATGTGATCTTTGGTAAATCAAAGTATTGATTAAACAATTATATGTTGACGATTGTGTAACGTATGTTGTGTGAATTCTGTCATGTTTGGTTCCTTAGAATTGATTTACTCATATGTGTATGTGATATTCTACGTAGGCCATTCAAGACGACATCTCAGCCATACAGCCACAGCTGGAGTACCTGGACAAGCTCATGGAAGGTCTCAATCTGACCGAAGACGTCAACTGCACAGATCTGGAGAATGAGCTCAAGGCTCTGAGAGACTGTCATGACCAACTGCAGGCTGAGGTGGAGGAGCTCATTTCTAACATGGAGACTGGTTCTTCCATTGTTGGTCAATTCCAGGTGAGAAGCAAGATTGTCAGGTGTTACATCACCCTCTTCAGCTTCGGTGTGGTAGAGAATACCTGGTGGTTACATTTACCCCAATGTTGTATCCTTAATGTGGTATAGGCAATGTTGGTCCAGAAATATTTGTTGCTGGATGAAAGATCATTCACTGTCTTAACAGACTGTCTGATGTTTAAGGGGTCCACTTCTCATTGGACATGCTGGCACCTGGACCAGTCGCCACTAGGCAGGGGAGATTTTGTGTTTCAGCAACCCCAAGAGCTGTGCTGATGGCAGCGCAGCTACTGGTAGGGTCTCCCATGTCTAAATAATAGTGACCAAACAAAGAGAGACATAAACCTGCTACCTGGTAGGTAGACTGTGGACAGTCAAAGGGCTGAGGAAACAAACTCAAGAAAATGCTTGTGGAAGTTGGATGTGCTGTGCTACAGGCTTGTTGAAACAGTGCAACACAACACACTTGATGATGATGTTTGGTGGTTATACTTAATGCAAGGATTGAACAGATGGGCAAATAGCAGAACTCTTCTTAATAAAATGCCCTATTCAAGAGCCAGTGACTTGGCAGAAATAAATCTTAGCCTTAATTTTCCAGTTTTCTATGGCACATGCTCGAATCAATAACTGTAAAAGAATCACTACCTGGTACAGACCTGTACAGACATTGTTCTCACTTGTATGTAATCATCGGCCATCTTCTCTTCAAGTGTCCAGCACTGTCAGACATCAGGGAAGAGCTGCCCCAGCCTTCTCCAACAGGGGCAACTCTATGGGTCCTTGGAGAACTGCAGATGATATTTGTAAGAGTGGCATGGACTGCCAAGGGTAGACAACTCAGCAGCATTGGTAATTAAAGGGTAGACAACTCAGCAGCATTAGGATGCAAGGGGTAGACAACTCAGCAATATTGGTATCAGTCATAACAATAATAATATTTAACTACTTTTGTCAGTTCTTCAGTCAAGTTACAAAATAAAACTTAATAGTCATCAAGTGTTACATTTACTATAAATTAAAGCTAAGTGTGATCAAGTGTTTCATTTATTCTACATGCTTCTTTGATGGAGAAAAATGGACAATAAATATAGTGACTGGAAGTGGTTTGTGAAGCAACTGGCAGAATTGATACATATAATCAACTTGTGAAGTGAAACAGCAGCATGTGGGACTCACATAAAGTACAATCAGGCTGGCCAATGTGGGTATATATTAGGACCTTATAATGCATAACATGAGAGATTCATTGACAGCCAACCCTCATTATGGAGATGGCACTTGATTGATTATGATGATGATGTGTAAGCACACACTGTGAAAATAATTAACTGTTAGTCGACAGATCATCCTCATTGCATATTGAACCATTCAGTCCATAAGTGCTCGGATCCCCTCCTCAGCAAATCCTGCAGCGTGTAGCGGCTAACGACACCGGTTCTGTGGTGGTTTATTACTCTTCTTTGGCTTCCTGCGCAGTGTTCTTGTTTGGCCACACCTCTTTTAACTTGCTGTTCTCGCAGCCTGACCATGGTTATAGATTCCCAGTCATCGCTTGGTTCTCGTAAACGATTTACTTCTTGTAGAACATTCAGAATGTCTGCCTGGTCCATGGCTCGTCCGCCTTCCACAGTAGCCCAACCTGCAAGCCTGTCAGTCTGCTCATTCCCTTGTACACCTGCATGCCTTGGCATGAAGATGAAACTAATCTTTGCCAGCTGAGACCTCTCCAGAGACAGCAGCCACTCTTTTCGAACCTACCCCATCTCTATCCTCCTGAGCAAACTCATTGAGTCACTAAGGACACATGCCTGATTGAATGTCTGTGTCTCGAGCCATGTTATTGCTGTACTTATGCCATGACTTCCATAGTCAGGTTGCTTGTGGTCAAAGCAAAAGCGCCATAGTCTTCCTTCACAATTTTCCCTCCAGCCTGAGCCATGAAGGCCCATGAACTTCTCACTCCTTGGACGACCGACCCATCCATGTTAATGACAGCATCATCCTCTAAAACATTCTTGAAGATCAGAGCCTGTACTTCCACCTCCACAGCAGCTGGATTTTCTTGTCTGCATTTCCTGTCTAGTTGGATGCACACTGAAAAGGATGTACAGAACTCTGTTGGCACTTGTACCCACTCCTCGCCAGGTTCTAAGTCCTCAAGTGAACACACCTGTTGAAGAATGTCTTCGGCTTGACCCATCCACGACTTTCCTCATTTTAACCTTTCCTGATGTCTGACAGTGCAGGACACTTGAAGAAATAAGTATATTGTAGCATATAGTTGTGTATGATTGAGATTATGTTGTATCATTTATTGTTGTCTTATCTGTTATATCATTGAGACTTGTTGCTGCTTGTTGTAGCATGTTGTTGTGTATGTTTGAGATCATTTTATATAATTTATTGTTGTCTTATCTGTTATATCATTGAGACTTGTTGCTGCTTGTTGTAGCATGTTGTTGTGTATGTTTGAGATCATTTTATATAATTTATCGTTGTCTTATCTGTTATATCATTGAGACTTATTGCTGTGTGTTGTAGCATATTGTTGTGTATGTTTGAGATCATGTTGTATCATTTATTGTTGTCTGATCTCGACTGACAGGGCATGATGAAGAAGGTGGGAGCTGAATTGTCAGATCTGGATAATAATTTATCCAACATGAAGCCGGTGTCACGTGATGAAAGTGAGCTGGAGGCTCAGCTTCAGGAAATCCAGGTCAGTACTGCTGTCTTGTATGTCAGATATCCAGGTCAGTACTGCTGTCTTGTATGTCAGATATCCAATTAGTACTGCTGTCTTGTATGTCAGATATCCAATTAGTACTGCTGTCTTGTATGTCAGATATCCAATTAGTACTGCTGTCTTGTATGTCAGATATCCAATTAGTATTGCTGTCTTGTATGTGAGATATCCAGGTCAGTACTGCTGTCTTGTATGTGAGATATCCAATTAGTACTGCTGTCTTGTATGTGAGATATCCAATTAGTACTGCTGTCTTGTATGTGAGATATCCAATTAGTACTGCTGTCTTGTATGTGAGATATCCAATTAGTACTGCTGTCTTGTATGTGAGATATCCAATTAGTACTGCTGTCTTGTATGTCAGATATCCAGGTCAGTACTGCTGTCTTGTATGTGAGATATCCAATTAGTACTGCTGTCTTGTATGTATGCTATCAAGGTCAGTACTGCTGTCTTGTATGTGAGATATCCAATTAGTACTGCTGTCTTGTATGTGAGATATCCAATTAGTACTGCTGTCTTGTATGTGAGATATCCAATTAGTACTGCTGTCTTGTATGTGAGATATCCAATTAGTACTGCTGTCTTGTATGTGAGATATCCAGGTCAGTACTGCTGTCTTGTATGTCAGATATCCAATTAGTACTGCTGTCTTGTATGTCAGATATCCAATTAGTACTGCTGTCTTGTATGTCAGATATCCAATTAGTACTGCTGTCTTGTATGTGAGATATCCAATTAGTACTGCTGTCTTGTATGTGAGATATCCAATTAGTACTGCTGTCTTGTATGTCAGATATCCAGGTCAGTACTGCTGTCTTGTATGTCAGATATCCAATTAGTACTGTTGTCTTGTATGTCAGATATCCAATTAGTATTGCTGTCTTGTATGTCAGATATCCAATTAGTACTGCTGTCTTGTATGTCAGATATCCAATTAGTACTGCTGTCTTGTATGTGAGATATCCAATTAGTACTGCTGTCTTGTATGTGAGATATCCAATTAGTACTGCTGTCTTGTAAGTGAGATATCCAATTAGTACTGCTGTCTTGTAAGTGAGATATCCAATTAGTACTGCTGTCTTGTATGTCAGATATCCAATTAGTACTGTCTTGTATGTGAGATATCCAATTAGTACTGCTGTCTTGTATGTATGCTATCAAGGTCAGTACTGCTGTCTTGTATGTGAGATATCCAATTAGTACTGCTGTCTTGTATGTGAGATATCCAATTAGTACTGCTGTCTTGTATCTGAGATATCCAATTAGTACTGTTGTCTTGTATATGAGATATCCAATTAGTACTGCTGTCTTGAATCTGAGATATCCAGGTCAGTACTGCTGTCTTGTATGTGAGATATCCAGGTCAGTACTGTCTTGTATATGAGATATCCAGGTCAGTATGGCTATCTTGTATGTGCCTGATTCTGTTTTGTGTAAAGTTCAAAATGGACAGATGTAGCTTGAGGGATACAGAGCATTGACACTTCTATCTTCCGGGGACTTCAAATGGATATGCTGTCTGGGTCATGGTGAAGTGCCAGGTAATTAGCAAGTGGATCTGTTGACTGCAAGAGAGCCTGTAGTGGGAGCATCATTTGAAGACTATCTATGAACAATTGCAAGTTGAAGATACAGTAACAGATGAAACAACATATCTGAGTGTGCTGGAGTTTGGGGAACAGTGTAGTTCCTGCAAGGAGGAACATTTGATGGGAGGAATCCACATGTTCACAACCAGTGTTTACTGGAGTGATTAACATTTGCTTAGGAAGACGGACCATATAATTATTTTCCCCAGAGTGTCCTGATGTCAGTACTTGAAACTAAGATTCAATAACTTGTAATCACAACTCTCTTGGCACGTGCCAGCAAGGGTGTGAATAGTGAAGTGAGAAGAAAATCGCAAACCATACATGCCACTTCCTGACTGCGCTAGAATTCCTGACTATGATGATTATGCCCATACTTTGTTGCCTTCTACAGAAATTCCAGGCCCAGTTAGCCAACAAGTCAGAGCCACTGGTGGATTTGAAAGATCAAGCTCGCGATCTTCAGTTGGCTGGTTTTGTTTCTGACCCAGATGGACTTAATGCCCAGGTACAAAGTTTATTCTATCTGTTGATATTAATATTGTTTTAAGATTAATTTCTTCTGCTGCTGCCTCTTATTCTTCAGTTGAACTTATGGTTTCAACCAACCCACAAGACCTCCTACCTTTTGGCTTCAGGATACCTAGGAATAGGACAGGATAGGACTGGTTGGAGTGAATTGGTTGAGGATATATGTCCTTGTGTGAGATCAAGCAGGGAATAAGAAGATGTTACAATTATTAAATGTGGGGAAAGTATTTTTTGTAAATCATACAAAATTGTCCATCTGCAGCCAGATTATGACGTTTTCAGTTATCTTATACCTCTTTCTTGATGATTCACATTAGTATATCTAGTTATGAGTTGAAATAATCCAAGAACCAGGACTTATATCTTCACTTGGTTTCATTTATTTCACTACACCTACCCAACTTAACAAACCAGACATTTACAAGAGATCTACAGTTGTCTCAGCTTTAGAATATACTAGAATCACTATAAACAGGCAGCACTCCACATGTAAGGATCTTTTGTGTGCTCTTTGCAATGCACTTTGTAAGTTTGTCTTCATTTATGTACGGTTGTTCTTGATACCATATTTCCATCTTTTACGTGGTCTCTCTTTTACTCTGTTTTCATCATATTTTTTTTCAATGTGTCTCTTTGTGGCAGATGGTACCAGGACATTCTTGTGAGGTGACCAAATCATTTAATCTCTTGTTCTTTAATGAATGGCATGACTGGTTTCAGACCTAGTCGTCTTCTAACTTCCTCATTCCTATTTCTGTCTCTCATAGTTACTCCTGCAGCACTTCTAAGGCATCTCATCCCTGTTAACGATTGTTTGCTCGCTATTATAATTAACATTGTATCTAAATGTCCACAGGTGGAAGCTTTGCTGAGCCAGTACAGCCGACTCAAAGACAGCACTGATGACAGGTTGTCTGACATTGAGTCCAATATTGATCAGGTCCACACAGTCAGTGATGCTCTCAGGAGTCTTCGGCGCAAAACTCACGATGCTGTCTCCACCATTGATTCAATGAAACCAGTTGGTAGCAGTGCCAGCCAGATCAAGGAGCAACAAGAAGAGCTCAAGGTCAGTGTTTTCTTCTTAGCTTCTTGTAAGGCTTCTTCTTTCCCTCCTCACTTATTCTTCTCTTACTTTCTTCTTCTTCTCCTCTTCCCTTCTTCTTCTCCTCCTCCCTTCTTCTTCTCCTCCTCCCTTCTTCTTTTCCTCTTCCCTTCTCTTCCTCCTCCCTTCTTCTTCTCCTCCTCCTCCCTTCTTCTTCTCCTCCTCCTCCCTTATTCTTCTTCTCCTCATCCCTTCTTCTTCTCCTCCTCCTCTCTTCTTCTTCTGTTTCCTATTCCTCATCTTCTTCTTCTTGTCATTTTCCTCGAATCAGCTTAAGTCTGTAATGTTATGCTCTGTATCAGTGGCACTGTCTTCTACAGAAATAAACAGCAGGCTTCCATGGAGTGTTGCATCTAGGGATGTTTTATCTGGCCATAGATAGACCAGTCTGAGCTGTCTTTGCTACGGTGTTGTAGTGTATGCTCTGCTGCTTAATGTGATGCCCACGTGTACACATTACTGTGATGCCCACGTGTACACATTACTGTGATGCCCACGTGTACACATTACTGTGATGCCCACGTGTACACATTACTGTGATGCCCACGTGTACACATTACTGTAAAACCTATCTTTAGCTTCATGTAAATGGAACTGTTAAATCTGTTATGTTCTCTTCTGAGTGTAATGACAAACACTTGTCCAGTTCTGTTGAATAGATGATAGCCATCCTGTGGTTGAACAATTAATATTCATCAGCAGTGTACAGTGACGGTGACCCTGTACAAACCACACCAAGATGGCTACGGTTGTAACATTGAACTGGAAGGAGCGGCATGGCTCAAATGTTCTTGTGTCCACCTCCTATTCAGAAGTTACCAGATTTAATTCCAGCTTAACATTAACAATTGTTACAGCAGCTATTGCTGTCTAATCATGTCGCACATCACAGTGATCACCGGGGCAGTCAGATTGGACACCTAACCTGCTCAGATAAGGGTGGAACAACAGCAGGTTCCCTGTGCAAGTTGCTCATGTTACAGATCTCTTTGCAAATGGACATTGCAAGCGGTAGGTTATGAGGCCATTGCCTTGGCAAAATTATTAGATAAAACAGTGTCCCACAACTAGATAGAGTCCTTTAACCGAGTAAGTGCTGTGGGATTTTCCGCATCTGCCAGTATACAGTAGTTTTCCCTCTGTAACCCCTTTAATTTGATATATAATACAACATGTCTGCTACTATATTAACAACTTTTAGGTCCTAACTGTGACACACCCCCCCTACTTCCCATTCCACCATCTATTTTTGTTAGGTCCTAACCAACTTTTTGTTTGGCCCTGAATCTGTTAATGTGTATGGAATCCGTTTAGAGGAAGTAATCCTAGCACATGTGCATGCCAGATCCAGACACACTGACCTGTGAGCTGTGTACATAATTAGTCATGCTACAAAAGAGAAATGAAGAAGAAGAAATTTGACAGGGTGAAACTGCTTAACTCCACTATATGAGCAGGAACTGAAATGGGCAACTCCTATAACTAGGCTGGAGATATCAAGAGATGCATAGAACCTATGTTGAAGTAAGACCAGACTGATTGTGTGTAGTATTTTATGTTGTCTCTAGTAACGTCATCAGACATTGCTGTCAAAGGTTTTCCTTCTTTGTCCTCATGTACCAGACATTCAACAAGAACCAGATGGAGCCCCTGCAGAAGGAAATCAGCAAGCTCAACAATGACATTGAGGCCCTGATAAAGACAGCTCCTTCTGGGGTCAACACTGGGGGAATTGATGAGGACCTGGAGGGGCTGCAGGAGTCCTGGGCAGAGCTGAACGAGAAGGTAAGATCAGAAGGTAGCTGAACTGTCTCTGGAGGACTTTTTCTGTTTCACTGTTGGGATGTACAGTTGTCATTTCCCATTGCCTTCTGCAGGTTTGAATACATTTAAACTCCTATAGTCCGTGCCTAAAGGGAATCCTGTCAAAACTGTCACTGTCATTTACTGCCAATATAGTACCTTGCTGTGTATGGCAGAGGGGTCTTTGAGCCTGAGGAATTAAGGCCACCTGGCTAATGCAGTCGCCGCAAACTGTGCAGGTTAGGATTTTCTTTTTGCCCCCGACAGAAAAAAATCCCACACCTTACAAAGGGATCGAACCCGGGTCTCCGGTCACTCGGCCAGCCGCTCCTCAAAGGGAATCCTGTAAGGTGATAATTATTTCAGAAAGTGTTGAGGTATTTTAAAGAGTTCGCTGCCCACCATACAATGAACTCGCCTGCCCTCAATGTCCTTCACCATTGTTGGTCCTAGGGCACTTATTGGACATCCACAGCAGACCTCTACATCGTGAGCCTACTCCACCATCTGTCACCCTGTGGTTGTGCTTAGCAGGCTCCGTAGATGGTACAGATTGTGGGAATATGGTTCCAGGAGAAGCTTGAAATAAACTGGAACATTTGGTGACAGCTGGTAAACTGTATGGGAAAAGAGCAACAAGAAGAGATAAATGCCTGGATGACTTGACCACGCGACATAATCAAGACCAGAAAACAGACCTTATCCAATAAAATGATAATAGTGTGAAGTGCAAACCATAATTACCCATGCTTCTAGGTATGGTATATGATGATGATTTTTGTAGCTAGCAATCCAGCCGTGTTTGGACATACACCCTCCAGCAGTGCCATTTTGCTACCACTAAAGAGTTCTGTTTAACTTCCTTTTGTTCAGGGTGAAAACAAATATTCTGTGAGTGATAAGATGAAGGGACCAATTTGGCGACATGAAATACAGCACTTTAAGACAAGGCCAGGTTGTCTTGTCATTTTGAAAGTAGCACAGCAGGCTGAAACATTATCTGTATCATAGGTTTATTATTATTTTATTTCCTGGAACAGTCACAGAAAGAAAAAATAAATAAGGGGTAAGGCCAAAACTAGGATAGGCTGAAACATTTCATCACAAACAGGAAAAGCCTTAGAAGAAATGTAAAAACTGGCAATGGAAGAGATACACATGGAAACACATTATACATAGTGCAGCAGAGGGTGGATCAAAGCTGCACATCAAGGAAGTTGTCAAGTAACATAATAACCCATGGGCATGCTATTAAGAAATATTGAGGACTTGGTGCTAGGCATATTTGTTGCTGAGCAAACAGCTCACAAGTGGTGGTATAATCAAAGAAATCGTTGACAAATATTTAATGAGGGTGGGTTTATCCCAAAGCCATATTAGTTGGTTATTAAAATGCAGATCTCTCTACTACAGGGAATTGATCCTAGGTCACTGACTTGGTATGCCAGAATGAAACGAGGCTTTTCATAACCAGAAATGTTGATTGTCTGTTGTTTGGCTTTCCAGGTTTCTGAGAGGGAGAGAAATCTGGGCAAGGCACTACTACAATCTGGCAAGTTTAAAGAAGCCCTGGCCTCATTACTTGCCTGGATGGAGGAGATTGAGGAAACTGTAGCCAATCAGAAGCCTCCAGCTCCAGAGTTTAGAGTTGTCAAAGCTCAGCTCCAGGAACAGAAGGTGATTGCTTTATATCCTGTCATATCTTGATAATGCTTTTTAACCTGTCATATCTTGATAATGCTTTATATCCTGTCATGTCTTGATAATGCTTTATATCCTGTCATATCTTGATAATTAGACTTTTGTCTGTGTATGGTTTATGCCAGCACTGTGATGAGAGGGTAATGAAAGCAGTTCACAATCATGCATACCATGGTTGAAATACAGCTGTAGGTGATTTGGAAGCAGACCACATTGTGTTGGTTTTCTTACAACTGTATGAGTGCCAGTTGTCCAGAAAGCAATGGCAAACTACTGAACATAAACTCGCCAAGAAATCACAAACAGCAAAAATGCTGGGGTTGATAGCATCATCCTGTAAAGGATATGCAACTGACGTTTATGTTTATTTGTTTACGGTTGGTTGTTGAATAGTGAAAGTTGGTCTGGGTGTCTTAGACGTGTGATCTGTCATTTCAAACATCTGCCCACAAAACAATATAGCATGTGTGATTATGGTGTATACACACACGTGTGTGAACTGTCACGCTTGCTACTGAGCTTGTGCCTGGTGGCTATATTCTCCTTGTGTTGGTTGGTTGGTTCATTGGCTGGCTGGCTAGCTGGTGAGGTTGGAGCGCAAGCGCATTTGAAATACCACTACTTTTATCATTTCTTTACTTATTCAGTCAAGTGAGAGATCTGTTCGCAACATAGACGAGCAATATCACCGGTGGGCCGATTCTCAGGTCGCGGGATCCGCACTGTAGACAGTCAGGCGGGAAGCCTGACTGTAGTACACGCTTTTATAGGTCCAGACACTTATGATGACAGATATACACGCACATACCAGTCCAGACACTTGGTATAAGGCACTCAGCTGAGGGAAATGTCTGAACGCCTCTAAGTCAAATCCCTTGGATGCGAGAGCCTGGCCACTACCCACCTCCTGCTCTTGGAGGTTTGATGCTGAGCTGGCAGCATCTGCAGCCTACCTTGTTCCAGACGTACTGGTTATCCTTTCCTCTGGAGATAACAAGGCAAGGCCGAGAGAGGGATCATGCTGCATGGACAACACATGTTCTCTGATTTCATGCCCAGGCATTGTGCTTTGGAATTCTAGCTCTAGTTCGAATTCACATACTTTCGTCTGCAAAGATGGCAAAGTCCTCTCACTGTTAGGTATCATCCTTGCACTCCGGACATGTCCATAGGTGCTCAGATCCTCCCCCAACATACACATCAGCATCCCTGTGTGATCTACGGAAAGAGACTGAGCACTTATGGAAGTATCTGTGTGCTTTGATAGGCAACCTTTACAAGCCACATACTTGATGTGTGGTCTTCACTTCTGACCAAGTCTGGCCCCTGCACTGGAGTTTCATTGATGGAATCTGATACTTTTTCCAAACATGTGCTTTCTAATCATTTGATTGCGAACAGTCACCCTCAGTCAAATATGAATGGGTGTGGTCAGTGAAGTGAGTAGAGGAAACTGTCTCATGCCTGGAGACATGTTGGGTGTGTGCTACTAGCCCCATGTTTGTAAAGACTAACCAGCACTGGATGGCTCGTGTGTTTATCCACCTTTACTTCCCAGAATGTTTCCTGGTATCCATTTAAGCCCAGGTCACTTTTTTTGTTTAGAATCCCAGCCTCGAGGGGGGATTCAAACACGTGATCATTGGGCCGGCATGCTAGCCACTGCACTGTTGTAGGACAGGGGAAACCATCACATATATTTCTCATGGATAACTTCATGGGAAGTTGCAAAGATAGCTGTATGCTGGAGTGGCTTGATTGTGATACAGGGATCCATGTTGGTGCACTTGGGACAGACCCCTCAACTCTCCCATCAGATATCACTGGGGGTAGATGCTGATGATCCCTGCGGCCAGCTGGTCAGTTACACACACTGGTACTCTTCACCTGCATTCATTGTGACCAGTTCCCCAGTTCAGCAGCTGTAATGAAGAAGATTCATCCAGGGATGTGTCCCCATGCACCTAGCTATCATTTAATGCTCACAGTACATCCCCTGTGTCCATCTCCAGTGTGGTAGGTTCTTCTAAAGTCAGTACATCAGATCTACCATCTCCATGCTCCCACCATGACCTGGGGCAGTAGGTCCATGGGGAAGTGGGACAGGTCATTTACTCACATGCATGAAACAAAAATGGGTACCAGACAATTGTCTGGACAGGAGAAATGATGAGGAAAGGAACTGGCTATCCCATCTCATACGTTACAAACTAAAATATGTGAAGGCCTAACACTTTACAACCCATTGATAGTATGTACTATGGGACTACCTGTACCTGTGTTTTACTTACACACATCTGTCTCTGTCTTCCCCTGCCTCTCTTACCTTGTGTGTTCCTGTATAAGTCAAATGTCTCTGCTCCATCTGTTAGGATACTTCATTAGTTTCATGTGTATTTTCCTTAGGGTTTTTATAAGTGGTCTTGTGACACTTGCTGCTCTCAGTAACTCAGCATTGGTTTTCTTTTCTGTCCACGATATTCTCAACCTTCTTCCTAAAAGCCACACGTCCAATGCCTTCAGTTTCTTCACTATTTCTTTACTGATTGTCCAGCATTTGCATTATGAAGGTTGGTTGTAGTGAGTCTCCAACACTCTCTGGCTTGCATCTCCACAGTGATGTTGTCCACCCACATGTACATTGCTTCCTCTTGAGTATTTGCTCTCAGATACAGTAGGACAGATAAATGATGGAATCAGTCACTCATATTTTGCTTACAGTAGCTTCCAGAGATTGTCATTGTTGCTTTCATTTCCAGCTTCTGCAAAGAATGATTGATGACAGAGCGTCAAGCGTGGTGAATGTGAAGGAAACCGGTGAACAACTCTTATCAGGACTTGAAGGAGCTGAACTCAACAGGATGGAAACAGAGTTAAAGTCTTTGGACAAACGCTGGTCAGTCTTGACCGGGACTGCCAGTGAGAGAATGAAAACACTGGAGGAGGTCTCCAAACTGGCCAAGAATTTCCAGGACATCCATGAACCTTTGGCTGCGTGGCTGGAGGTTACTGACAAGAAGTTCACTTCCTTGGAGCCAAAGTCATCCAGTGCTGCTGGATTTGATAAGCTGATCAGTAACCTGAAGGTTAGTCTGAGTCACTAGTGTTTCTTGTTCGAATCTTTCTTTCTGCTGGTTGAACTGAACATTGTCTTAAGTCCAGAACCTCTTCTGAAGTGTGTCAGACAGTGCTTTTAGTACCTCATACCTTATGTTATTGCATTAATATTAATTTGGATTATGATAATAGTCGATTATTATTAATAGTTATGTGACTATCAGATTAATGTTTTCTCTAGTATTATTGTGACAGTGTTTCGTTCCACCCATAATTCTTAAAGAAGACTCAAGCTGACTTAGACTGGATACTGGACCCGACAACACAGCTCCAAATATTGTAACATATCTCGTGGAACACGGTGTTGATGGTCAAGGCAGCAGTTGTAATTTAAAATAACAAAGTATATTCCTGTCAAGAATTTCCTTCTCTCCTTCTTATTCAAAATTGTCTTCCCCTGCTCCCCAGAACTCAATTTCTGATCATCTGCTGCAAAAACCTCTGATATAATTCTTTACTCTCTACACAACATTATGCTATTTTTTTAATGTTTGAACTCAGATGCCCAAAACATGGCACCAAAACATATTTTGAAAAGAAGTTGTCTTCCTAATTGACATTCTGGCATAGTTGTTTACATGTGAGACATAAAAGTATCCATCCCTGAAACAAACATAGTGGTATTAAGAAAGAAAACACTCACAGCCCACTGTCATATTTGACCTGAAGGAGATAAAATGAATCAAGTGATGACTGTGAATCTGCAACCCTGACCAGACTGCAAGAAATCAAGTAAGAGGGGAGGAGCCAGACAAGAGCAGAGGGACAAAGAAGAATAAATAGTAAGTCAACACAGAACTGCTGTTGTCGACCGCCATACATTGACGGAAATATTGAGGAGGGGATCCGAGCAGTTATGGACTGAATGGTTCCATGTTGAATGAGGATAATCTGTCCACTAATTAAATAACTTTGTTGTTGTATTTACATGTGATGGAAGTCCCTAGCTGTGTCCTCTCCCTAAGTCATGTCTCATATGTCAGTGATAAGTGTTTCCTTGGCATTGTTGTTACTATCCGCACATTGAGCTATCAAACAACCACCTTTTCTCTATTGAAAATGTCACGTACTATCATGTGACACTTGATGTAGGATACACATGATTGTTTAATAATATGTAATAACGTATCTGCTGCAAGTATTTACAGTTGATTTTGTGTGATTTGCAGCAAATGCAGGCAGAGATCGCCGAACGAGAAGGATCGGTGAAAGAACTGGCAGTACTGGGCAAACAGTTGCAGGACTTCTGTAAAGGTTTGTCTCCCTTCACTGACATGTTTCCTTACATACTTGTGACTATCAAATTGTTTGTAAGCTTTAGGGTTATACATTAAATGAAAGTGGTGAAATAATTTCTTTAATAGAAGAAAATCTCTTTAAGCTCTTTCATTCCCAGGAGGTCGTAGTAGACAGAGAGACACGCAGATGAGAGGGAGTTAACTGGTCACAGCATCTCATAATGAACATGTCTTAGATCTGTCATTTCAGAAGTTGTCATTGTTGCCTTGTCCTGTAAGTGAACTGTATTGTAACTGTGGTTTCAGGTGAAGATGTCATCATTGTGCAGTTAAAGATTGATGAGGTCCAGAAGCAGTTCAGTGACCTGAAGAACAAGGTTGATGACTCTCTGGAACAGATGGAAGAAGCTCTGCCTTTGGCTCAGAACTTCCAAGAAGCTCATGAGAAGTTCATGGACTGGGTGGCCAAGGTAGAGCCAGAGCTGCGTGGGAAGGAGCTGTTGGGAGCGGATGCAGAAGAGAAGGTTGAGGTAACTGGTGTCTGTGTGGTTGCTCTGTTTAATCATCATCATCATCATTAGGTAGCAAGTATTTTGCAAAATGTCACTCTCATCACGACCTGCTGAAACCATCATCAGTTCTTCTGCCTCCTGCATTTTCAATCCCAGCTAGTTTCTGGACAAGTGTATTTTACCAGTTCAGTCCCAGGTAGTTTCTGGACAAGTGTATTTTACCAGTTCAGTCCCAGGTAGTTTCTGGACAAGTGTATTTTACCAGTTCAGTCCCAGGTAGTTTCTGGACAAGTGTATTTTACCAGTTCAGTCCCAGGTAGTTTCTGGACAAGTGTATTTTACCAGTTCAGTCCCAGGTAGTTTCTGGACAAGTGTATTTTACCAGTTCAGTCCCAGGTCGTTTCTGGACAAGTGTATTTTACCAGTTCAGTCCCAGGTAGTTTCTGGGCAAGTGTATTTTACCAGTTCAATCCCAGGTAGTTTCTGGACAAGTGTATTTTACCAGTTCAGTCCCAGGTAGTTTCTGGACAAGTGTATTTTACCAGTTCAGTCCCAGGTAGATTCTTGGCTAGTGTATTTTCAGCAGTTTGCCATTGCTTTCTGAATGGTTCTGATCACTTACCACCTTTGATCTTGGGTGTCTGATACCAGGCTGGATCCGCTCCTGTCTTCATAGTCATCGTGGAATAGATCGATCTTCCACCTCATCCATCAGTAACTGTGTGCACTATCGAAGGGAACTTCCTCTTTCTGTGTTCGGCATAGTTTAGCCAACCATTGCCTGAGTGGTGGCGTTGCCAGCACAAGCAGACTCTTGGAGATGAATGCAAACTGGACTTGAGCGGGGAAACCAAGTAGTAGGATCCTGGTCATCCAAACATGATATGGCTGCCTCTCATTGTGAGGGTCTATCCTTTACACACTGAAGTCCTATGCCTTATTTAGTCACCAGAAACTAATACTTGGAGGTATGGTAGAATTGTAATACATCTACCTTCCAGATAGACAGTGTAGGTTCTATCTATGAAACCCTCCACTGCATTGATCTAACAAATCAGATTTGTATCATAATCTTCAAGGGTTTTGCCAACCAGCCTCTCATACTTCTCTACAGCACAGTGTATCACTTTGGGCGCTGTTACCTTTCTATGCAAGGTTGTCAAGAATCTGCTCTTGTTGTCATTTTCTATCCCCTTTTCAATCAATCTTCCCATCTGCAGTTTATCCAACATTTTCTTTTCGGATCTGTTTCATGTTCAGCACCTAGTGTTGAGCAGATGTTATCAATCCTGACTCCTCAATCCTCTCTGTCATCTGACGTGCTCATGAAGTTAGTGCTTACTTATATTAATTTTTGTTGCCAGCTGTTTAAACTTTCCACATACATCTCTGTTATTCTCTTCCTCTTTTATCTAGTATTTTCCATCATATGTCTAATTTTCCTCTACTGTTTCCTTATAAATTTCATTTGTCTTTTCCTTATTGTTTGATGAGTGATCTTGTAACATCTGTTATTCTCAGTACCCTTGTAGTTGTTCTCTTTTCTATCCATGATATTCTCAACATACTTCTCAACTGTTTATTGCGATTGTTCTCTTTTGGCAAGTTTTGAATTTGTTTTTATGTTGTTGCTTTTTTTCCAGGAACTGCTACAGTATCTGGACTCTGTCCAGCCTTATCTGGACATTATCAATTCTGAAGGATCCGAACTGGCAGAGATTGCACCTGGAGATGCTGGCCTACATGTGGAAGAAACTATCAAGAAGGACAACAAGAGATTTGAAGGCTTACGTCAACAGATAGAGAAGAGGGCTGAGAGAGTTAACATGTCCAGACAGAAGTCACTAGAAGTACGTGCTTTAGTTGCTTACATTTTGTCACTCTTACATGTCCTCATTTTTACCCTTCTTATTCTGAAACATCAGTCTTGTTTTTATGTCTTTACCACTGTAAATGTCATTCTAGTTTTTATACCTCTTTACCACTCTTAAATGTCATTCTAGTTTTTATACCTCTTTACCACTCTTAAATGTCATCTTGTTATATCTCTTTACCACTCTTAAATGTCATCTTGTTATATCTCTTTACCACTCTTAAATGTCATCTTGTTATATCTCTTTACCACTCTTAAATGTCATCTTGTTGTTGTATCTCTTTACCACTGTTAAATGTCATCTTGTTATATCTCTTTACCACTCTTAAATGTCATCTTGTTATATCTCTTTACCACTCTTAAATGTCATTCTAGTTTTTATACCTCTTTACCACTCTTAAATGTCATCTTGTTATATCTCTTTACCACTGTTAAATGTCATCTTGTTATACCTCTTTACCACTCTTAAATGTCATCTTGTTATATCTCTTTACCACTGTTAAATGTCATCCTGTTATATCTCTTTACCACTCTTAAATGTCATCTTGTTATATCTCTTTACCACTGTTAAATGTCATCTTGTTATATCTCTTTACCACTCTTAAATGTCATCTTGTTATATCTCTTTACCACTCTTAAATGTCATCTTGTTATATCTCTTTACCACTCTTAAATGTCATCTTGTTATATCTCTTTACCACTCTTAAATGTCATCTTGTTATATCTCTTTACCACTCTTAAATGTCATCTTGTTGTTGTATCTCTTTACCACTGTTAAATGTCATCTTGTTATATCTCTTTACCACTCTTAAATGTCATCTTGTTATATCTCTTTACCACTCTTAAATGTCATCTTGTTATATCTCTTTACCACTCTTAAATGTCATCTTGTTATATCTCTTTACCACTCTTAAATGTCATTCTAGTTTTTATACCTCTTTACCACTCTTAAATGTCATCTTGTTATATCTCTTTACCACTCTTAAATGTCATCTTGTTATATCTCTTTACCACTCTTAAATGTCATCTTGTTGTTGTATCTCTTTACCACTGTTAAATGTCATCTTGTTATATCTCTTTACCACTCTTAAATGTCATCTTGTTATATCTCTTTACCACTGTTAAATGTCATTCTAGTTTTTATACCTCTTTACCACTCTTAAATGTCATTCTAGTTTTTATACCTCTTTACCACTCTTAAATGTCATCTTGTTATATCTCTTTACCACTCTTAAATGTCATCTTGTTATATCGCTTTACCACTCTTAAATGTCATCTTGTTGTTGTATCTCTTTACCACTCTTAAATGTCATCTTGTTATATCGCTTTACCACTCTTAAATGTCATCTTGTTATATCTCTTTACCACTCTTAAATGTCATCTTGTTGTTGTATCTCTTTATCACTCTTAAATGTCATCTTGTTGTTATATCTCTTTACCACTCTTAAATGTCATCTTGTTATATCTCTTTACCACTCTTAAATGTCAACTTGTTGTTATATCTCTTTACCACTCTTAAATGTCATCTTGTTGTTATATCTCTTTACCACTCTTAAATGTCATCTTGTTATATCTCTTTACCACTCTTAAATGTCATCTTGTTATATCTCTTTACCACTCTTAAATGTCATCTTGTTATATCTCTTTACCACTCTTAAATGTCAACTTGTTGTTATATCTCTTTACCACTCTTAAATGTCATCTTGTTATATCTCTTTACCACTCTTAAATGTCATCTTGTTATATCTCTTTACCACTCTTAAATGTCAACTTGTTGTTATATCTCTTTACCACTCTTAAATGTCATCTTGTTGTTATATCTCTTTACCACTCTTAAATGTCATCTTGTTGTTATATCTCTTTACCACTCTTAAATGTCATCTTGTTGTTATATCTCTTTACCACTCTTAAATGTCATCTTGTTGTTATATCTCTTTACCACTCTTAAATGTCATCTTGTTGTTATATCTCTTTACCACTCTTAAATGTCATCTTGTTGTTATATCTCTTTACCACTCTTAAATGTCATTCTTGCTCTCATTTTGGTTTGGTTTGTCAGGATCACCTGCTTTGCATACAATTCATAAAGTCACATTTATCTTCATACCAAGACTTGTGGGTGTCATAGGCAATGATAAGAGGGATTGGCTGGCCGGCACTGCCACTATATCAGAAGGTCAGTTAATGGACCAAGATGACATGAACACGTTCATGACATGTTCAGTTGAATGGATTGGCATCAATAGTCAGAATGCAGGCATTTGCAGATGGTTGTGGCCAGGAAAGAGCAGCACACCAAGTGAGAAGGTGACTTGTCAGTCAACATAGGATGGGCAGAGTTTGTCACTGTACGCTGATTGATTTACTACAGAGGTGATTGGAGCACTGAAGGACATGCCTGGACTGTAGTGATGATAAACTGGACTGAGTGGCTACTTCTATTGCACACCTTCACCTCCATTTATATGGATACCTTCATTGTCTATGGATACATCCATGGTGTGCTGATATTGCCATTATGAAAAGAAGAAGATTAAATACAACTATAGATTCTTGTACTGTTTGTTGGTTTGATTGGTGGGTTGGTTTGGCTGGTTGGTAATTCTTTGGAAGAAATTAGTCTGAACTCTATGCCTGATGCATTAATGTCATGTTCAGTTTATTTGAGCCCTGAAGCGGGCTTGCATTTATTGGAGCGGGGTCAGTGTAGAGACTTTCTTCCTGACCCAATACCAACTACCACCTGCATGGGAACTGTGGTGCAGAACTTTCCTTCCCCTCTCCAAGCTCTGAAACCAGCTGGGTATGGAGAGGCCTGGCATTAGAACCAGACTGGGAGACCCAGGGAAATTTGTCCTAGATTTGCAACCCACATCCAGGGGTAGAAGAGGAAAGCCTAAGCAGTGCTGTAAAGTGCATATACACCCAAAAGTAGTAGAGGAACACCCTGGAATGAATGTGTGAATATTGCCTCATCTGATGAAGATGATGAAAATGAGGTTAATGTGTGAGATTATTCCGCAGTGTGTCCACGAGCTGGATGATCTGATGGAGTGGTTTGACAAAGGAGAGGATAAGCTGAACACCATGTCTGCCATCAGTGCTGAACCAGGCAGGCTACAGAAGCAGCTGGCGGAGATGAAGGTATGTCAGCCAGTATGTGTGTGCTTCAAACAAGCACATATTGTACACTTTGTCTGTACATGCTTACTTATCTTTTTCTATCCTCTTGTGATGGTTGTGCATCACTCCTGTTATGAATCTTAAAAGGTGAGTGTGTCTGGCTGCAGCATGCATTTGTGTTAGGTTCAATTCCTTTAGACAGTTTCCATTCAAGGTAACAGGCTCTACTTACCCATGGGCAGGTCTTTTTTCTCTACAAATTTGCCAATACGGCAACCTTGTAGCCTACACTAAAAGATTTCCAACTGCTGTGGAATTTTAGTGTGCACAACTTAACACGAGACTCCCTGTTTTTTTTCCTAATCTGAGAAGACTAGGTGTCAGATCTCAGTAGCCAAGAGACCAGGAGAAGGTGTGATATCATTAGAAAGCAATGGTTCTTGTGCAAATGCCGAGCCCTGTGCAGGGATTCAAACCAGTCGTCATCTGAGCCTGTATCAAACACCATAACCTTTCAGCCGTGCTTCCTTCAGCATAATGATATTCCTCCATGTCACCATCTCAGTCCATCCAGCATTATGGTATACCCCCATGTCACCGTGTCAGTCCATCCAGCATCATTTCTCTTGGTCTGCCTCTGCATCTTATCCAATTGATCTATCCAGTTGTCACAATGTTCTCCAGTGCCTCTCTTCTCATCACATGACCACAGAATGCTGTTTGTCTCTTTCTCATAGCTGTATATAATATTTTAGTTTCATTAGCCTCTTTCAGGCTGTTGTTGTTAGTTGCTCTGACAGTCAAAGTTGTTCACAACATGTGTCTCAGGAAGCACCTC
Source organism: Cepaea hortensis (assembly GCA_963921405.1). NCBI lineage: Eukaryota > Metazoa > Mollusca > Gastropoda > Stylommatophora > Helicidae > Cepaea > Cepaea hortensis. The sequence continues at coordinate 111,986,237 of OY992885.1, forward strand.
TCCATTGTCCACACATCTCTCCTCGTGTACTTGTGCAACACTATCATATTACATCAGCCATGTTCAGGTAGTTGAAATTACAGGTGCACTTACCACAATTACTGTTGTATTATCACAATCATTGCTGTACTATCACAGTTACTAATAGGGTAATGATTGCAGATACAGCCATTGGAGTGTGAGGCATTCACCTATATTAGGTCATGGTTTAATGAGGTGGAGTGGCCATTTTCCTTTCTCATTGCCTTTCTTTCCCAAACAATTGCCGGAAAATCATGAAAATGATCTGTTCACATTCTATAAGGCAAGATGAACCCTAGAGCCTCATTGGTCGGATTGAACTCAGTCCACTATATTGATGAGCAAGCAAGAAAACCTTCATGCCACTCTAACGTACAGTCAAGGACACATTTCTTGCCTTGAGGAGTATTGGGTATATGGTGCTAGTCTCACATTTCTAGAGCAGTCATGTGATGGGTGATGTGGTCACATTTCTAGAGCAGTCATGTGATGGGTCATGAGGTCACATTTCTAGAGCAGTCATGTGATGGGTGATGTGGTCACATTTCTAGAGCAGTCATGTGATGGGTCATGAGGTCACATTTCTAGAGCAGTCATGTGATGGGTCATGTGGTCACATTTCTAGAGCAGTCATGTGATGGGTCATGTGGTCACATTTCTAGAGCAGTCATGTGATGGGTCATGTGGTCAATACCACACTGGCTGCCTCTACATCCCAGCACATGTCCTGGTGCCCTAGTTTAGGCTGGGTTAACCTGGCAGGCCAGGTCAGATATAAATAAATCCCTGCCTGGAAGGGATTTGAACACATGAACACCAGGCCGGCAGGCAAGCAGGCTAGCCACTACACTGCTGACTCTCCCTTATGCCACCATGACTCTCATTATCTTATTAAAATGAGTGTTGTACTTATTCAAATGACTGTTATATATCAGTTGGGGAACCTTTGAGGTTCCTTGAATGTATGTGCTGTCAAATCATTGTTGTACTTACTCAGATGACTGTTTTACTTACTCATATGACTGTTGTACTTATTCAGATGACTGTCGCACTTATTTAGATGACTGTTGTATTTATTCAGATGACTGTTGTACTTATTCACATGACTGTTGTATTTATTCAGATGACTGTTGTACTTACTCAGATTACTGTTGTAAAATCTCTCTGTGTACTTGTGTTAATATTGAAGGACTGCTCTGTTGTTGTTTTAAATAATCACTCGTTTTTTTTTTCAAACCAGTCATTTAATGAAGAGGTCAGTAACCAGAAAGTCAGGGCCAGAGATGCTGTCACCTCAGGGAAGAAACTGCTCAGGGAGTCTAGCAAAGAAGATATTAATGTGGTCCAGGAGAAAATGGACCAGCTGAAGAACAAAGCTGACTCCGTGAGTTCCTTGGCATCAGAGAGACTCAGTGACCTGGAGCAGGCCTTGCCACTGGCCAGATCCTTCCAGGAGACCCATGAGAACTTAGTCAGCTGGCTGGACGAGGTCGAGCCAGCGCTGGCTGACCTGGAGGTGACCACTGTTGATGCACATCAGGTCAGGAGGCAGCAGGAGTCCATCAAGGTAAGAAGAGGCCTCGTGGTAACCAGCCTGTGATTGTGAATGTTGTTAACCCTGGTTTCCTCTGGGCATGAGGTTGGAGTCTCTTGGTGATGAAATAACTGCAACCTGTGGAGGGAACATTACAACCCAGGCCTACATCCTGCCAGTCTGTGTGTGCAGTGCTGCAACATGACCTGGTTACATTCTAATATGTGTATCAGGTCCATGAATGTGAAGCTTCAGCACCTGCAAGTTTCTGTGAAGATGGTACTTTGGTACTGGGTTGATAGAAAAGACTACACCAGTTTCACTATGATAGATGTAAGGCCATTTCAGGGCTCATACAACCTCATCGTCAATACTTTGAGTTAAAATTCACAGTCTGCCAGAGGATTCACGACTATTCAACCAGATTAACTCTTTGAAACCTGTACCACAGCTAATAATGGGAAAAGTATGAAATGTTGCTTCATCTTATCACCTGTATCCAACACATCAGCTATCTGTGACCTCTTCAGATGAATAATCCTGATAACAAAAGATTTCATTGCCACTAATTTCCTGTGTCAACAGTACCACTTCTTCTTCTTCTTCTTCTTCTTCTTCTTCTTCTTCTTCTTCTTCTTCTTCTTCTTCTTCTTCTTCTTCTTCTTCTTCTTCTTCTTCTTCTTCTTCTTCTTCTTCTTCTTCTTCTTCTTCTTCTTCTTCTTCTTTCTTGGTTTCAAATATCAAACCTTAACCTCTATTTTCTGGATAAAATTTGGCTCTTTTTAGTCAAAACTGTTGTCGAGTCTTGTGACTTCTAATCAATCACACATTAGATCTGTTACATTTTTTGCAACTTGTAAAGAGAGCATTTGTCCAGGGCTCATGCATTGTGAAATCCATGGAGAAGATCCAGCTCAAAGTCTAAGGCATTATTCTTGGAAGTCAACTTTATTTACAGCTATCCCATAATTCCAGTAAAATACAGGCAGTGGTTGGTTGATGTTTTAAGTTTTCTATGTTACTGTAAGACATGATTCCCTCATAGCTTACAAATAACCGAGCTTATGGTGAGTAGATGCTGAAAAATGATACTGGATGGGTTGAGACTGTGGCATAGAGAAATGTCATCAGAGTTGCATCAGAGTACCAAAGACCAAGGTCTGTGGTGAGACATGATGCTGATGATGGTGAGTAGAGAACTTTCAAACTGAAAGATATCTCAGAATCTGCTGATGCAAGCAGTTGAGAAGCACTACATGTCACATTGCTATCTGGTAGCACAAATGGCTTGGATTATGTAAACAGCTAAACAAATGCTCTTTCACTTGGGATTAAAACCAAATCACTGTTATGGGTAGCAAGCATGCTAACCACTATGAATCTTCATGTCCATACCCCATCTGACAATGGCTTCAGTGGAACACCATAACAAGTAAACTGCATGATCTATGCCTCTTGTGCGTATAAAAAGATAATTGAAGAAAAATTCAGGAAATCTAACCAAGAGTGCCTAGGTAGTTCCACTTTAAAAGGTTAAACTTGTAATTCTGTGGTGACCTGCTTAAAACTAGGAATCAGATTCCATTAGGGGAAAAACATGATCAATAAGATAGCTGGTTGCTCACCTCAGTCCTGGTTTTATGAAGACCTGAGCTTGTTCTGGTCCTAAATGGATCTGTTTTAACATCTCTGCTGATGGGCCAGAACTGTCATGATAATAGACAAATGTTTGCATTCACTCTCTCTCTCTCCATCCCCCTCATCTGCAGTCACACAAGTTCTTTCTCTTGAGAAGGGGTATAAAAGTGATCCCGGACGAGCACCTATTTACCTGTATGGTGTTCTTTTTAAGCTATTGTCAAATGGGCTACAGGCATAAAGATTCAACCGCACAAGTTAAGATACACCCATAAAATACACTGGCTACAACATAGGAACTGAAGACATGGTGACAACTAATACAAGCTCTCTCCTACAACAGGCAGCACCTGTCTCTGCAAGCAGCATAATACAAACAGGATTGTGGTGAATGCTTACTGAATAAAAACTTTAGAAGATTCACACCTCTTTTCAATATCACTAGCATAAATGCATCTGCTTATAGCTACAGACTTGGAGAAAAGTAGTTTTATTCAAGTTACTGGGAGTTTTATTCCCCTCGCCGCTCATTTTCCCACTTGTCCGTGGTCTAAGGTGTTACAGGTTCCCACATAACTAAGTGCTGTTGTACAACTAGTCACTTGTTAAGAGGTGGGCTTTCTCATGTATTCATCATCATCCTCAGGCCAGTCCACAGCCATTCAAGTTCCGGCCCCTTGGAAGGGAACACAACCATGTATTATAGGATTGGTTTCACCCATTCTGTTTGTGTTCTCTGCAGGCTTTGAAGAAGGAGGTGGCTGATCACAAGCCAGTCATTGACCGCCTCAACAAAACAGGATCAGCCTTGGTGCAGCTGGTCAGCCCAGAGTCCGCAGTGGACGTGCAGAACAAGCTGGACGATGACAACAAGAGGGTTGAAGATGTCAGAAGTGGGGTCAGAGAGAGATCTAACTCTATTGATGCAGCCATGCAGCAGTCTGCTGAGGTAAGAGCACTGGTCACTGCCCACATACTGCTCATCATCAAGTATCTATGATGTATCCAGCTGGCCTGGCCAGTCATGCTTCTCGTCAGCTTACAGTCTCCAACAAAATGTATCAATTCTTGTGCTATCATTGCTGTTATTCTCTCTCTCTTTTTCTATTAATCTTTCTAGTTGTTACAGTATGTTGCAGTTTCTCTCTTCTCAGAATGTGGCCAGAAATGTCATCATCTTTCTGATGTTTGTGATAAGTTGTTGCTTAAAATATGTTCGTGTGTAGAATTCTCTCAACAGTCCAGGCACTTAACAGTAAGAGAAAACTGTATGTATAGCATGCCATGTCCCATTATTCAGTCTAAAGAATTGTGTGTTCTATTATGGTCACACCCAATTATTCAGTTTTAAGACTGATATGTCATGCCATGTCCAGTTATTCAGTTTCAGTCTGAAAATTTGTATTTTCTATTATGCCATGTCTGGTTATTTAGTCTAATGACTGGTATGTTTTGTTTTGTCATCTTCAGTTACTCAGTGTGGTGACTGGTATCTCATATTGTGTAGTTATGTTGTCTTACGGCTGGTATGAAGGTTTTCTGAACATGTCACTCAACCTTGAAACTAAATCCCTTAAAACCATTCCTTGATATCCACATTATATAAGATTCATTATTCTTAGCCAAGTGAGCATATCTTGCATCATTTCATGAAATGCGAAGTGGAACAGAAATCTTAATATGGAATAATAGATTCAGTGATTATGCATGAAATAATCAGACAAGATGAGAATTCAGTGATTATAGATGTAATAATCATTCAAGATGAGTGTGAGAGATCAGATTATTGATATGCCACAGGAAACCTCTAGCCATTAAGTGTGGCAAGACATAAGAAAAGAGTGTACTTATAACTTTGACAAGAACCTGTGGTTGGTCTGTCAGTAGTCGCTTCTACAGCTGTCATTCTTTGTTGTGCGTATGGTTTCACCAGTTGAAATTAATGACATGTTTGTATTGAACGTTGAACTGATGACCTTGTCACCACCCACAGTTCACGGACAAGCTGGAGGACATGCTGGAGACCTTGACCACCACCGCAGAGTCCATGCAAAATGTGGAGCCCATATCTGCTTTCCCAGACAAGATCAGGGAACAGCTGGAGGAGAATAAGGTATAGTCTGCTCAACCTGCCACAGATTGAAAGCTTTTCACAACATATTTTCTCATAGTCAGCCACCTACCTACCTACTTGCTTGCCTGTCTGTCTGCATTCCTGTCTGTCTGGTGTCTATCTATCAGTCAGTCTATCTGCCTACTTACATACTACCTACCTGCCTGTCTATTAGAGAGAGACATGGTGAAAGAGATAGTATGTGTGTGGGTGGATGGATGGGTGCGTGCATGCATGCTTTTGTTTATAATTGTGAGTGTATGCGAGAGAGAGTGTATTGGTGTGTTATTGAGTGGGTGCATACTGTGAGAGTTTGTGTATATGATGTAAGTATGTATTCAGATTTGTGTGTATATATATGAATGTGCTGGTGTACGTGTGTCTAGCTGTCTGCCTATCTCATAACATGGTATTATGCATTGTTTATGTTCACAATTTTCATCTGACAATGATTTTTTTTCCTGTGTGAATGAAACATGTACAGTAGATAATTGATGTATGAAAGATGAGTGATTGCAAGGGTTGAATGTAAGACGGGCCTGCTTGCCCAATTTATGACCTTTTGAAAATAAAGTTTGTTCACTCGTTTTATCTGTCTATCTGTTTTATACGGAGTATATTACTTATTTATTCATTGACTTCCAATATTGAGAAATAATAAAATTTTGTTGTTGTCGCAGATCGTTGATGAGGATATGCAGATGAAATCTGATGCTCTGGAGTCGGTGAAGGACGCAGCCAATGAGCTCATCAGACAGGCCGGCGATGCATCAGACCCAGCTGTTCGAGGTAGGAGTCTGATCACATCAGTTCATCACCCTGTTGATGTGTTAACTAATGTGTTGTGTCTGGGTGCAAAAGGAATTACTCTACAGGCTCCCAAATACCCACCAAAAGATGAAGCAGCCTATTTAAGAATGCTGGAGTGTGGATTTAAATAGGGTCCCAGCAAAGAGGGGTGTCTGACAGGACACATCCGAAGTGACCACAACCAGTTGGGGCCTGGAATGATCAATGTTGACCCCTTACTGACCACATCACTACAGAGCTGAGAGCCGTTACATGGTCCATATAGGTCTGGGTTTAACACTGTGTGACCAGTGCACCTTCAAGTGTCAGATGGTCCTTTATTTTTTACTGACACATCTGATTAGGGAGACCGGGCATCTGTGGGTTTGCCCTGGATGCCGTGATGTTTATTCTTGTTTAACCATGAGATTATCCATTCAATTACCTGCTAGTATGATTTGGTTTCATGCAGATACGTGTGGGTGCCTCTCCAGTTTTCTTATTCTGGTGAAAAGGTGAACCTCCTGTTCTCTGTCTGTCTCTATCAAGAGAATATCCTTAGAAAGAAATATTGGTGCATTGTCAGACTACAACCTGACAATATGCTGATACATGTTTCTCAGAATATTCTCTTTAGAGAGACCAGGTGGTTTGCCATAAATATGTGTGTATATGAAGACATTTGTTGCTTCTTTGTCCTGTAGCAGTTCTAGCAGTACTTATTGCATTCCAAGATCAATGGACAACAACGTCGGTCAATCTTGGAACCCATTCTAAACAAAATATGTATGTGGAAGCACACTGGCATTATGGTAACAAATCAAGGGGGACAACTGCTGCTGATCTAGTACTGGGGTCCAAATGAACAGAAAATGTAACTAGGAAACGCACACAGATCTTTATCTCACATGTCTGATATTTATGTCTTGCTTGTCTGTATGGCTCATGTCTGTATGTCTCATATATATATATATATATATGTGTGGGTGGGTGGGTGTGAAGACTTTGATCGATATGTTCGCTTGCATCTGTGTGTTTCATTTCATCAATCTTCCTCGTTACATCTTGTGTCCATTCAGATGGCATTCTAGTAGCTAAACTTAAACACTTATTGGACCAGCTATAATCCCAGACTTCATTCAGGCATTCAGACTTGCCACTTTCTCTCTACGATTCTAACGTGAAGTGTCCCATTGAATGCCAGTCCCAGAATGTGACCCATGCTCATTCTCTAGACTATTTTACCCGATGGTTTCCCAACTCATTTATTCTCTGGATTTACACTTTCATGCGAGTCTTTATGCACCATTAGTGCAACCTGCATGGTGGTGAGTTATAAACACTCCGGTGGCTCTAAACCCAACCAAGTACCAACCCCTACCTAAACAGTCACGCACGCCATCATCTAAGATATGAACGACAGTAACTAAAGCAAGATTTTGCTGTTGCTTGCCTACAGATGTCATCATCTAAGATATGAATGACTGTAACTAAAGCATGATTTTGCTGTTGCTTGCCTACAGATGTCATCATCTAAGATATGAACGACAGTAACTAAAGCATGATTTTGCTGTTGCTTGCCTACAGATGTCATCTAAGATATGAATGACTGTAACTAAAGCATGATTTTGCTGTTGCTTGCCTACAGATGTCCGCCAGAAGCTAGAGGAGCTGACACGGCTGTACAGTGATATCCAGGATAATTGCCATGATCGCAGCAGAGCTCTTGAGGATGCTCTAGGAGTGTCTGAGAAGTTCTGGGAAGATCTCAACACTTTGTCTGGAAGCATTAAAGAGCTGCAGGATGGGATGAGCAACCAGGAGAAGCCAGCGCTAGAGCCTGAGGCCATCAGGGAGCAGCAAGAGGAGTTAGAGGTAGGCAGCCGTGTTGTATCCAGTCTGGTTAGTGCTTTTGATGATCTATAGAAGAAAGGTGTTTCAGGTGGCATTAAGAGATGGTGATTGTGTTACAGTATCGAACAGTTCCAGATATAAGATGCCTGCAGTGTTGTGTTGTTGGCTAAGTTCACATCCAGTGTGGTTAGTGCTTTTGGTGATCTGTATAAAGGTGTTCCAGGTGGCATTAAGAGATGGTGATTGTGTTACAGTAGGGAACAGTTCCAGATATAAGATGCCTGCAGTGTTGTGTTGTTGGCTAAGTTCTTATACAGTGTAGGGTAATAAGAGTGTTTGGAATCATTGTTGTGATCTTCTGTACACGAGTGTTCCAGCTTTTCACAATACAGAAGGAGACTACTCAGGATCTGTCATCACCATCAAATGTCTTGCCCATTTCTTAACCCTTTGAAAATAAGTATATTCGTTCGTTCGTTCTGCATTTGACAGTCTCCAACAGAATGTAGTAGTTAATGTGCTAATGTTATTTCCATGCTATGATGACAGGCAGTCAAGAATATCCTCTCACTGTTTTCCTCTATTTCTTTTTCCAAAAATCCTTTCAGTTGTTACAGTATGTTCATTTTGTTATCTTCTCATCATGTGGCCAAAACATGTTGACTGCCTCTTTCTGATGTTTATGGTAAGTTGTCATTCTGACTTAGACAGAAGTTATAGGAGATTACAACATTCTCAGGTTCATTATTTTATTAACATAGTTGTACATACCTGGACTCATGCTGAGTGGTTCTCAAGTCAGAGCAGAGGCCTTACCCCTACACCATCCTACCACCTGAGCAACAGAGAAGGAAGAGACACTTGACAGTCATCATCATCCTAACCTGTACACTAAGTGGCAACTGCTTTGGCAAAAGACATGTTACCTTTAGTCAAGAAAAAACAATTTCCATGTTCGCACCAGTAATGGTATAGATTCCAGCATGAAAGGAAAACATCATCATATCTGTCATATCCGTGTTTATTACATCCCTTGCCAACAGGCATTGATGCAATCATTTGTCTTTTACATGATGCAATCTCCATGAGAATATATCAACTTATTTGCTGGTATTTGTTCCATGCTACGATGACATTAATCTGTTCTCATTGTTGTGACAATAATGCAATTGTGTCACAGGTGATCAGAGATGATCTGGCAGCCACACAAGCTGATCTGGAGGAGCTGCAGGACACGGGAGACCAGCTCATGTCGCTGGTTGGAGACCCTGAGAGGCCAGAGATCAAGAAGAATCTGGACGACACAGAGCAGACGCTCAACAACCTGAACATTCAGGTAACAGGGCAGCCACCTCTTAATGTGCTTGTCACTATCTACACCAGTTTGTGTTGCACTTGTCATTCTATCTACATCAGTTTGTGTTGCACTTGTCATTCTATCTACACCAGTTTGTGTTGCACTTGTCATTCTATCCACATCATATTGTGTTGCACTTGTCATTCTATCTACATCAGTTTGTGTTGCACTTGTCATTCTATCTACACCAGTTTGTGTTGCACTAGTCATTCTATCCACATCATATTGTGTTGCACTTGTCACTCTATCTACACCAGTTTGTGTTGCACTTGTCATTCTATCCACATCATATTGTGTTGCACTTGTCATTCTATCTACATCAGTTTGTGTTGCACTTGTCATTCTATCCACATCATATTGTGTTGCACTTGTCATTCTATCTACATCAGTTTGTGTTGCACTTGTCATTCTATCCACATCATATTGTGTTGCACTTGTCATTCTATCTACATCAGTTTGTGTTGCACTTGTCATTCTATCTACATCAGTTTGTGTTGCACTTGTCATTCTATCCACATCATATTGTGTTGCACTTGTCATTCTATCTACATCAGTTTGTGTTGCACTTGTCATTCTATCTACACCAGTTTGTGTTGCACTTGTTGCACTGCTTCGTGTGGATTTCTTTATGTCTTGTGGTATTGGCTGCTGTCCTGATGTTGTCAGATGTTTCTTGGCTTGTAGCTTATTTTCAACAGTTCACATGCGTACGATAAACAATCAATTTCCTAAAAATATCCCAGTTATAACCCAACAGGGTTAAACAGATGTGAGACAGTAAAAACAGTCAGTCCTTCCCATACACTAATCCACATCAAACCTTTGTATGTTCTTCCATACACTAATCCACATCAAACCTTTGTATGTTCTTCCCATATACTTATCCAAATCAGACCTTTGTATGTTCTTCTCATACACTAATCCACATCAAACCTTTGTATGTCCTTCCCATACACTAATCCATATAGGACCTTTGTATGTCCTTCCCATACACTAATCCACATCAAACCTGTGTATGTTCTTTCAATACACTAATTCATATCAAACCTGTGTATCTCCTTTCAATACACTAATTCACATCAAACATGTGTATGATCTTCCAATAAATAATCCACAAGACTGGTTTCCTTTCAGGTGGAGAAGAGGTCTAAGGATCTAGATGTTGCCTTGAGCAAGGCAGTCACTTTCCAGGAAGAACTACAGAAGATGTTGGTCTGGCTACAGACCCAGGAGGAGACCTTTGACATGATGGAGCCAGTGGCCAGTGACCTGGAGACCATCACATCCCAGTGGAACGACATCAAGGTGCTCTATGTTCTAGCCTTGTTTCCTTCTTCTTGTGTTTGCAATTGTATGTCTACTGGTGTCCTATAGAGCAGTACCAAACTCCATCAGTTTCCATACTTTATAGTCAGCTATTGTAGACCCTCATTTATAAATCTTCGCCAGATGTTGTAGGTCTTCAACAGCCATTGTAGATCTTCAACAGATATTTTAGATCTTCAACAGACATTATAGATCTGTATCAGCAATTATAGATCTTCACTGGCCTTTTATACCTTTACCATCAATTTTAGTTCTTTATCAGCTATTATAAATCTTCACCATCCACTGACCTGTACTGTCCCTGTCTGCTGTCTATACTCTCCTTCACTGGACTAATTTCTCCTTGTGTGAAGTCTGTGCTCTCCTTCATTGGACAGTACTGTCCCTCTCTAAGGTCTGCTGAGACGAGGCTAACTAATCTGTAGAAAGCTGCTTGTAAAAAGGTTGTCCATGCTGGCCTGCCAGCTCGCTGGTCATGTGGTCAAGTCTCCATAAATGTGGATTTTTCGTTGAGCTCAGCTCCCAGGTCGACGCAGCCTAACATGGGGACCAGGACATGACCTGGATAGTAAAGGAGGTTGGGAGTCTCCGTGGCAAAGTGGTCAAGCCATTTGACTTGGGCTTTGAAGGTTGTGGGTTTGATTCTGAGCCGTGTCCTTTGGTTCATGAGTGAAATTTTTCTAAGACTCCTGTGGGTCGTCGCTAGAGCTACGGAGTTTGTGCTTTGTGCGCCACTTTCCGCACTGAGGAAAGAGACCGAGCCGTATGGGATAAAACCCTGTGCAATGAAGTTTACCCTGTCGACTTTTAATTGACCTAGTAAAGGAGGTTAACGTGATAGTGATGCCATCTAGTGTCAATAGCTCTACAAATATGGGGCTGGCACCATTTACCCAGAATGCCTCAGGGCATGTTAAAGGGTCATTGACTTGTACTTATAGAGGCATAGAGAGGAAACACAAATACCCATTTCCAGAATGGGAATGATTATCTCAGAGCATTTATTGACGAGATGTCAATTCTGTTGTGATGGATGTTCAAGGGTATGTGTGAATTCTGATGTGATAGGTATTCAACGGTATATGTGAATTATGTTGTGATAGGTGTTCAAGGATATCTGTGAATTCTTTTGTGATAGGTGTTCAAAGGTATCGTTGATCCTAAACATGTGGAAGTTGAAGCTTTGAACCAGCAGGCTCAAGAAATGACCAGAGACAGCACAGCTGAGCAGGCAGCAGTGGTCAGAGAACCCGTGCGAGAGGTTAACCAGAGATGGGATGCTCTACAAGTCAGCATTTCTGACAGACAGGTACGTAACTTGTGGTGGTCTTCTGTAGTCTCATTCAGTTTCTAACTGCTAGAGCTGTAAAGTGAAGTAAACATCAACATCAAAGAAGCTGTACTTCAGTGGAAACCATCTCATTGTGGCTTAATTGGATAGCATTTGATGGGACTGTGATAAAGCTGTGGAAATGTAAACAATATTAACTTAACTGGAGATGTCAGAGTTGATGAGTTAGCTAAAGAGGGACCACACAGAGCAGTGAACCATCTTCCATGAATAGAAGGCCAGTGTCAAAGAGTTATGGAAGGCTGTTAGATACAGCAAAATACATTAACAAATGCATCAAAATAACCAGACCAAACAACATCACTTACATTGTAAACCCGTAACACTGGATGGCAGCATTGTACTGTCTGGGAAATATTGGTGGGTGATGGGGGAAGTTTGACAACCAGACGTTTGCCTTGTTGGAGTATTGATGGCTTGAGTATGAGAGAGAAGGGTATACGTGGAAAAGTCTGTATGCGAGAGTGAAAAAGAGACTGTGTGTGTTAAAGTATCTGTGTATGTGGGATAGAGTGTGTGTGTGTAAAAGAGACAGGTGTGTGGAGAGATGGTGAGAGTGTTGAGAGAGCGAGAAACTACATTAAGAAAGTGGGTGTGACAGGGACACAGTGTGTGAGAGAAGCTGAGATTATGTTTATGAAAGCCAGAAGGGATGAAAGTGTGTGTATGAAAGAGACAGTGAGAGAGAGAGAGATTGTATAAAAGACAGAAGGAATGAAAGTGTGTATGAAAGAGGCAGTGAGAGAGAGAGATTCAGACAGCTCTTCCCAACCCAGGTGTTATCTGTGTCAAACATTGTTTCTATAGAGAGACATCCAAACAGCTCTACTCAACCTGGGAGAGTTTGACCAGGCCTACAAAGATTTCCAGTCCTGGCTGGACACAGCTGACCAGGCTCTGGAGGAGCTAGGACCAGTCTATGGAGATCCTAAACTTGTGGAGTTGGAGCTGGCAAAACTCAGGGTATGTTTCCTTTACTGTCAACTGTACTTATTTATTTTTTTTTAAATTGGTTGTTAATTGTTGAAATATTGTTTGGCATGTTCTTCTCTAAGAATGCAATTCAAATGCTGGATAAATGTGACAGGGAAACTGAAGATAGAGAACAATGTTGAGAATATCTTGGACAAAGGAGAAAACAAGCATTTATATTGACATCTGCAGGTGTCATTGCATCACAAAAACAAGGGCAAGACTAGTATGGTGCATAGTTACAACAGACTAATTATAATTAGTCTTATATGGAACAAACTAGTCAAGGGAGACAGAGGAAGACACAGAAAGATATAGGTAGACAGCTTCAGCAGCTGGACAACAAATTATCATTTCACTCATTCAGTTGGGATTTTGCAGCAGATATCAAGGGGGAAATAACCAACGTGTACAATCATCAGTGCGTGACTTTTAATGAGAATAAATACACAGTGGGCGAAGTGGTCACTGGGGTGGGCAGATTTCTTGAGTGTGCCTCTGGGAACTACATGTGTACCCTTTGGCATATGTTGGCATGCTCCAAGTGCTGTGACATGGTGTTGAATGACAAATTATATCATTGTCTTTGATTTCACTAGTTTCCATGTTTTTCATTGTGCAGGTTATAATATTATTATAGTTTCCGTGTGTTTCATTGTGCAGGTTATAATTTCACTAGTTTCCATGTGTTTCATTGTGCAGGTTATAATTTCACTAGTGTATCCATGTGTTTCATTGTGCAGGTTATAATATCACTATAGTTTCCATGTGTTTCATTGTGCAGGTTATAATATCACTATAGTTTCCATGTGTTTCATTGTGCAGGTTATAATTTCACTAGTTTCCATGTGTTTCATTGTGCAGGTTATAATTTCACTAGTTTCCATGTGTTTCATTGTGCAGGTTATAATTTCACTAGTATACCCATGTTTCATTGTGCAGGTTATAATTTAACCACAGTATCCATGTGTTTCATTGTGCAGGTTATAATTTAACTACAGTATCCATGTGTTTCATTGTGCAGGTTATCAGTAATGACATCGCATCCCATCAAGAAAACTTGGACTTGCTCTCAGAGGCAGCCAGTAAAATGATGGCCAGAGAAAAGGCACCCGAGGCTAATAAGCTGAAGAAGAAGATGGAAATCCTAGCCAGGGATTTAGACAAGGTGAAGGACAAAGCTGCCAAGAGACAGTTACAGCTGGAGGATGCTAGGAGAGAGGTAATTCAAGAAAGCATGCAGGGACCCCATACTACTCCTCCTTCTTCTTCTTCTTCTTCTTCTTCTTCTTCTTCTTCTTCTTCTTCTTCTTCTTCTTCTTCTTCTTCTTCTTCTTCTTCTTCTTCTTCTTCTTCTTCTTCTTCTTCTTCTTCTTCTTCTTCTTCTACTTCTTCTTCCACCACAATGGATGCATTGCTAGTTAAGGTCGTTGCTCCCCATCTTCAGTTTCTGCTACTTTTAATTGTGCGTAAAGAGCAGTATAATATTCACAATGTAACCTCACCTACAAGCTGTGGACTCAGTTCTATAAGTAATCCAGCTGGAGACGAGCTTCAGCTCATAGCAGGAGGCTGAAGAGGACAGCAAATGAGGTTCATGTGAAATCATATTCTTCAGTCAGATAGGACAAGGATGAGCCCACTCTCTCATTGAAGATGTTCTGAAGTCAACCAATACTGGGCCAGTAGGTGGACCAGAAACCATAGTATCCCTAACCTGACTTTATGGCAAGGCATACCTATCCATACTATAAGTCTGTTGTCAGTACAGGATGTCTGTTGTTTGCCTCCTCACTGTGTGCCTTCAGCCGTAGCCTGGAGGAGTTGTCTACAAGCAGTCTCAGCCAGCAGCATGACCAGGTCAAACCAGGCAATCACTGTGTGAGTTATTAGAATAACATGTCACTCTGAGCACCTATGGACATGTCCGGAGTGCAACGAAGATACCCCAACTGATAACTAACTAACTAACTAACTAACATGTCACTCTTTGCATGAACTATTAGAATGACATATCACTAACTGTGTGAATTATTAGAATATCATCTCACTAATTATGTCTCGGTGTCTAGGCCCAAGGATTCACAGAAGAGCTACAAGACATCCTGATGAAGATCAATGACCTGGATGCCCAGATGATCGTATCTCAGCCTGTGGGTGGCCTGCCTGAAACTGCCAAAGAGCAACTGCAGAAATTTATGGTAAGTATCATTCTCATTGTGAATACCAATACAGGCTCGTATTTATGGCATATGTGGTCTATTTATGTCAGACTCGGAATGTGATAGATGACATACAGGGCGTGCCCATTTGTCTATTAAGATATGGACCCAGTGTACCTTAAGTCGTGTAGATGGATCCTCTACTGTCTTTTCACTGATATCAATTTGTGTGTAATTAGTCCTACAGAACTACAAACTTAGATTAAGTAATAGTGAACAATAGAAGATTTGCAAAGAAAACATTGAACACATGGGATGAAATAGTATAGGTACAAGTGCCTGAGAATATGAAATGTACAGGATTGATAAAATAAATCATCTACACAACATGAATTATGGAAAATGTAACAAGAGTGAAAAGCATGATTCAGAGTTCACATTTGCCAGAAGGTGCATGAACAACAAACCATGTTTCACATCTACATCTGAGGGTAAACCAGGAAATAGCAAACAAAATGATGATTCACTTCTACAGTCCAGGATAGACTGTAATGTACCTCTACATCTCAGAGTAGAAGAGGAACCATTATGAAGATACAACAGCAGTTTCCTGTTGTTGTTCTTGAACCTGGTCAGTTCAGGTGGATCACTCTTGTATGACTGGACAAGCTGGGGGACTGGTGGTGATGTTCCTGCAGTGTCAGCCCACGGCTGGCTTCATTACGGTCACCGTGGTTGATCCTCCCTCTGTTGGCCTAACTTGGGTCTGCCTGTGAGGTCCCACGTGGGGGTTCTGTGAGGTCTTTTCCTTCTGTCTGGTTGCAGTTCTGTCTTCCAGCCCCCAATGGATCACAGGCACTCAACCAACTCACACTAGGTCCTTTGTAGAGTTGTTCCTGAATGGTTGGCTTTTGCAGTTAGTGTCCTACACTCCTTGGCGAAGTGGTCATGCCATCTGCCTGGCGCTCTGAAGGTTGTGGGTTTGATTCCGGGCTACATCTTTCGGTTCACTGGTGCATTTTTCTCTGAGACTCCTGGAGGTCGTTGCTGGAGCTATGGAGTTTGTGCTTTGTGTGACACTTTCAGCAGGCTGCCCTACGGAAAGAGGCCTAGCCATATGGGATAAAACCTGGTGCAAAGAAGTTGATCCTCTCGACTTTTAAGACTTTAAAGACAGGATACGGTACAATGAATGAATCACCAAAACACGAGAAATAGAATTGGTAAGCGTTAGTCAAACATAATCACAAGTTTAAAAAAATGGACGTTGCTGCCAAAGTCAGCACACAAACAAACAACAAACACGCACCAATACAACTACATGAAAATATAAATATAAAAGTTACTCATCTGTTTCCTTGTTGTGGACTGGTTACGTGTGTGGTTGAATCTGGACGAGGTGGCCAGTTTGACACCACCTCTCCTTGGTCACCTCTCATGGTCATATATGGTAGTTAACAAGAATAGTTATCAAGAAGCTTACAATCTACTTCTTGTTATTTGGTGATTCATTCATATATGGTAGTTACAGTGTTACTGACCCTTGATTCCCACATGGCTCAGGTAACAGACAGACAGAAGAGAGGTCTGTGTCAGCAGTGTATACCCTGACACTTCAGTGCCCCTGCATGCACAAGTGTTGTTTCTGTAAATTTAATTACAACACTTTGTCTTTTACAGAATACGTTTGAAGAAATTGAAAGACTGGAACCATCAGTGGAGAGTCTACAGTTGATGTCCGAGAAGTTGGCGGCTAAAAGTGGTGGGGATCCTGCAGCCAGCATCAGACAGAACATGGCCAATCTTCAACAGAGGTGGGCTACCACTAAGAACAGAGCTGCAGACAGAAAGGTATATGGTCTTGTCTTTTGTTGATTAACCTGCCCCATGTGGGTCGTGTCTCTTTGCCAGGGTGGGGGAGCCTTAACTTGCCTTCCAGGGCCTTCCATGTGTTGCTTGGTCTTGTCATGTGCATATTTGTTTAGTGTAGCCTTGATGTTGTCTACCCAGCTTTTTCTTGATCTTCCTCTGGCTTCCACAGTTTCTTTGGTTGTATGCTCTTATCAGTTGTTATTGGATGTGAATTTCAGAAGATGTCTGGACCTTTATCTATTGTTTCTCACAGAAGTCAGTACTTGATGTTACACTGATCATATTTCTGTCTCTTCTCCCAGAAGCTGTTCTTAAATATTTCACCTCACATGTGACGAGGTGTCTCTGGTAGGATGTTGGTAGCAACCAAGTTTAACATTTGTGTTGACCACAGATTTACAGACAACAAACAGTTTGATACAATAAAAGGTCACACTTGGCACTGGCTGCTGCAAACGTGAATATACTGGATCACAGCATTATGAGCTGTAGTCACCAGCTCTGTTCCTTGTAGGTTTCTTTTGAGAGATATCTGTAGTACCAATTGTATCAGATAGGTACAACATCAGAATTGTGTACCTTGAATGTTTACTAACAAAATGATCACATGAAACAAATGTATGTTGGTTTATGTGCATAACCTTGAAGAAAACAGTTAATGAACACTGCATGTAAGGCACAGCAGAGAAATATTCATTGTTAGCAGAGACCAGGAAATATTCTTTAAAAGGGGGTTTTTAAATCAAGAGGATCCACATTACACTGGGTTTTATCTCATTTAGCTTGGTCTCTTTCCATGGGGCAAACTGCCAAAAGCATCGCACACAGCACAAACTCTGTGGCTCCAGAGATGCTGTGCCCTCCTCCTCCCCCCTCCCCGAAGTCTGAGAAAATTGCACTTGTGAACCGAATAACAATGTCTGGAAAGAAATCCATGACTTTCAGAACAGAGTGAGTCATTGCTGTCCCAAACACCATGTCTTGTTATTGCCTGTTGTCTAGATCCAGGAGGAGGGTACCCCTCTCCTTAATCCATACCTGCTGTTAAGAAAAGAGGTGGGGAGAGCCTAAGCTTGCGGTCCATTGCCAGATGGGTTGCCATGGTTGCACAGAATCTGTTTATTTACTGTACCCTTGATGTTGTCATCCTACAGCCTCCGACTCTACATCCAGATCTTATTTGGTTATCAGCTCTTATTGACAGTTGATCGTGTTTAATTCTGATCAGATGTCCTAACCACTGTATTTAAACTATTTCTTTCATAAAATAAAATCAGTGTTTTCTGCATACAAGAGAGCAGACAAACAATAAAATACATCCCGCTAAGAATGTTCTCTTTATGAGTAGATGCCGTCTTAGCACAAGCTTCCACAACCATGCTAGGGCATGAGATAACTGAAGACACAACAGAATATCTTTCATTGTTAGACTTATCAAGTGTTTGATTGTGGTGTGATCTTGGCATGTAGTATGCCTGTTTATACTAGATGCACTTGCACACAGCTGACAGATTTGTTTCTGTATCATGCCCATGCTGATATATGGGTGAGCATGGTCATCATACGGTGACCAGTCTCTGATGATCAGGTCTGTGTTCTTGTCCTGAATCTGCCTAGTGACGATACACACACACATCGTGATTGTAAATGACTCAGAAAGCATGCTGAGTAGGGTGAGGACAGGCAAGCTTCGTGAAGAGTGGCTTGCTTCGCTTCGGAAGTCACGAGTGGCAAGCATCATCTGGATCTTTTCTCTGGGGCATGCTGGTGTGCTGGGGAATGAACAGGCAGACAGATTGGCTGGCTCTGCAGAACTTGGTGGAGTATTGATGCATGATAAGGCAGACGTGGTTGCTGCCTTGTGGGAGCACGTGTACACCTCGGAGGAGCAAATGGATCACCCTGGTCTGGCAAGAATGCGACAGCGAGGAGTGGCGATGGGATCTGGCCGATGCTCGACGCTTAGAGGAAAGGTGAGACGCACATATAATCAGATTGCTACTGGTACTATTGGGGTTGGAACTCTTCGCTGGCTTCTGAGGATGGGGACGGAGCGCTTGTGGGAATGCCCCGAATGCTGTTATGTCGGTTCCTAAATCAATTAATCAATCAATCAATCTGCCTTCTGTGTATCTATCTCTTTGCCTTCCTCTTGCTCTCTTCCAGTGAATTGTGCCAGTTGTCACTAAGTTTTAAAGAGTATTTTTCCTCAATACATGTTTACAAAATCTTCATTGGCTGAGTCTATTTCTCTAATCAATTTAGTTTTATCTGTTTTTTGTTTTTTGTTTTTTTTTAAGGTCTGCCTTATTAATTGTTCTTTCCATCCATTATTTGTATTGAAGTTTTAGAAGGAGTCTATAACCAGTATGTAGATTAATGATACATTTTGTTCTTGGCTTTCTGAACAGAAAAAACTGGAAGATGCAGTTGGCATGGCTGGACATTTCCACGAGGAACTGAACAAATTCATTGGCTGGTTGACAGACACAGAGAAGACCTTGAACAACCTGCAGCCTGTTAGTCGGCTTGTGGACAGGGTCACAAAACAGATCGAAGATCACAGGGTAAGTGTCTGTCCCAGAGTGGTAGTCTGGCTGTCTTGGGATAGAGGCACAACCACAGATAGCTGCATGTTATATTACCTGAGTTCTTGTTGTTACATGCGGGTGTAAATTCATTTGTTCTATACAGGCAAGAGGTAGTCCAGTGTTCAGTAATTAGCTGCATGATAGAAATTTTATGATTACATACAACTTGAATTAATCTCCTCTCCCTACATCCAGCTTGAATTATGTTCCTCGCACTATATCCAGCTTGATATATTCTTCTCTCCTTACATCTAGCTTGAATTATTTTCCTCTCCGTACATCCACCTTGAATTACTCTGCTCTCCCTACATCCAGCTTGAATTATTCTGCTCTCCCTACATCCAGCTTGAACTATTTTCCTCTTCCTACATCCAACTTGAATTATTCTCCCCTCCCTACATCCAACTTGAATTATTCTCCCCTCCCTACATCCAGCTTGAATTATTCTCTTCTACATCCAGCTTGAATTATTCTCCTCTCCCTACATCCAACTTGAATTATTCTCCCCTCCCTACATCCAGCTTGAATTATTCTCCCCTCCCTACATCCAGCTTGAATTATTCTCTTCTACATCCAGCTTGAATTATTCTCCTCTCCCTAAACCCAACTTGAATTATTCTCCCCTCCCTACATCCAGCTTGAATTATTCTCTTCTACATCCAGCTTGAATTATTCTCCCCTCCCTACATCCAGCTTGAATTATTCTCCTCTCCCTAAACCCAGCTTGAATTTGTTTTCCTCTTCTTACACCCAACTTGAATTATTCTCCCCTCCCTACATCCAACTTTAATTATTCTCCTCTCCCTACATCCAGCTTGAGTTATTCTCCTCTCCCGCAGTCTCCACCAGTGTTTGCCAGAATGGTCAGCCACTTTGTGTTTCCACTGGTGGATAAATAGACATGAATGAAACAGGATAGCAGACTTCCTCTTCTAGATCTAACAGTACATGAAAGTATGATCAGCCACTTTATGTTTCCACTGGTGATAAAAGACATGAATGGATCCAGAGAGAAAACTCCCCTCTCCCACATCTAACGACAGGTGGAAGAGTAATCACTCACTTCATGTTCTCACAGGTAGACAGACATGGATACATTGTATATAATCATTCTATTTTGGTTCTGTCCATCTTTCATCAATAAAAGCCAGACATACAAACTAGTAGGTCAAGGAAACTTCTTATTCCTCCAGTTGTATCCGTCCTGTGTCCATCTTTTTCCACCAATAAAAACCACATAGGTCAAAGAATCTTCTTATTCTTCATGTTTGTATGTGTCCATCTTTTTTCATCAATAAAATCCACACACGTAAACCACATAGGTCAAAGAATCTTCTTATTCTTCATGTTTGTATGTGTCCATCTTTTTTCATCAATAAAATCCACACACGTAAACCAAATAGGTCAAAGAATCTTCTTATTCTTCATGTTTGTATGTGTCCATCTTTTTCATCAATAAAATCCACACATTTAAACCAAATAGGTCAAAGAGTCTTCTTATTCTTCATGTTGTTTCTGTTCTTCTTTCACTAGTGAAAGCCAGACATATAAACCAGTGGATCAAAGAAATTTATTCTTCTTCAGTGATCATTTGCAGTGTCTCTATTCTGTCCTGGCCATAAACAGAATGGTTCACTTAAGGTCTCCAGGCATCCAACAAATTTAATTACCTTGTAGGTTCACTCCTAAAGGTCAGATTTCTTCTGTGGTGCAATATTGGGCTGTCTTGTAGGATGTGGTGCCAAAGATGCATTTACCTTAGGTGTTTTATACTTGTTTATTCCATCAGATCTGTTGTTGATCTGCTATTGTTGATGGCCTCATTAGGTTCTGCAGAAGGATGTGAGTGGCCACCGTGAGGCCATGTTTGCTCTGGACAAGATGGGCACCCACCTGAAATACTTCAGCCAGAAACAAGATGTTGTCCTCATCAAAAATCTGCTGACCAGTGCCCAGCACAGATGGGAGAAGATTGTGTCCAGGAGTGCCGAGCGAACCAGGCACCTGGAGAGGGGCTACAAGGAAGCAAAACAGGTTTGGCTGAAATTTCTCTTCTGATCTTCAAGCTTCTGGGTTGTCTGCTTCTCTGACTCGTGTGTATTTGTTAACCACTTTCTGACTCATGTGTATGTGTTAACAGTTTTCTGACTCGTATGTATGTGTTAATCACTCTCTGACTCATGTGTATGTGTTAACAGTTTTCTGACTCGTATGTATGTGTTAACCACTCTCTGACTCATGTGTATGTGTTAACCACTCTCTGACTCATGTGTATGTGTTAACCACTCTCTGACTCATGTGTATGTGTTCACAGTTCTCTGACTCATGGAAGGATTTGATCCAGTGGCTGTCAGAGGCCGAGCAAGCCTTAAGCTCTGATACCAGCGTCAGTAATGAGCCAGAGAAAATCCGTGCACAGATAGCCAAGCACAAGGTATGTTATGGGGAATGATTGCAGTTTGTATGTTACACAGACATACGTGTCAGCTGCAGAGTGCTCTATATGTATGACATGCATCGCTAACACAAGCAGATCTGCTTCAATTTACAGTGTATATTTTTACAACATAAATACAAGATTGTATGTTATTGTTCTATGTCAGTGTTCTATGTGAGTGTTCTCAACATAATCATCATCATCAAGTGTCTTGCTAACTGGCATAGGCTATCATGCTTCTCCACATCTTGTGGTCTCCATCAAATTGTAACTGTCCAAGTGTTAACACCTTTACATGCCAGGATGAAAGGCTGTGAATAATTTTCTTTCACAGACTTCCTCCATGGCCACTCCCTCTATCTGATGTTTGTGATCATTTGTCCTTGTGTTTGAGCTTCTTTCAGAACATTTAGATTAGTACATTCGGCTTTCCAAGGTATTTTCAGCATATCTTAGGCTTCAGGGCATTTTTTGTGTGGCTTCTTTAATAAATCAAAACAGTTTTTATAAATTGTGAATTTGATTAACAAAGACAAAACACATTGTATGATTTATTCCAATTTCATCTGGGCAATAAAGAACCTGAAGAATGGTATATCACCTGGATGTGATGAGATACCAGCTGAACTAATTAAAGCGGGAGGGGAAGAAAGCATACTAATCTATCATGCATTATGTAAAAAGATATGGAAATATGGTATATGGCAAAAAGATTGGAAGAGAACTATCTTCATTCCAATACCAAAAAAGGGCAACCTGAAATTATGCACCAACTATAGAACTGTGGCCCTGATCAGTCATGCAAGTAAAATTCTACTAAAAATCATAATGGGAAGACTTCGTAAGAAAATGGAAGAAGAGATTAACGTGGTTCAAGCTGGATTTAGACAAGGAAGAGGAACAAGAGATCACATTTTCAACATGCGTTTAATAATAGAGAAGTGCAGAGAATTTAATGTAAATCTATCGTCCTGGTTTCTTCTTCTTTGCGTTCATGCGGAGTGATTTTTTCAGATGTGATTGCGGTGTGTCTGGTTAGGCACCCTCGGGTCGAAACCCTCAGGCCAACACATCCGACTTTTAGCGTGCATTTTTGACCAGGTTAGCAATCCTGGGAGACTCTCACTTTTGTGGTACCGTCCACATCTCAGCTGGTCTAGTTGGAACAGTCGAAGACTACACGGTCATCCCTCAAGTGAAGGCAGGGACAGTCCATAGCATTTTCCGCCATCCTGGGTGGCTTCCATAATTGCAGAGCCGGCACATAACGCTCTGGTGCTGGGTTTACCGAGGGAATCGTCACGTCCTGCTCATGGCTGTTTTAATTCCTCACTTCAATATATTGGGCATTTCGCTCGCCCTGGGCCGTTCCTGCACAAACCAGTCAGCTCTGCGGTTGGTTTCCACTAAGCGAGTTTTCGGACATGTGCTTGTCCCTGTACCCATCAGAGCTGTTCCAGGCACGGCGGACATTCGGAAAACTACCTAGTCAGAGCTGTTCCGAACAAGAGCGGCATTCGGAAACTAGGTAGTCAGAGCTGTTCCTAGCACGGGAGACATTCGGACGAGACATTTCACTTGGACGTAAATGCGTAGTGTCAATTTTTAGTTTGCCACCCGTAGGACGACACTTCCGACTTCCGGCGGGCAATTTTTAGTGAGGTTAGCCTTCCTCTGGTTTCGAGACACGTTAGACTGTTGTAATGTCACCCACATCTCAGCTGGTCAAGATAGAACGATCAACGATATCGTGGTCTGCCCTCAAGGGAAGGCAGGGGCAGACCATGGGCATTATCTCGCTATCCAAGGAGGCTTCCATAATTGCAGAGCCGGCACATATTGCTCTGAGACTGGGCTCACCCAAGGAGTTTCCACGTCCTGCTCATGGCTGCTTTAGTTCCTCACTTCCATGTGTTGGGCATCCCACTTGCCACTGATCGCTCAATCACGCACCAGGAGCGGTCAGACTGCGAGTGACATCCACTCTGTAAGCTTTTGCTTGTGACTTCAGACCACGCAATAGGTTCGCTCGCCGTGCGTTCCATTTTGCGTTGATGATACATTATTCCACTTTTGTCTACACTCTCTATGAGTTAGATACAGACAGTTTCCGTAACCCTTCGACTGGGGCACTTTTCTGACTTTTTTGTACTCGCTCACGAGGTAGGCTACATGTGCTGCCGGCTCAGCACCTTACCTTCGTGCAGCAGTGAACGGGAAACGGCCAGGCCCCTTCATCCGGGAAACTCTCATATCCCCCAGCTGGGAGCCTTCGAACATGTATCAGACCTGAGCATGTAGCTTGCTCAGTATCATGTTTCTATTATCCGGTAGACGGGTATCAGCCTGGCTCTAAGATCCGAGGGTTTGTGGCTTAGAGGCGTTCAGCCACAGCCCTTGACAGGGAGCCTTAAGAGTTTTGTCCGGACCAAGAAATTCTGCCTTTGTGCACCTCATTTAAAATTTTGACTGCTATCCTCAGTCTATGCCTGCAGAGCAGCAGGTTGTGTCTCTCTTAGTCTGGTCCCTATCCCATAAGCTGTCCGATATGTAATTTTCACCCATCGGCAAGCAAATGGGGTCTATGGGACACGCAAGCTCCCCCACCACGTCAAGGTGGAGACACATCGGGGGAGTCGTCCTGGTTTGATTACTTTCAGGTTACTGTGTGAATATGTGTGTTGTATATTTCAGCTTGAAGAATGTATCTTATTGCTTTAGTTTATGTTGTGTGATTTCTGCAGTATGTACCTGATGAGATGCAGCGCAATATGCCAGGCAATAAATCGTGCCATCTATTGTCTGTGTCTTCTTATTCTGTACTAAATGTCCAGGATTCACAGCCATATGTTCTGTATAACATGCAAGAACCCTGGTTCTGTCCTCCAGTTACAAGGACCCAGGACCCCCTTGCATGCCTAGAGGTGTCCTGGGCATACGGTGCTACACCCATCATTGTATTGACCCGTGGACACTCAATGGTTAATGTGGTTAGTATCCCCCAGTCACCTTATCTTCCCATCACATTTCTTGGTACCCTTGTTAAGCTGGAAGCCCAGGCCAATTTTTAAAATCTGCCTTGATGGGGGTTCAGACACTTGACCAGCAGATTGGCCAGCAAGTGTAACCTCCAGAACTTAATGCATAAGGCCAGTGGGAGCCACTATTATAATTATCCCTTAGACCAGTGTTTCCCAACCTTTTTTGTACCATGCCCCACTTAAGCCTTTCTAAAATTCATATTGCCCCCCTCCCCCGCCCCATGCCCCCCCCCCCCTCAACATATACATTATTTTTAATATTCAAAAATTGAAATGTTCACTAAAGAAACTTGAATGATAGGTTTTAGGAAGAAATCACTAGGTAATTATTGAGCAAACACAGTAAGTAAATTTTCAAAACATATAATGGAGAACTGAAATTCAAGTACAAAATAATTTTAATGAAAGATTTTTCTATATTATTTTAATTATTAGTAATTATTTATTATTTAAATTTAGTGAGATCCTTGCGCTTGATGCTTGCTGCAAAGAGATCTTATGTCAGGTTCCAATTTAGTTAACTTCAGTCTCAAGTCTCCCCGTTTTGTTATATTCAGCCGATTTCTTCCATTTTCGAATTGCCCCCCTTAACAGTCAAATTGCCCCCCTGTGGGGCGTGGGCCCCATGTTGGGAAACACTGCCTTAGACCGTACAGTTATTGTTGTGTACTTGATTGTCCTGACAGGAGTTTCAGCGTCGTCTGGGGGCCAAGCAGCCGGTCTATGACAGCATCAACAGAGCAGGCAGCACCCTGCAGACTAAGTGTCCTGGCAGTGACAAGCCGGCCATCCAGGCACTGCTGAATGACCTCAAGAACAGGTGGAACTCTGTCTGTGGCAAGTCTGTGGATCGGTAAGACATATGCTGTTTGTCTTTTGGGTTATGTTTGTTATGTTTGTATTTACCTCTCTTTGTGTCCGTATTTCTGTTTGTCTCTATTTTCTCCCTTTCCAAAACACACATTTATATATAAACAAATGTATTCATGATCTTTGTAAAGAAAATTATGGTATTTTTATTGCTATTTAAAATGTATGAAATTGTTAATGTTTATATAATGTTGTGGCATTGTTAATATGTGTGGTATCGTTGATGATTGTATATAATGTGTGTACGGTTTTGTTCATGTTTGTATGTTTGTAATATTGTTGAGGTGTCTTTATGATTGTGGTATTGTTGATGTTTGTCTGTGATGTGGGGTGTTCTTGATTCTTGTATAATGTTTGTAATATTGTTGGGGTTTCTATATGATGTGTGGTGTTGTTGATGTTTTTCTGTGATGTGTGAAATTGTTGATGCTTATAAAATATGTGTGGTACTGTACTGCTCATGTTTACAGGCAGCGTAAACTGGAGGAGGGATTGCTGTTCACCGGACAGTTTAATGAAGCCCTCGAGGCACTGCTGGACTGGCTGGCCAAGGTGGAACCCACTCTGGCAGACGACACACAAGTTCATGGTGACCTGGACACTGTTAGTGGATTTCTGGAGACTCACAAGGTCTGATGTGGACAGCGCTGTCGTCAGTTTATCCATGTGTTCTATCATTATAGTTGCATGACTATTCCATTATATCATCATCAAGATGTGGCATGCTGAGCAGCACAGGCAATCATGGTCTTCCACAAACATCTGACTTCTCTGTTGTTTCAGTTCAACCACTAATCATCTTGTGTGCCACTTTGTTATCTCATCCAGCATTCTCTCTCTCTCTCTCTGTTGACCTCTGTCTCTAACATCTGTGATCTTCTCAGTTGTCACAAACTTCTTCAGACTCTATTGTCTCATAACATGACCAAAATATGAACCCTATTTGGTCCTGTTGTGTGTAATCTTATGTCTGTGTGAATGGGCCTCTCACAGCACTTGCACATTAACCTTCTCAGTCGTTCATGGTATCCGTACATTCTAGGCAGAAACCACATCTCTGCTCTCTGTATACAATGTCCATGATTCACAGACATACAGTAAGATGGACAGTATAGACAAAGAAGAATGGACAGGGGTATGTTTCACAGAATGTTCTTGATATGATGAGATCCTGCCTGTGTTTGGGTTATCCTGCATGTTATCTCTGTGTAACTTGTACCATCTGTTCTTATCACTGACCTTGAAACGTGTGCATATGCTGACTTCCTGTGTGGACATTACCAGTACAGCAGCCACCTAGAATAAGAACTGGCCTTAAGTAATTGAATCTCTGGATTCGTTTCAGTGTAACCCCGTTTGCTGTCGCAGTTCATCCATCATATATGTATCACACTGACCTGTTTAGTCATCCATCATATATGTATCACACTGACCTGTTTAGTCATCCATCATATATGTATATCACACTCTGACTTGTTTAGTCCTAGTCAAATGTATTGTGAAGATATATCAGTGATCATCGTGTTGTGACTTGCATGCTGTAGAAATATGGTAATAAGCTGACTGAATTGTTCATTGAATTCGTTGTTTTCAATGTGTCAGATTCTTTACATTTTATTTTTTCCTTCTGTTTTTGTTTGTTAAGAAAGACATTTATTTTTGATATGCGATGATTTCTTTGTCGTCTTCATTCATTCACTTGAAATATGATTGTCTGTGTCCGCATTGTTGAGACAACTTCAATGTCTTTATTAGTTCACTTAGTATTCCATAAAGTGTATGTTCCTCTGTTGTTTCTCTAGTTTTGCCTAGATTTGTCGTATTCATGGCATGATTTAATTTGTGTGTTTCTTCTACTAGGCATTCCAACAGGAGCTGGGTGGAAGAGCAACCACTGTGCAGTTTGTACGCAAGTCAGGCAAGGACTTGATAGAGAAGTCCAGCGAGGACATGTCCCATGCCCAGTCCCAGCTGGTGGAACTGGCCACTCTGTGGGACAGGACTTGTAAACTGAGCGTCAGCAAGCAGGACCGGCTGGAGCAGGCTTACACACTGGTACATTCATGCTCTTCTGGTTGTGGTTGATTTGTTGATTCATGAGTCCTCTTTCATGTTGTTCCTGGTTACATCACATTTGTTAGGTGTCATATTTGTTGGTGCTGTCTAACCCTGGATGTGAGTGGTACGTGTGTCATGATGGAAGTAATCATTAAAGCATCAGTAATCATAGAAACATCAATGATTATGAAAGCATTGGTGATCATGGAAACATCAGTAATCATGGAAACACCAGTGATAGAGTTGTCCTCCTCTCCCTGTCCTCAGCAGCATGCACAAGTGTAGAAATAGTACATCCTGTATACTCTTTGGTATACTCTTTCGGGTGTCAGGTCTTAGTCAGATATGACTGAGCTACCGTATAACAGTAGACGGTACTACCTGCTTTCTGTTAGAGCCGAACGTTGGGCGGCGCTTACCAAACCCGACACCCCACATTGTGCCAACGGCTTCGGGTGGAAGAGCGCAATTGGGAGGGTACAAGCCTTACCCTGGTGCGAGGAAATGCAAGCTAAAGACAAAATGTCATGGCAGGGCAGACCAGGCCCTAAGCCTTGGTTGACGGCTGGTCTAGGATCGAAGCTCCGACAGGCGGACAGTTAGAGCATTGCTTTGCTGATCCGGCAGCTTCTACAGCTTGTCTTGTTCCAGATGTAGTGGTGTTACCTTTCCTCTGGAGTGAACTAGGCATCATGCTGCATGGGCAACACATGATCTCTATATTTTAGCCCAGGCATTGTGCTATTGAGAAGCAATAACTCCACGTGTTCACATGCACCCACTGTGAACGCGCATTTACAGCACAAATTGGCCTTATCAGTCACACTCGCTACCGCCATAGTTAAAAGTTTTATGCCTTTTTAAAGCACAAACTATCGTCTGTCAAGACGGCAAGGTGCCAATGTATACTCTTTCATGTTTTCAGTCTAGGATGTTCTCTGCCTTGCTCTTCACAACTTGCCCTCACTGATTACCTCTTGGAGGGTATCAAGGCAAGTGGCAAGCAAGCTCCTGTTTCTGCGTAGGCACATTCTCCTCATGGGGAAGTAACTCAAATTAGTCAATGAGTTGTGGGACCTGACACATGTTTTTTTGCATAGGCACATTTCCCTCATGGGGAAGTAACTCGGAGTATATGTGTGTGTGTGTGTTGTCGGTGAGTTGTGGGAATTAACACTAGGTACTTGTGTTTCTGCATTTGTATAGGGGAAACTTCCCTTCCCCAACATGGCAGATAGGCATTTGAACGGTTAAGGCCTCTAGAGTGTTTATGCTTGGGGAAACAGTTTGTATACGCATTTTCCTCATGTTGCACTGGTAGAGCATGGTTCCGACACCCTGCTACTGAGTTGTGTGCGTGAAATGACATTGTGAGCTGTGAATTTTGTGTGGAATGCTTTTACATCTGTCCACAGTTGTTTGCGCTGTGAACTACTGCATGTTCGGAATTATGGTGGTCGGTCTGTCGCTGAACTGATTGGGTTGCCTTATGCAGTAATCTGTGGCTGCTGGTGCTCTAGTGACTACCGTTTACATTGACAATGAACTGTATTTTTCGTGGAGGACTTTTATGTTGGCATACTGGCGGCAGCATTATGCATAGTGTACCTGTGCGGGCTATTGGTTTGTTGAGACTCCTGTCTGTTCCACTTTTCACATGAGACAGTGAGGAGCATTTTGTGTGATATTCACTGACACATGAACGGAGCATAATGGGGTCGACCCATTGCCGTGAAGTTGGAACCACGACTAATGACAAATGACAGGAGAAACAATTTTGAATATTTGTATTTAGTCATTGTGTTGTAAGGACTAATGTGAGACGTGTGTTTCTTTCCAGGCTGAGGAGTTCCACAATAAGGCTCAAGGCTTGCTGGACTGGCTGGCTGATACAGAGAGACAACTCAGGTTCAAGGGGGCAATACCTGACGAGGAGGCTGTCATTATTCAGCAGATTGATGATCACAAGGTATTTCTGTCGGGCATTATACACTTGTATCTTTTTTGTTTGGATTTTCATTCTGTGATTTATGTTCACCTTTATGGAGTCCATTGTAAGGTATATACACTGTGTCCGTGTTTAGTATATCTCATCTTTTCGCAGGAGCTACACATGCCTGACTGTTCAAATTGTTATATCCTGCTGCAGCCGTTGCTTCTCTTATTGAATATTATATACTTCCTAGGAACTTTCTTGTTACATTTTAGTCTGGGTTGGCCAGGAAGCCCAAATCCATGGGAAACAATACCCGCCTTGATTGGGGGTATGGAATCATGACTACTGGGCTGGCAAGCAGGTATGCTAGCAGCCACTGCACCACCATATCTCTGGTGTGATTGATTTTACAGCAGATCCATCAATTATACACATGCTTGCTATGATCCATCAGTAAACACATGCTTTCTGTAGCTGATTTTACACCAGTGACTCTGTATACGTTTAGTTTGTAGGATTGATGTTATAGCAGATCTACAATATGTAGGCAGCTTTGATATTTTGTGAACACACATACAGAAACATTGAAGGGTAACTAGGAAAGGCAGTATTCAAATAGGCAGACCTGTTGTCCAAGGAAACACATCTCAATGACTACATGCGGCTACAGCCGATGGAATCAGGGAATCCAGTTCAGCACCAGCAGAAAGGAGCGTGGTAAAGGATGAAGCAGAGACATGTAACACCAACTGGTGAATAGAACTACATGTATCCATCATCATTGACACCTTCTGCGAGAGATGGAGCACACAAATGCATGCCCTGAGTGCTGTGACATCCGTGCTAAATGGTAATTTCTAAGAATGCAAATACAGTCTAAAATAATATCTTTAAAAAACACACATACTCTCTCATTTTCTCTCTTTTTCTCTCTTCTTCTCTCTTTCTCTCTCTCTCTCTCATTCATTCATATGGCTGCTGTTGTTCAGAGATTGGATGTAATGTAGCATGTTTGTTTTTGTTCCCACAGAAGTTTGAGGAGTCCATGTTGAGACAGGAGGCCAACCTGCGGGAGACACTCAACATCGGCCAGGACATCATGAAGAGATGTCACCCAGACGCTGTGTCCACCATGAAACATTGGCTGGGAGTACTCCGCACACGCTGGGAGGAGGTCAGTCTCCTACTGTTGCTAGCGTATCTGTTGAAAGTATTGTTGATCAAGAGATCCTATGTGTTGTTTTTGTTTCAGGCTTAGTGGCTAGTGAAGTATGCTTAAAGTCTGATAGGCGTTGGTTCTTTTCCTCCTCTAGGCAAGATATTTTCCTCACCACATGACTTCACAGTGGACCCAAAAACTGGTACCAGAAAATTATTTCTGTGGTAAGACTGCCAGTATAGAGTGCTCATGGTGGGGTAATGGGTTGGCAGAGTTGGAGGTTCTATCATTGTTACGTGAACAAGCTGGCAGAAATGACACTGTAGTATATGATGTGTTGTGGAGAGACATCTGGTTGGGGATTCTCAGCTGGAGTCAGTAAGTTTGCCGTTGCTTTCAGCTCTGGGCATCAGGTTGGAGGCTGTTGACAGTGAAATGCCTCACACCTGTGGAGATACATGACCACCCTCCCAGGCCTGACCCCAGCCAGTCTGTAGGTGCTGTGCTGTACCATGACCTGGTGACCTTCTATTATACCTTCCCACATTTGTGAAGTTATAGCACTGGTCCTGCACTTTTTGTTGCTTTCGAAGGTTGGAACACACACTCACATACACTCAATCACATACACACACTCATATACACTCACTCACACACACATACATTTACACACTCACATACACTCGCACACAGAGGTTTACAAGAGGATCATTGACCTCTGTCTGTATTCTATTCTCAGCTGATGGGACTGGGCAGGCAGAGACAGCGACGGCTGGCGGAGGCACTGACCAATGTGCGACTCAACAACACACTGCTGGAAGAGTTACTGGCATGGTTGAATGCTGCAGAGATCCGGCTGACTGACCTCGACAGGGAAGCCATTCCCAAGGATGTGCAGATTATCCAGGACCTCATCGCCCAACATCAGGTTTGTAGTTTACATTTCCATCTGGTAGAACATATTTCCATTGCTATATCTGATAGAATGTGTTTCCATTGCCACATCTGATAGAACATGTTTCCATTGCTACAACTGGTAGAACATATTTCAATTGCCACATCTGACAAAACATGTTTCCATTGCCACATATGACAGAACATGTTTCCATTGCCACATCTGACAGAACATGTTTCCATTGCCACATATGACAAAACATGTTTCCATTGCCACATATGACAAAACATGTTTCCATTGCCATGATAAATGTCTTTCTAATCAAATTATGTCTGATTTGCAGGACTTTCAGAATGAGATGTCGTCTAAACAGCCCAGCGTTGACCGCTTGACCAAAGCTGACAAGAGGAAGGCTGGTTCGGACACTGGTTCTCACATTCCTGTCTTCAGGGGTGCCAGAAGTTCTAACAGGTCCAAGATCCCAACCATTCGGTAACTACATTCATGATACATAAGTTACACTCTTTCAATAGTCTTTAATTCTATAAATGTGCAATGTTGGCTTTCTTTCCTCCCTCTCTCTTCTCTCTTTCTCAGCTCACCCGCACCTCTAACTCTGTCTCTATCCTTCTGTCTCTGTTTCTCTCTGTCTCTCTCTCGATCTCTCATGTTCAACCTTTTTCTCCTTCTCCCCCCTTCCTCTGTTCTGTCCTGTCTCTGTATTGTTCAGACATGTTGCTAGTTATCACAGATAATTGTTACATCTGCCAAATGCTCACACAGTTTTATGAACTGTTCACATGACTGGCTGTGTCAGATGTTGAACATGAACTGTTCACGTGACTGGCTGTGTCAGATGTTGAACATGAACTGTTCACGTGACTGGCTGTGTCAGATGTTGAACATGAACTGTTCATGTGACTGGCTGTGTCAGATGTTGAACATGAACTGTTCACGTGACTGGCTGTGTCAGATGTTGAACATGAACTGTTCACGTGACTGGCTGTGTCAGATGTTGAACATGAACTGTTCACGTGACTGGCTGTGTCAGATGTTGAACATGAACTGTTCACGTGACTGGCTGTGTCAGATGTTGAACATGAACTGTTCATGTGACTGGCTGTGTCAGATGTTGAACATGAACTGTTCACGTGACTGGCTGTGTCAGATGTTGAACATGAACTGTTCACGTGACTGGCTGTGTCAGATGTTGAACATGAACTGTTCACGTGACTGGCTGTGTCAGATGTTGAACATGAACTGTTCACGTGACTGGCTGTGTCAGATGTTGAACATGAACTGTTCATGTGACTGGCTGTGTCAGATGTTGAACATGAACTGTTCACGTGACTGGCTGTGTCAGATGTTGAACATGAACTGTTCATGTGACTGGCTGTGTCAGATGTTGAACATGAACTGTTCACGTGACTGGCTGTGTCAGATGTTGAACATGAACTGTTCACGTGACTGGCTGTGTCAGATGTTGAACATGAACTGTTCATGTGACTGGCTGTGTCAGATGTTGAACATGAACTGTTCATGTGACTGGCTGTGTCAGATGTTGAACATGAACTGTTCATGTGACTGGCTGTGTCAGATGTTGAACATGAACTGTTCATGTGACTGGCTGTGTCAGATGTTGAACATGAACTGTTCATGTGACTGGCTGTGTCAGATGTTGAACATGAACTGTTCATGTGACTGGCTGTGTCAGATGTTGAACATGAACTGTTCATGTGACTGGCTGTGTCAGATGTTGAACATGAACTGTTCATGTGACTGGCTGTGTCAGATGTTGAACATGAACTGTTCACGTGACTGGCTGTGTCAGATGTTGAACATGAACTGTTCACGTGACTGGCTGTGCCAGATGTTGAACATGAACTGTTCACGTGACTGGCTGTGCCAGATGTTGAACATGAACTGTTCACGTGACTGGCTGTGTCAGATGTTGAACATGAACTGTTCACGTGACTGGCTGTGTCAGATGTTGAACATGAACTGTTCACGTGACTGGCTGTGTCAGATGTTGAACATGAACTGTTCACGTGACTGGCTGTGTCAGATGTTGAACATGAACTGTTCACGTGACTGGCTGTGTCAGATGTTGAACATGAACTGTTCACGTGACTGGCTGTGTCAGATGTTGAACATGAACTGTTCACGTGACTGGCTGTGTCAGATGTTGAACATGAACTGTTCACGTGACTGGCTGTGTCAGATGTTGAACATGAACTGTTCACGTGACTGGCTGTGTCAGATGTTGAACATGAACTGTTCACGTGACTGGCTGTGTCAGATGTTGAACATGAACTGTTCACGTGACTGGCTGTGTCAGATGTTGAACATGAACTGTTCATGTGACTGGCTGTGTCAGATGTTGAACATGAACTGTTCATGTGACTGGCTGTGTCAGATGTTGAACATGAACTGTTCATGTGACTGGCTGTGTCAGATGTTGAACATGAACTGTTCATGTGACTGGCTGTGTCAGATGTTGAACATGAACTGTTCATGTGACTGGCTGTGTCAGATGTTGAACATGAACTGTTCATTTGACTGGCTGTGTCAGATGTTGAACATGAACTGTTCATGTGACTGGCTGTGTCAGATGTTGAACATGAACTGTTCATGTGACTGGCTGTGTCAGATGTTGAACATGAACTGTTCATGTGACTGGCTGTGTCAGATGTTGAACATGAACTGTTCATGTGACTGGCTATGTCAGATGTTGAACATGAACTGTTCATGTGACTGGCTGTGTCAGATGTTGAACATGAACTGTTCATGTGACTGGCTGTGTCAGATGTTGAACATGAACTGTTCATGTGACTGGCTGTGTCAGATGTTGAACATGAACTGTTCATGTGACTGGCTGTGTCAGATGTTGAACATGAACTGTTCATGTGACTGGCTGTGTCAGATGTTGAACATGAACTGTTCATGTGACTGGCTGTGTCAGATGTTGAACATGAACTGTTCATGTGACTGGCTGTGTCAGATGTTGAACATGAACTGTTCATGTGACTGGCTGTGTCAGATGTTGAACATTAACTGTTCACGTGACTGGCTGTGTCAGATGTTGAACATGAACTTGTGCTGTAGGCAAAGCTAATCTCATAACTGAAACTGCTGCTGGCCTGTGAACTGTTGACCCTGTCACATATTCTAGGTCATGATATATGAGGTGCTGTGGCCAGTTCCCATCCTCATCACCTGTCCTTGCCAGACTTCCCTGAAATATCACAGTTATCTGGTAGCCATTTTTATGAGACTGGGTCAACGCAGAGTCATACTGGCTGGAAAAGTAATCATACCTTAACTAAGAATTGAATATGAACCATTGTCCTGGCTGGCAAGTGACTAACCACTATGTCACTGTAGCTTGTTGAGTGGTTAGTGAACAGACTTACTGACCTGATGGTCCAGGTTCAGAACTCTCAGAAGAAATGTGCTTCATATTGATATTCTCCGTTGTTTGGCTTTATTCCAGCATTGACCGTGTGGACAGTTCAGGCAGGAAAACTCCAGACTATTTTAGTAGGAAAGCTCCGGAACACTTACACAGCCAGCGAACCCCAAATGCTAGTGGTCGCAGGACTCCAGATGTCTCTGGCCGCAGGACGCCCGATGTATCCGGCCGCAGGACGCCCGATGTATCCGGCCGCAGGACACCTGATGTTTCCGGCCGCATGACACCAGACCATTCTGGCAGAAGGACTCCTGATTACACGTCTGGCCGACGCACACCTGACATACTTTCAGGTCGCAGAACTCCGGAACCTGGTTTTCATAACCCTCGTGTGGGTGCACTCTTCAACAAATATAGGCACGTCTGGTTACTGTCAATGTATCGGCAGAGAAAACTGCAAGATGCCTTGGATTACCTGAATGAGGTTAGTAGACTGGGTTTCTGTGTGTACAGGAGAATTCTGGACTATCCAGTTGCATTACTCCAACAAACAAATGATCAATAGTTATTTTCAAAGGGTTAAGAATTGGGCACGCAGACCTGTATGATTTTGTGCCATTCTTATCTCTCTGCTGTCATACAGTATTGCATTAATACTTACAGTAATTCCAATAATTAATTATTAATGAAGCTACAAATATGCATTATAAATGCATGGCCAATGTGCAAAAATCAATATTATGTGACTGTCTAAAACTAATTGTTGACATGGCATCAAGTAAATGTTAGCCATTTTTGAGGACATTTCTCTCCCTTCTTTATTCTTGCAGACACCCACCACCATCATGATGTAGCAAGTTCTTTGCACAACATCACTCTCATTACAGTCCTGTGGACATTCTATCCTTGCCCAGTTTCCATTTCCCCAGTTTCCCTTTCCTCAGTTTCCATTACCCAGTTTCCCTTTCCTCAGTTTCCATTACCCAGTTTCTCTTTCCCAATTTCCCTTGCCCCAGTTTCCATTTCCCCAGTTTCCTTTTCCTCAGTTTCTCTTTCCACAGTTTCCCTTTCCCCAGTTTCCCTTTCCCCAGTTTCCCTTTCCCTTTCCTCAGTTTCCCTTTCCCTAGTCCCTGTTTCCATTTCCCTAGTTTCCCAGCCCGGGATGTCTTTACTGTCCCTGAACCCTGTCTTCTATCACATTTGTTGTCTAAACCACTGTTGTGTGTGATGTGACCAAACATTGCAGGGTCTCAGACATGAGGCTGTGTACAGGTCAGTGTGCTTCCATGTACACATCGTGTACAGTGTCAGTATGTGTACTTTCTGTGTGATCCGCTGTGCTCTCAGAATCGTCCAGCACCATGTCATTTCAGAATCCCACATCTTGCTGTGTGCTGTGTGTGACATGACCCATGGTTCACATCATATATTGCCTCCAGTAGGATGTACTCTCTCTATACGTCTTATTTATTCATAAGAAACCATATTTTGTCTCACAGCTGATACATATTCAGTTAAACTGAACCATCTTGTTTGACCTGTCATAATCAGTCAAATGTTGGGTTGAATCATGGTTAACATAGTGCCATGTAACGTCTCATTGAATGTCTGTGTTGTGTGAATGAATCATGTCTTTATGATTCAGCAGTCCTGCTTGCTGTTTGCTGTTTAGATTACTCTTTCCAAATCAATTGCTGTTCTAAAGTAACACATTCCTAGGAGAAAAAGAGTGCTCACTACTGATGTTTCCGGTGATGATATCAGGATTGTAGATTTTTAAGGTTATGTAATACTAGCAGTTGGGGGGGGGGGGTGTTAATTTATATTGCTGCGTTGACATGAATGTCCTTTGTGTTTACAGGTAGAGAGGATGAAACACTTTGATTTTGAAGATTGGCGCAAGCGCTACCTGCGATGGATGAACCATAATAAAGCCCGGATTATGGACTTCTTCAGAAGGCAGGATCGTGACCGGGACGGACGGGTGACCAGACAGGAGTTTATCGACGGAATCATCCAGTCCAGTAAGTGGTTGATGGTCTTGCAAGTAAAGTAATAGGTTTGTTTTCACAAAAGATTAAATGTCATGTCAGGGCAGACCAGTCTCTAAGCCTTGGTTGGCAACTGTTCTAGGATCAGTGCTCTGACAGAGGATAGTTAGAGCATTGCTTTGCTAATCCACCAGCTTCTGCAGCTTGTCTTGTTCCTGATGCTTTGGTGTTACCATTCCTCTGGTGTAAACTAGGCAGACTGAGAGAGGGATCATGCTGCATGGGCAACACTTGGTCTCTGCATATCAGCACAGGCTTTGTGCTATGGAGAGATATAACTAGTTATTGTGCCTTTCTTTTCTTTTTTGGAAGCACCATGTAATAAAATCACTGCGATACATGTAAGCTCTTTTCAGGGTCTTAAGGACCAGAACACCAGTGCATATGACTTTAGAATCGAAGCTGAAGCCTTCCAGAAGATTGGCAGTCTACCAACAGACTTACATAATGCATTTCAAGCAGATGAGTCAGTACTTTAGAGGTGCATGTGTGAAACATTACTTCCTTGACAGAATAATATTTGCTGTCAATGTTCCCTTCTGCAGAATTTCCGACCTCAAGGCTGGAGATGGAAGCTGTGGCAGACATCTTTGATAAAGACGGCGACGGCTTTATCAACTACAAGGAGTTTGTGGCTGCCCTTCGACCTGACAGAGATGTGAGTGTATCTGTCTGCATGCTTAGAGAGAGAGAGATTTGCCAGTTTCAGCAAAATTTAGATACTAGATTGTCCTCATTCTGAACTATAGATGTATCATCTTCCAGACATCATGTCTTAGATGTTTGTCCTCATTCTTAACTATAGATGTATCATCTTCCAGACATCATGTCTTAGATGTTTGTCTAGTGACTTAACTATAGATGTATCATCTTCCAGACATCATGTCTTAGATGTTTGTCTAGTGACTTAACTATAGATGTATCATCTTCCAGACATCATGTCTTAGATGTTTGTCTAGTGACTTAACTATAGATCTGTTGCTTAGGTTTGTCTCTCTTCCTTTCCAGGCTAATGCTCTGAATCTTCTGTCTTCTGTTGTGTTTACTGCTCAAGGTTGACATGATCATCTTGCTGTCCACAGCCCAAACCAGAAACCGACTCGGAGAAGATCCTGGACGAGGTCAGGAGACAGGTGTCCAAGTGTACCTGTATGAAGCAATTCAAGATACACAAGATTGGTGAAGGCAAATACAGGGTGAGCTCCGTCATCTTCTGCCACATGTTCACAGGCATCCTCATCTGTTTTTATTTTTATTTTCCTTATCATCATGATCTTCCATTTTCTTTTTAAGCTTGGCCATGTTGGTATTCCGCCATGGAACTAACGGGTTTAAACATCCTTGCATGGGCAGGCGAAGACAGCAAACATACAATTATACAAAAGTTTGTTGCATATCATTTACAGGACATCACAGTCAACCCCAGCATTTTTTTGGCTATTTGTGATTTCTTAGCAAGTTTTTGTTCAATAGTCTGCCATTGCTTTCTGAACGACCGGCACTCATGCCATTGTATGAAAACCAGTGCAAGGCATTCTGCATCCAAATCGCTCGCATATTATCGCCAACAATACAGTGTTGTATGGTAACCTACATTCCAGGGTGAGATGGGAAACACACTAAAGAAGATTTAAAGAAAATATATATACCCCAGGCTAGAGGGGGAAAGACAAAATAAGATTGTAAAGTAACTCATTACATAGGAGTAGAAGAGGAAAGACTAAACAAGGCTATGTTATCTCTACATCTGCAGGAAGAAGAGGAAATAGTAATAAAGAATTAAAGGTTACTCATTAGCCTAAGGTAGAAGAGGAAAATTAGTGCAATAATACTGATGGACAATTTAATTGAATAGACTGTTTTTAACTAACGTTTGTTCATTATAGTCTTGGCTCCGGGATTGTGAGCCCAGTTTCACAGTCATGGCATAACAGGGTTCAAAGGTCGCTGCATTTGGAATCAGATCACTTTGCTTTAATTTTCACATTGGTATGAGGCTGCCATTCAAAAAGCAGTGGCAAACTACTGAATGTAAAATTGCTTAGTAAATTACAAACAGGCAACAACAAATGTTGGGATTGTTTGCAGCATCCTATAGAAGAACATGCAACTCACTTGTTCATTATCTTCATTTCTTCATTTCTTCATTACCTTCATTAGTTCCTTTTTGGACCGGCCGTGAGTATAGGAACATGGTACTTATTTGTCCACTTCTAGTTACTGGATGTGATAGTTATTTGTCCACTTCCAGTTACTGTATGTGATACTTATTTGTTGATTTCCAGGTGCTGTATGTGATACTTATTTGTCCACTTCTAGTTACTGGATGTGATACTTATTTGTTGATTTCCAGTTACTGTATGTGATAGTTATTTGTCCACTTCTAGTTACTGGATGTGATACTTATTTGTCCACTTCTAGTTACTGGATGTGATACTTATTTGTCCACTTCTAGTTACTGGATGTGATACTTATTTGTCCACTTCTAGTTACTGGATGTGATACTTATTTGTCCACTTCTAGTTACTGTATGTGATACTTATTTGTCCACTTCCAGTTACTGTATGTGATACTTATTTGTCCACTTCCAGTTACTGTATGTGATACTTATTTGTTCACTTCCAGTTACAGGATGTGATACTTATTGTTCACTTCTTATTTGGGTGTGATACTTATTTGTCCACTCCTTGTCACTGGATATGATA
The DNA here is from genome assembly GCA_963921405.1 of Cepaea hortensis. NCBI lineage: Eukaryota > Metazoa > Mollusca > Gastropoda > Stylommatophora > Helicidae > Cepaea > Cepaea hortensis. Next base: position 112,026,381 of record OY992885.1, read on the forward strand.
CTTATTTGTCCACTTCCAATTACTGTATATGATACTTATTTGTCCACTTCCAGTGATTGGTTGTGATACTTATTTGTCCACTTCTAATTCCTGTATATGATACTTATTTGTCCACTTCCAGTGATTGGTTGTGATACTTATTTGTCCACTTCCAATTCCTGTATATGATACTTATTTGTCCACTTCCAGTGATTGGTTAATATACTTATTTGTCCACTTCCAGTTACAGGATGTGATAGGAAATTATTGATGCTAATCATATGTAATTTACATTATTGTGTTTATTATTTATAGTTTGGGGATTCTCAGAAGTTGCGATTGGTTCGAATCCTACGCAGTACAGTCATGGTGAGAGTTGGTGGCGGTTGGATTGCCCTGGATGAGTTCCTGGTCAAGAATGACCCATGTCGAGGTAGGTGATCCATGTGCATGTATACGTGTGAGGCTGTCCCTGTGTGTCATCTATATGTGTGAGGCTGTCCCTGTGTTTCATGTATACGTGTGAGGCTGTCCCTGTGTGTCATCTATATGTGTGAGGCTGTCCCTGTGTGTCATGTATATATGTGAGGCCGTCCCTGTGTTTCATCACAAGCAGTGCTGATAGTCCTTGCTGTTTGAGCACCGAGTGGCTGTGCTGTATGACAGGAGTGTCACCATGTACAACATTGTTATACACACTCGAGTTTCTAGCTGTGTATGTTTGTAAAGGCAACAATGTGTTCAGCCTGGCCTGGGATATAATTGGGGTATATCATGTCCGTTGTTATTGAACATTTTCAGTTCCAGAATGTTACAAGTTAGGGGAGGGGGGAATGATAATGATGACAACATCACAAGTGTATTGCTTTCACAGGGAACAGGTACACATACCTTGAAAACAACAAATATGATGCCAGATTTCTTTAGTGCGCTCTGACTAAATTATGAAGTAAATTTACACATGATATGTTGGGTGGGACAAATGAAAATTAGCTATTCATTTATCAAATGTTGGTTGGGACACATGGAGAATAGACAATGTTACATGGACACTCTACATCCCAGTATTAATCCAGACAGGTTGAACACACTGTTACCTTTACAACTTGAACTGTACAGTAGTGCTAATGATTGTTCTGAATCTTGACAGCTGTAGCCCAGAGTTTGTGAACCCGATCACACAGTGGACATGCCTTCCTGTCTGTCATTCTCATGTGTTGGCACTGACAGATCAGAACATTTCAGCTTTTGTAAACTGATTCAGCTAATTGCATAATATACAGTTGCAACATATACAATTACAGAATATACACTTGCAAAACAGACAATTTCAAGTTATACATTTGCAAGATATGCAATTCCAAAAACATGCAATTGCAAGATATGCGTTTTCAAGATGGACAATTGCCAGTATACATTTGCAAGACATGCAATTCCAAAAACATGCAATTGCAAGACATGCGTTTTCAAGATGGACAATTGCCAGTATACATTTGCAGAATATACAATTGCAGAATATACAATTGCAAGACATACAATTGCAAAATAAACAAAGTAGAATGTACAATCAATTATATGGTAAACATTGCAGAATATACATTTGAAAGATATACAGTTGCAGAATAGACAATTACAGTATATATATACAATTACAGATTATACTGCTACAGAATATATAATTTCAGAATATACATTTGCAGAATATATAATTACAGGATATACAGTTGCAGAATATACAATAAATACTTTTAATCCTGTTTGTTGTACATTGAAACATGTATACAACTTCTCAGCAATATTTTAACACAAGGAATGTGGCAGACTCTGTAGTGTTGTAATTGTTCATCTTATGTTCTGTTTCAGGTTGTAATCCGTATTTGATTTCATATTTAACATTCAATGATAATATTGATAGTTTTATATTTCACTGGTAATTGTTTTGTTCAAATGTCTTAGTTTCTCATATTCTGCTTGTTAGATGCTAAATGTAACCATCTTTTTCTTTTATGAAACTTTGTTAATTACCAAGATGTGGCTAGAATGAGTAAGTCTGTTCTGTTTATTAAAATTCTATCTCTCAATGTGTTTTGTGTCCCGTACCTCCTTGTTATAACCCATTGAACCCATGTAACCCGCTATTGTTGGCTGAGTAATATTTCACAGTACACCATGAGCTCTCTGTTGTGGGTTGAACATGATTACACAGCACCCCATAAGCCCTCTAATATGGGCTGGACACTATTACACAGTACACCATAATCCCTCTACTGTGGGCTGGACACTATTACACTGTGGGCTGGACTGGTCAAGGGTGTTGATCATCATTAGGTATATTCTGAACCTTGCTGACAGCCTGCGTAGCTCTTTTTTTCAAAGCATGAGACCTCATTTATCTTCATGTTCACATTCTCCTGTTTTTGCACATGTATCTGCTTTGTCATTTCTGGGTACTGAATAGTTCTATGGTACCCACTGCGGTGTGGTGGACACTCCAGCACAGGCCTTGCACTTCTGTATTGTTAATACTGACCACCTCTAAGAGCTTCTGATGCAGATGGTGTATTGGTCAAGAGTTGGTGGCAGTCAGAGCTGGTGTTGTCAGGGACAGCTGCAACTTTGTCTACAGCTTGAGCCTCGGTGGTAGAGCTGGAGCAGAATTTGCCAGGGCAGTGTTCTCTCTGTCACTGTCGTTGATTGGTGATATGTTCTCAGGTCATTCCAGTTCGGGTCATCATCCTTGCACTCCAGACACATCCATAAGTGCTACAGTCTCCTCGGTAATAAATCCATGAGTGTTTATCTTCTAACTGTTCCATCCCCTGTTGATTGACCAGATGTAGGATTTAGGTGCACATGTGTTGATAGATCAGACATGAGATTTAGGTGCACATGTGTTCATAGATCAGACATGAGATTTAGGTGCACATGTGTTGATAGATTAGACATGAGATTTAGGTGCACATGTCTTCATAGATCAGACATGAGATTTAGGTGCACATGTCTTCATAGATCAGACATGAGATTTAGGTGCACATGTCTTCATAGATCAGACATGAATGAGATTTAGGTGCATATGTCTTCATAGATCAGACATGAGATTTAGGTGCACATGTCTTCATAGATCAGACAGATTTAGGTGCACATGTGTTGATAGACCAGACATGAGATTTAGGTGCACATGTCAACTAACCCCTAAGGAGCTCATGTACAGAACAACTGAAGGCCAAGGGTAGCAGGGTTCAAAGGGTTAAATAATGTTTTACCAGCTTCATCCTGGATACGTGTGTACTTTCTTTGTTTATTCTTCTTTATATGTACCCAGAATAGCCACAGTATTTGTGCTTATCTAAAGCAGATGTGTTCTGTTGTAGGTACATTTAACTGTTGTGTTCATTAAGGACAGTTACTGCTTATTCATTTGTGTGTAAATTAATCTTGTATTTCTTTTCCTTATAACCAGAGTTTGTCGAAATTGCTGGTAAAATTAATTTTTTAACCCCCCAAGATCGGGTCTTCATTCCTTCAAACATCCTTGTCCAATGTATTTTTTGTCTTCACATGTTGAAGACACTAGCAAACACTTGCTCAAATGAAAACCTTTTATTTTGATTCTGTGATAATGTTGATTGTTTGCTTCACAGTTTTGTTTGCCCTGCTTTATTTTAATTATACAGCCATGTTTTTGCTTAACTTTTTATCCCTTCGAACATCAGGGCTCTTCTGTTGTCATTCAGTCACATGATCACTGTGTCATGGTGTCCTTCTGTCATGTTGTCAGTTTATCACAAGGTCACTCTGCACATGGTCACTCTGTCACAGAGACACTCTACCCAGACGTTATTCTGTCACAAGCTGTTTGTCATGGGTGGGTAATCTGTCACATAGTTACTGTGCCATGGGTGGATAATCTGTCACATAGTTACTGTGCCATGGGTGGATAATCTGTCACATAGTTACTGTGCCATGGGTGGATAATCTGTCACATAGTCATGGGTCAATCTGCCATCACATCACTCTGTCATCAAATAATTTTGTCACAGAGTCATGGGCTCACTCTGACAGTCACTCTTTCATGGAGTCACTCTTTCATGGAGTCACTCTGTCATGGAGTCACTTTGTTATGGAGTCACTCTGATAGTCATTCTGTCATGTAGTCACTCTGTTGTGAAGTCACTCTGATAGTCACTCTGTCATGGAGTCACTCTGTCATGAGTCATTCTGATAGTCACTCTGTCATGAGTCATTCTGATAGTCACTCTGTCATGAGTCATTCTGATAGTCACTCTGTCATGAAATAATTTTGTCACAGAGTCATGGGCTCACTCTAACAGTCATTCTGTCATGGAGTCACGCTGACAGTCATTCTGTTGTGGAGTTACTCGGTCTGATTTCCTGTACATTTTTTTTATTTCTCTGATGTCCTGAACCTTTTAATTTTTATAGTGATTATTGTATTGTTATATTTCATTGCATTGGTCATCTATAAATGTCTTCAAGTGTACCATATAAAACCAGACTTCATTCAGTGTATGTCAGATATTTATAATTTTTTTTATCATTTCACACACCTCTGATGTCCTGTACCTTTTCATTTTTATGGTGAATATTGTGTTGTTATATTTCATTGTATCAGTCACATGTAACTGTCTTCAGGTGAACCTGTCTCTTTTCTGTGCCTGTCAGCATATGTACCTGATTCCACCCATGCCCCCTGCATACATGTATAGTTCCATCTGTACTTCTCTTCATTTGTACCTGTCACCATCTGTGCTTACCTCCATCCACAGCTGTCAGTCTCCATCCACACCTGTCTGTCTCCACCCACACCTGTCTCCATCCACAGCTGTCAGTCTCCATCCACACTTGTCTGTCTCCATTCACACCTGTCTCCATCCATACCTGTCCCCATCATACCCGCCTTCATCTATACCGGTCTTCATTAAATCAGATAAAAACCTCTCACAGAAACAAAATCACACATTGGGCAGATGAAATCATTATTTCAGCCCCAAAACACATCAACAGTTCATTGATTCTCCTCAATCATTCTTCCCAGATCACCACCTGTTACATTATGTTGTTACAATTGACATTCCCTCACATGAAGTATTCCCTCACATGAAGTATTCCCTCTCATGAAGCATTCCCCCACACGAAGCATTCCCTCACATGAAGCATTCCCTCACACGAAGCATTCCCTCACATGAAGCATTCCCCCACACGAAGCATTCCCTCACACGAAGCATTCCCTCACACTAAGCATTCCCCCACACGAAGCATTCCCTCACATGAAGCATTCCCTCACACGAAGCATTCCCTCACACGAAGCATTCCCTCACATGAAGCATTCCCTCACACTAAGCATTCCCCCACACGAAGCATTCCCTCACATGAAGCATTCCCTCACACGAAGCATTCCCTCACACGAAGCATTCCCTCACATGAAGCATTCCCTCACATGAAGCATTCCCTCACACGAAGCATTCCCTCACACTAAGCATTCCCCCACACGAAGCATTCCCTCACATGAAGCATTCCCTCACACGAAGCATTCCCTCACGAAGCATTCCCTCACATGAAGCATTCCCTCACATGAAGCATTCCCTCACACGAAGCATTCCCTCACACTAAGCATTCCCCCACACGAAGCATTCCCTCACATGAAGCATTCCCTCACATGAAGCATTCCCCCACACGAAGCATTCCCTCACACGAAGCATTCCCTCACACGAAGCATTCCCTCACATGAAGCATTCCCTCACATGAAGTATTCCCTCACACGAAGCATTCCCTCACACGAAGCATTCCCTCACACGAAGCATTCCCTCACATGAAGCATTCCCTCACATGAAGTATTCCCTCACACGAAGCATTCCCTCACACGAAGCATTCCCTCACACGAAGCATTCCCTCACATGAAGCATTCCCTCACATGAAGTATTCCCTCACACGAAGCATTCCCTCACACGAAGCATTCCCTCACATGAAGCATTCCCTCACATGAAGTATTCCCTCACACGAAGCATTCCCTCACACGAAGCATTCCCTCACACTAAGCATTCCCCCACATGAAGCATTCCCTCACATGAAGCATTCCCTCACATGAAGCATTCCCCCACACGAAGCATTCCCTCACACGAAGCATTCCCTCACACGAAGCATTCCCTCACATGAAGCATTCCCTCACATGAAGTATTCCCTCACATGAAGTATTCCCTCACACGAAGCATTCCCTCACACGAAGCATTCCCTCACATGAAGCATTCCCTCACATGAAGTATTCCCTCACACGAAGCATTCCGTCACACGAAGCATTCCCTCACACTAAGCATTCCCCCACATGAAGCATTCCCTCACATGAAGCATTCCCTCACATGAAGCATTCCCCCACACGAAGCATTCCCTCACACGAAGCATTCCCTCACACGAAGCATTCCCTCACATGAAGCATTCCCTCACATGAAGCATTCCCTCACATGAAGTATTCCCTCACATGAAGTATTCCCTCACACGAAGCATTCCCTCACACGAAGCATTCCCTCACACGAAGCATTCCCTCACATGAAGCATTCCCTCACATGAAGTATTCCCTCACACGAAGCATTCCCTCACACGAAGCATTCCCTCACACGAAGCATTCCCTCACATGAAGTATTCCCTCACACGAAGCATTCCCTCACACGAAGCATTCCCAGTGTGTGCTAGTTCTCCAGTGAACACATCATATCTCCACCCACTGAGTGTGTGTTTCTTATCAAGTTTTGTTTGACTGCTTCATGTATTTGATACACTACTGTCCACATGATTTTATTGATGATTGATTCAGCTTCGCCATTCTTATGTTGTCAGTGACAGTATGTTTCAGTTGATTAACTGTAGCCACAGTATTAATATTCCATTATGTGTCACATATATCAACAACATTCTACCTTTTTATGCACAATTCAGAGTGTCAGTTTGTCTTCTCTCTGTGTAGTCGTAAGTATGTTACGTCACTCAACAACCTTTTGAAATTTAACAACAGCTTTCCATGAATACTTATGTAACAGTAACACATGTTAACATTCCTGATTACACGTATCCAGTAAACGTTACATTCTAACCTACTAGTTATATATACGACATAAACGTTACATTCTAACCTATTTCGTTACACATATCTTAAGAGTTACACATTAACATATGATACATTCTATATTATAACTTGCATGATTTCACATGTAATAACAGATGATGCCAAAGGTCATGTTCTGTTTTCTGTTCTGTACCCTCTTAGTGTGTAGATTTCTAAACTGCTGTGACTTTTTAAACAGATAAATGTGTCCCCAAGCAGTTCCCCAACCATGGGTTTGTGATGTGAGGGGTCCATCACATTTTGTAGGTTTGAATGCATGGAGGAACAGTTGACCAATCCTTGCCCTACTTTCTCTGCATTGAACCTGTGTCCGACCTAGCTCTGGACGTTGTCAGTGTAGTGACATTGTCAGTGCCGTGACATTGTCAGTGCAGTGACATTTCCAGTGCAATTTGCTTTGAACTTTGACCTTTTATAAGGTGTTAGATCTATTGTGTAGTGTTATATGTCCTCTTTAACCTTTTATGTAGTCATATATGTCCTCTCTTCAACCTCTTCTATTGTCCTATGTGTCCGCTTTAACTACTTCTGTAGTCCTATATGTCCTCTTTAACCTCTTCTGTAATTCTATATGTCCTCTGTAACCTCTTGTGTAATGTTATATGTTCTCTTTAACCACTTGTAAAGTATTCTGTGACCTCTGGTATATGCATGTATCTATATTGGAAAGTATAATGCCAACATGTAACTAGACGAATGCTGACAGAATACCCAGCAGTTAGGGTCATTCCACATATCTCAGATGCTCACAGGAACTCATATCAATGTGTATATACAGGAGTGTGTTCGTGTTACAGCTGCCTTGATACTTGTATTTTTATGCTGATTTTGCATCGCTCATTTATATCATAATATCATCTCCATCATCATGACCATTCTGATTGCTAGTGTTGGGAATCCCAGGCAGTACCGCTCCATAGTCCTCCCTACCTTGCTGTTCTCAACATGAACCCTGGGTTTCTTCTCCCCATGTTGAATATTTGTGCTTATTTCTTTCAATGCTAGTGTCCATTGACCCTGAACATGCCACATTTAGTGCACAGATGATTACTCAATTCATGAAATGTTTCTTCATTTTAAGACAACTATTGTAAATATATTTTAGTTTTAAGACAGCTATTGTACTTTATAGTTTTAAGACAATGTACTTTATAGCCAGTGCATGGTAAGGTCATTGTTTCATTCCTATTTTAGAATGTATTATTTATGATGTAATTATTCCCCTCAACTCATCAGAAGGTTAGCTTCCAATTCCCCTATTGTTTTTTTTTTTGGGTTTGTGTGTAGAATGGTGTTTAATGGATTATCCTGTTGTATGGTATGGAATGAACTTGGTTTACAACTGCAGTCTTTTATTTCACTTATATTTTAAACTGTAACTTCCAAACAAATGGTTTCTTCCATTTGTAAAGTCAGAAAGATAACTGTTGTTTTGAAGGTAAGACTAACTTATTGGGCGCCTAAATCACAAGTACTTCAGAAGTCAGAAAGGGATCGCCTGATGGTCAGGGACACTGGTAATATGGAAAGTTAGCCCACACACAAACATCAGCCCAATGTATTCACTATGAATGCGTGGACTACACTCGAGTTTAAAGTGATTGAACCCAACCAAAATCAAATGTGCCATTCCTTATTATGTGAGGTAACTGTTACTGGGAATTTTATAGTTGTTTCCCTTTTATTTGTGGTTTGGTAGTCATTACAATTGACATTGATCATTTGTGCTCACTTGGTATGTTGTATTTGTGTTATTGACATGACAGCTTTCTTCACTTATTAGTATTGTGATGTGGTTCATTTTTGATGCAGCCAAATGTAGGGTTCTGGAATAGCCTACAGAAATTGTAGTTATACTGACAGTAGTAGCTAGATGGTAGTTCATCTGTTGAGAGCTTTTCTTTCCTGGCTAAAGTGATTGGTTCAAATCCATGTTGCTAGATTTATATTCCTTACAATTGCGTTTAAAAACAAAAAGCTATTTGACTTTGGAGTTGGAAGAGGAAAAATAAAAAACAGATAAATCCTGTAGCATATTGTGGGATGTATTGTGGGTTACATAATGTTAATTCACAATAGCATCAATTAATGGATCGTCTTTACCATATTGTAGTATCCTGGATTATAGCATCTTGTACTGTAAACAGACTGTGTTTTGTAGAGTGCAATAATAAGTTGTACTATTAGGTTGTATAGCCGGCTCCCTGGCCGAGGGGTTAGCAGCTTTCTCTGTTAACCCCGAATACTCTCGTGGTCGACGTGAGCGCACGAGAATTAGAAGTGGTTCGAGTCACGCCAGTGACTTATGAGAGTATGGAGCCGGTCGCTCAGAAAGTTGTGGCGTGCTGATGAGCGTAATCTAGCCTAGGAATCAACATACTGCTGAAAAATGCTGGTGTTGACCGCAATATCCTGAAACAGGATGGAAAAAATAAGGTTGTATGATAGACAGACGTGTTGTAGAGTACAGTAGAGTAGTTATTTGTTGCAACTAGCAAGTTGTACTATCAACAGACAGTTTTGAAGAGTATAGTAGTTATTTGTTGCAACTAACAAGTTGTACTATCAACAGACAGTTTTGAAGAGTATAGTAGTTATTTGTTGCAACTAGCAAGTTGTACTATAGATATTATGTTGAAAAGTACAATAGGCATTTGTTGCAACTAGCAAGTTGTACTGTAGACAAACAGCAGATTTTAGAGAACAATAGTTATTTGTTGAAGCTATTGGGTTGTCCTATAGACATTATGTTAAAGAGTACACTAGGCATTTATTTGTTGCAACTAGCAGGTTGTACTGTAGACAAACAGCATATCATAGAGAACAATAGTTATTTGTTGAAGCTATTGGGTTGTACTATAGACATTATGTTGAAAAGTACAATAGGCATTTGTTGCAACTAGCAAGTTGTACTGTAGACAAACAGCATATCATAGAGAACAATAGTTATTTGTTGGGGTTGTACTTTAGACAGTATGTTGTAGAGTACAGTAGTTATTTGTTACATCTAGCAGGTTGTACTAGCAACACACAGTACGTTGTAGAATATAATAATAATTTATTGTAATAATTAAGTTGTACTCTAAACATGTTAAATAGAGTACTATAGTACTTCAATGCAGTATATTTATTTCATATTACCACCTTATGTATGTTGTATATATACACATAATGATTGATGTTTTGTCTGTAAACTATGACACTCTGATGTAGGTACAGATTCACTGATATCACATGTAGCAGTAATCTATACATGCTTTCTCTATTCAAAGTTGGCCTATGGCGTCGGAAACAGTTTCGACTCAAACGTCGTTATCTTCATCAGAATACTGAAGAACGTAGGTCTTCTGGTGTTAATGTGCTGCTGCTCTTGCACCATGCCTTGCCTGTTTGCCTCGGTTCATTTTCTGTTGTCAGTTTTTGGTCTTATTTTTTTCCCCGCTGTGTTTACTGGTGGTGTAATGTTCGTCTGCTTCACCCAAGATTTTGGAATTTGTTAATACAATTTTAATGTGAGTCTCAGCATGGTAGATCTGTGTTGTGATTTTGATGTTGTTTGAGGCGGTGGTTTCATTTTGTCTGAACAATTTATGTTCATTTTAGTGCCAGAAATATTTGTTTTAATTTTTAATTTTTGCTTTAATAAATCGTTTGTTCAAAGTTAGAAGTGTCAGGGAGATTACATATAATTAACATTTGGACTGTCAGGGAGATTACATAAATTTAAAGAAGGCACCATTGGGGAGATTACATATAATTAGCATTTAGACTGTCGGGGAGATAACACATATTACATATCACTAGCATTTAGACTGTCTGGGAGATAACATATATTACATATCACTAGCATTTGGATTGTCGGGGAAATTGCATATACTTAAAGAAGGAACCAGTCTGGGAGATTATATATACTGAAAGTTGAAACCGGTCAGGGAGATTATATATACTGAAAATTGAAACCAGTCAGGGAGATTGCATATACTGAAAGTTGAAACCGGGCAGGGAGATTACATATACTGAAAGTTGAAACCGGGCAGGGAGATTGTATATACTAGATGCTAGAACTGTTGGGGAAGTCACAATTACTTAATAGTTGGAACTGTCGAGGTCATTGCATGTCTTTAAAGTTGAAACTGTCCAGGAGAGCAGTCATGCCTGAACTGTACAGTGATCTGGGAGATGTCATATAAGTATTGTTTACATTAGCTGCGTGCCTGTGGGAGCCAGCCTTGTTCTAGAGGACTAGACATCTGAGCCACTAGCCAGGTTTTACCTTGGATAAATCAACAAACATTGGATGTGGGCAAGGCCAGCTTGACCAGAGGATGATTGTAGGTCACAGAATGGACGTTACAGCTGGAAAGCCTTCATCAGACAACAAAAGGGATACTGACACAGCTACAATCAACAACTTACAGATGGTAGTTAGCTGAAAAGTGGTGATCATCAGGAGAGGGGAAGGAGAGATCTGCAGCACAGCCCCCTGTAGAGGAGCTACTATGGCGTCAGGACCAGAGGAAAGTCTCTGTACCAACCAGCCAACCTAGCTCTCGGGGTGGTTTTTGTAGAAAGATGGATGAGAGAGTTCAGTCAGCTTGGAGATGCCAGGAATAGCTCTGTGACCAGCGGTCAGGTTTGACTGTCCAGTCAGTGGACGTGAATATCATCATCAGACCAAAGCTGCACATTCATTAGGGCTTGAGCTTAGTTGAGGAATGTGAAGCATGGAACAAAAGATTGTAAGCATGATGATGTGATGTGGAGGTTGTAGGAAGGCATCATTATTTGGAACTTGATATATCTGTGACATTCAGGTAGTCCCTTGTGGTGTACTGGTTATGGGGTTTGAAGTTTTAGGCCTTCATGTTTCCTAGGTCATGGTATAATGAGGTTGGGTAGCCAGTTCACTTCCTTGCCAAACCATTTCTGAAAGTTATCCAATATCCATTGTATGAGGCCAGGTCAACCAAACAGCCGGACATGCTAGAGTCAATTGTCCACCCAGTACTGGAGATAGAATCCCAACTACTGTCTGGGGAAGTCAAGTCAAGCTCAGGATGTATGTACAGTTAGTGTATCACTGGTTGAGCTGTGGTTTGATTTGATGTCGTCAGCCCGTGGCTTGCCCGCATTCATCCTCACAGCAGCTTTGAGTTGTGGTTTTCTGTGTGTGGAGCTCTCTCACTTCTAGACAGCATGTGATGTTGGTGGATTCTAGCCCATGAATTCCAGCCATTGCATAACATGTTCTCTGACCTATTACATTTGGTCAGAGCACACTGGAGAAATCTGGCCTCCCCACAGGCCACATCTACTGTATATTTGGCCTGTTAAAGTCATGCACTCATAGACTTTCACACTGAATAAATCTGGCCTCCCCACAGGCCACATTTACTGTATGTTTGGCCTATTAAAGTCATGCACTCGTAGTGGTTATTCCCTCCCCTGCACATCTGCTGGGTAAACATGGGACTGGGAGAGTTCACATACAGTGAAGTGAGTTTCTGGTGAGTCTCCATACGACTTCCTCTGTTGAATTAAATTACCATAGAAATCCCTTGTTATCTTTTGTTGCTAGGGAGCAGATTTTTCTTGAGTTTGTGCATGTCACACTAGGTGGTTGACTTTTGTCTTTTGTTTTTAATCAATGATCTCAGTTTAGTTTAGTTTAGTTGATGGATCAACATCACGGCACACGGTTTTAACCCATAAGTGCTCCGTTTTCCTCCTAACTCAAACCTGAGTCTGGAGAAACTCAGTTCAGTGCACGAACTCTGTAGTGCCGGCAAGGATCCTAAAATACTTTGGGTAGATTTTTAACTTTAAAATTTTGCCAGGGCAGCATCGTTCAGCTACTCTTTTTCAATTTCCAACTGCCAAGGGATTTTTTACGTGCGCAACAATACACACGGGCGTCCGATCTCACTACCCAGAGACCAGAGGACATTTTATTACTAGAAGTCCACATGAAAAAATCCCGGTCCTCACCGGGGCTTGAACCCGGGACCTCCAGCACTCGGGGCGGACACCATACCTCAAGACCACTCAGCCCCCCTCAATCAATGATCAATCAATGATCTCACAAATGAGAATGAAGAAATGTTGTTCTACAGGTTAACTAAGGCCGGAGGAAGGTGTTCAAATTAACAGCTTGTTTTGATTTGTTTTCTGCATGAAATGTGTTGGATGTTTTCAGTTTTTCAGGGTGTAACCTTGTTGTGGTGATTGTCAACTAACAGATCACAAATGTTAGACTTTGAAAGATAATGTCATCTAATGGGTATCAGACATTAGGGTTTGAGGGATCCAGTGTCATTATCCTGGGGTACCATCATTCCAACCATCTGATATTGGGTGGAGAAAATCCCGGCCTCGGTATTCACAATCAGTATATGGAGTCTGTAGTGGAGCATGGCTCCACCTTAATGTCCAGTCATTTTATACATATCTAGTGGTGGAACAATCCACTATCTGTATGTCTAGTCTAGTGTAGCAAGTGATCAACTCTTGTTTCCTGTAAATATCCATTTGTGTCTTCTATCATCTTTTCTTGGGACTACTGTCCTATCTACAGATATAAGTACAACATTGCCCTGCCTACAGACATAAGTGCAACATTGCCCTGCCTATAGTTATAAGTGCAACATTGCCCTGCCTATAGTTATAAGTGCAACATTGCCCTGCCTATAGTTATAAATGCAACATTGCCCTGCCTATAGTTATAAATCCAACATTGCCCTGTCTATAGTTATAAATCCAACATTGCCCTGTCTATAGTTATAAATCCAACATTGCCTTGTCTATAGTTATAAGTGCAACATTGCCCTGCCTATAGTTATAAGTGCAACATTGTCCTGCCTATAGATAAATCCAACATTGCCCTGCCTATAGTTATAAGTGCAACATTGCCCTGTCTATAGTTATAAGTGCAACATTGCCCTTTCTATAGTTATAAATCCAACATTGCCCTTTCTATAGCTATAAATCCAACATTGCCCTTTCTATAGTTATAAATCCAACATTGCTGTGCCCACAGGTGTAAGTGCATGCTTGCATATTTGTGCTTTTATTATCATTTATATGGTGTGATTATTAAACATTATACAAGTCAGTTTAGATATTCTGATTGCATGAGTTGATGTTTATTATGGGTATATTTTATATTGTGTATTATGATTGTATGGGAATTACGATTACATGAGTTGATGTTACGATTATATTTGAGAATTCTAATTATATGAATTGATGTTATGATTATATTTATTTCTAGTCAGTATTAATAATACACCAGTTAGAGAATGAGAGATCATGGTAGTTAAAATTATGAATATGGTATTCTTTCATTGGACTCATGTGGATGGATGTAGTTATTGGGAATACTTGAGGATGTGATGAATGCTTATAGACGCCTATGTCTGCTATGGGTGATGTCTTGAATGTTTTCTTGTCTTTCTAAGGTGTATGGTAGATTTCAAATATTGTTTGGTCATGAACAAGGTAATCAATCAACCAATCTCTCTCTCTCTCTCTCTCTCTCTCTCTCTCTCTCTCTCTCTCTCTCTCTCTCTCTCTCTCTGTGTGGGTGGGGTGGGGGGGGGGGGGGGGTGGAATGACAGAAGAATATGTTAATATATAAATATATATTTGTATTGGAATTTATCACAGACAATTAATAATATGATCATGCTCATTTTTTTAAAACTGTTAAATGGAAATTTTATGATCACAATAAATATACAGGTAATGTCAAAGGTTGAGAGAGTGAGAGGAGTGGTAGAGTGATGGATGGGCCCAATTCTTAACACACACATACGCACTCTGTCTCTCTCCCTCTGTGTGTGTCTCTCTCTCATCACTCTCCCCTATCTCTCTCTTTTATTCACACACACACACCACTAGCCAACAATTGTTGGCAGTATTTAGTGTGGTTAAAATACCCATCTCGCAGGCATGAAGAAGAGTTGAGCCCTGATCTACCAGTCTTGCAGGCATGAAGACGAGTTGATCCCTGAAATATCAGTCTCGCAGGCATGAAGACGAGTTGATCCCTGAAACTGCAACATTTCACATGTGCATACACATACATGCATAAACACACACATGCATGCACATACTCAAGACTGTGTGCCTACTAAAGAGCAAGAGAACCATACACCTCAGTCCACAAATCCCTCCAGCAGATACCAGCAATGCTACAGTTTTCAAACCATACTCTCCACTTCTCTCTCCACTCATGCAGCGAAGGGACGTACCAACATGGAGCTGAGAGAGAACTTTGTCCTGGCATCAGGTGTCAGCCAGTCCATGACCGGGTTTGTGGCCAAGTCCCCGGCCGGCAGCTCACATTCCAGTGGATCATCGTACTCGGGCAAGTCTGCTAGCACCACCAGCGGACCTATCACTAAGGTAAGCTTGTGGATGAGCAACTTCCGGGGGTGGGAAGTCCAGATGGTTTGATCTCCTGCCCAGGAGAATCATTTATGTCAATATCTGACTGGTGGTTCTGTGCCGGTATATGGTGTTTGTGCCCAGTTTTGTCTTCTCCAACATTTCATATTTTGATAACTTGGTGACATAGATATTATTATTGTCCCTGCATGTCTCAGCTGTAACTAGAGCTGTTGTATGCAACAGCTGTTCACATACTTTCTAGACTGTTCACATAATCAGAATCACAGACAGTAGACCACTGACAACCATGACCGCAGCTGTGTCCAGGGGTCAGTGCGTGCGATTTCACAACTGCCCCAACATTCCAGTCCCTGGGTTTGAGATCTGGTGCAGGCAGTTTGGAAGCTGATTGCTGTGCGCTGATTTTGATGGTCTGATCATTGGACATTCAGAAAGCTATGACAAACTACTGAATGTAAAATCGCCTAGTATACCACAACCTGCCAATAAATGCTGGGGCTGCTTGCAGTGTTGTGTAAGGGACACGCAACTAACCTTCACTAACTGCCAGCAGGTGCTCATATGCTCACATTTTCCTCAAGGTGGACATTTTGGTATTTTTAACTGTCCTGGCTCCCAGATTGACCTAGCCTAATTTTGGTACCAAGAAATGGGCTGAGAAATAAAGGCGGTTGGCATGTTATATCAAGTATTAATTAATCTATACAGATGTTAGGCTAACACCATATACCCACATGTTATATCAAGTGTTAATTAATCTATACAGATGTGGGGCTAACACCACGTACTCACATGTAATATCAAGTGCTAATTAATCTATAAAGATGTGAGGGTAACACCATATACCCACATGTAATATCAAGTGCTAATTAATCTATACAGATGTGAGGGTAACACCATATACCCACATGTTATATCAAGTGCTAATTAATCTATAAAGATGTGAGGGTAACACCATATACCCACATGTAATATCAAGTGCTAATTAATCTATACAGATGTTAGGCTAACACCATATACCCACATGTTATATCAAGTGCTAATTAATCTATAAAGATGTGAGGGTAACACCATATACCCACATGTAATATCAAGTGCTAATTAATCTATACAGATGTGAGGGTAACACCATATAACCACATGTTATATCAAGTGTTAATTAATCTATACAGATGTGAGGGTAACACCATATACCCACATGTTATATCAAGTGTTAATTAATCTATACAGATGTGGGGCTAACACCACGTACTCACATGTAATATCAAGTGCTAATTAATCTATACAGATGTTAGGCTAACACCATATACTCACATGTTATATCAAGTGCTAATTAATCTATACAGATGTGAGGGTAACACCATATACCCACATGTTATATCAAGTGCTAATTAATCTATACAGATGTGGGGCTAACACCACGTACTCACATGTAATATCAAGTGCTAATTAATCTATACAGATGTGAGGGTAACATGTAATATCAAGTGCTAATTAATCTATACAGATGTTAGGCTAACACCATATACTCACATGTTATATCAAGTGCTAATTAATCTATACAGATGTGAGGGTAACACCATATACCCACATGTTATATCAAGTGCTAATTAATCTATACAGATGTGAGGGTAACACCATATACCCACATGTTATATCAAGTGCTAATTAATCTATACAGATGTCAGGCTAACACCACGTATGCACAAGCCTCAAAGCGTACATGGCAAGTGTCCTTGAAATCCTAGATTCAGGATTGTTTTTATTTGTATTGTTTCTAAAAAAAATCTGAGGTGTTCAGGTGCTGATGAATGTGTTCTCTCTTAGATACGAGAGAAGACAGTGCACCAGACCCCATGGAAACAGACAAAAGTGTCACCAGATGGAGAAGTGCATCAGATCATGTCACACACAGACCCTGATGGAAGTCGAGTGGTGAAGCACAAGGTGACACAAGAGTTGCGCAGTCCCAGGAACATATCCAGCCCTGGTAAGTGCTTCATTATTAGATTAATCATAAGCAACATACATATACAAAAAGAAGGAAGATACTATTATTTTTATACTTTAATACATTAAAGAAGGTCAAATATGCACCAAGATACACAACATTTGATCTATATTGATGTGAAGTGTGGACAATGAGCAGACAAGTTGAAAAACATCTAATGGCAGAGTAGATGTTGTTTCTGAGAAAAATGCAAAGAATACCATGGACAGACAGAAAAACCAATGACCATGTCCTACAAGAAACAAATGAAAACCGTAAACTGATTATAAAAATTAGACGTGGACAGTCAAAATGTTTTGGACACACTATGAGAAGAAATAAATTGGAGAACTTGGTGGCAACTGGCAAGATCGAGGGGAAAAGAACAAGGGGAAGGCAGAGAAGTAAATATCTAGTTGGCCATCTGGTATGGTCGAGACATGAATACGGAGCTTATCCATGGATTGAGAACCCATAAGTGGAAAGAATGAGATTGTGGGGGATCGGCAGGGGTTCTGGAAGAATCTCAAAACTGAGAGGGAAGACCAGGAGAACATTTAATCAGATAGCGGTGGGAATGATTAGTAGTGTGACTCTTCGCTGGCTGTGAACAAGGGGACGGAGCACATATGGGAATGCCCTGAGTGCAGTGATGTCAGTTCTTGACTCAACTCAACTCTGGTGATCATGTGAGATGGCTAAACATGACCGCCCATGCTTACCGGCGGGACACATGATAATGATAATTATGACTCTAAACTGTTAAATTCTATGAAGTTATATTCATTAAATTGTCCCTATAAATGTGAGTATTGCCAACATGAAATTCATGTTGTTGAATGCTAAGAAAGAGCCAGCATACCATGCTTGAATTCACAAGACATGAAAACAATTGCCACATGCGTGGATCAGCAGATATGCTTTTTAATATATAACACGTGTTAATCGGTTACTTTACAATGAATAAATGATTGTGATTGTCTTTGCAGCCAGCCGTAGTTCCAGTCGCGCCAGCATGGGCAGTGGCAGCCGACCAACCAGTCGGACGGGATCTGAGGCTCCCGATGACAACCCAGACATGTACACAACGGTACAGAGTGACAGCAGGAACGTTGGAGGGCGCACAGACACTACCGTCACATACCAGACCCATGTGGTGCAGACACGAAATGTCACGCTGCCGACCGTGACGTCCACCAAAATTTCTAGGATACCAAAAAGTACTCCCGCCAAGAAAAAATAGCCGCACATCACTGTGCCATGACCTTGCCCTTGGCTGGGTTATTTTGTTGTGGGTGGTTCGGTGGATCTGCTGCCCTTCACAGGGTGTCCCATGTCTTTCAGGTTTACAGATGTAGTTTTACACATGAGAACTTTGACCTTAAGGTGTATATATTATATCCCATGGTGGATCACCCTAACACGGACAACTGCCCTGGAAAATCATGCTCTGGTATTCACCAGAACATACATGATTCCTTGGGTTTACCAAATCCGGAAACTGGACGGAAGTAAATATGTTTGAACTTCCTTCCAGTGCTACCGACCTTCCAGCAGCGAGGACCAACATTCTGATTGTCAATAAATCATGCTTGTAAATGTTGCTTTAACTTGCACACTTTATTCCTTGTAGATTTATGTGTTTGCTTTATCAATGAACCAGATTATCTTGTCTATAAACATACAAGTCCCGAGAAGCCTTATACGATATTTATTTATGTACTCCTTCCCGTATGATTTCCGTACCTTGTGTTGAAATTATACATCATTTGTAAAATGACATATACGTACCAACATATCAGTTGTAATTTAACTGAAACACCTCAAGGTCACATGCTTTTTTATTTGCTTTTAGAAATGTTGAAGTTAATATGGTAATGGATTTGACAGACATTGGAGAGGGTAACGCAGACGTTATGTCACACCAGCATTCGTGTTAGCCACTTCAGGTATCTGAGTGGTCAGTAATAGCCATAGCAGGTGTCCAAGTGACCAACAGAAGCCATGACAGGTGCCTGGGTGGTCAATAATAGCCACGGCCTGTGTCTAAGTGGCCAACAGTAGCCACGACAAGTGTTTAAATGGCCAACAGTAGCCACAGCAGGTGTTTAAGTGGCCAACAGTAGCCACAACAGGTGGCCAAGTATCATGCCTTAAACTATTTATGACATACAGTAATATAAAGCAACTTTGTTGGAAGACATGTGTTTGTGTGTTTTCAATTTTCTTGACATAGAAACTTTTTGTTTGCTTACAGAGTAGTTGTTTGCTAGCATGTTATGTGAATGAGTGTTGACAATTTTGGCTCCATGTTTACTTTGGTTTCTTGCTATGTTGTGCATGTTTTCTGTGCTCCGTTTCGGGGGATACGGGCATAGAAGACATGAAGATGTATATTTCACGTCTTACCTGAAATCAGTTTGTCTTTTGTTAATTTGATACTAATTTATGATGTTACTTCATGTACATTTATTATCTCTTATCTTGGCACTAGTTTGTGATGTTATTTTGTGTAAATGTATCATCTCTTATCTTGGCCCTAGTTTGTGATGTTATTTTGTGTAAATGTATCATCTCTTATCTTGGCCCTAGTTTGTGATGTTATTTTGTGTAAATGTATCATCTCTTATCTTGGCCCTAGTTTGTGATTCTACTTCATGTACATTTATCATCTCTTATCTTGGCACTAGTTAGTGATGTTACTTTATGTAAATTATTCTCTCAACTTTATGCTAGTTTGTGATTGGTTTACACAAGTGCTACCTGTATGCAGACTGGATAGATATTAATTTAATTTGATGTTTTTTGCAATTGAAGTGAGTGCAAACTTTAAGTTATTGATGCTGCAAGCTGTTTATTAGTACATCTTTGTTGTTGTTGTGTCCTGATTGTACATGTTATTGTAATTGTTACTATTGTTTACAGTTGCTTCATGGACAGCATTATAGAAAACACCAGCAAGATATGTATGTTGTACATTTGAGTGTTCATATCACAGACAGGGTTTGAGTTGCTCCTGTTTGCAGTTAGTGATATTACAACTGGAGTTGATTTATTTCTTGTTGACTGCGTGCTGGTGACTGTGAGGCTGGCTTGTAGATATATGTAATTTTGTTGGAATCGTCTGTAGGTCATAATGTGTTGCTATTGATGTTCTGTTGATGGACGTATTACACTTTAGACTGCTAACTTGCTTCTGGCATTATCAGTTGATTAAATGCATCCTAATTTATTTGTCTGTTTAAGTATGTTTTCGTGAAGTTTGAAGTTATCATTATTAAGCTGGCTGGTTGGTTGATTGGTCGAAAATCCTATGGAAGACTCACAGCTTTAACTCTTATGTATTGTTCCTAACAAGGGCTTGCACCTTCAGAATGAGGCTTTTGTAGAGACCTTCCAGCAAGTTTGGTAACACCTTCAGAATGAGGCTCTCCACATAACTGGATTGCAGAGGTTTTGTACCCCTCTTCAAGCTCCAAAACCAGCAAGGTGTACTTGACTGCCGCTGGAAGTTCACATGTGCAGAGAGGCATTGCAGTCAGGGAAACATTAGTAGACACTGAAATTAATCTGTAGATAGGCTACACTACAAACAGGTCTTGTCTAGTGTAAGATGACCCATCGCTGTCTTAGTCAGGCTGTCGACATGGATGGCCCATCATTATCTGTGAGATGACTTCCTCCAGACAGATTCAGGCTTGTGACATGGATGACCCATCATTATCTGTGAGATGACTTCCTCCAGACAGATTCAGGCTTGTGACATGGATGACCCATCATTATCTGTGAGACGACTTCCTCCAGACAGATTCAGGCTTGTGACATGGATGGCCCATCATTATCTGTGAGATGACTTCCTCCAGACAGATTCAGGCTTGTGACATGGATGACCCATCATTATCTGTGAGATGACTTCCTCCAGACAGATTCAGGCTTGTGACATGGATGACCCATCATTATCTGTGAGATGACTTCCTCCAGACAGATTCAGGCTTGTGACATGGATGACCCATTATTATCTGTGAGACGATTTCCTCCAGACAGATTCAGGCTTGTGATGTGGGTGGTCATCATTACCTGTGAGAGATTGAGACTTGAGAAAGAGGTCAGGGAGCTATAGTTTGCCTGTCTCGCAAGTATTGGGGGATATTTGTATGTCCAGCAGTTTCCTTGGGGGAAGGGGCACCAGTTTGTGTGGAACTGACATTCTTCTTGTGATTGCTGTGAGCCAGGAGTGTTTGTGTGTTTATTGACTTGATTACTGCAGCATTCTCTTTGTAGATGGTTTTATTTGTGTGGCTTGATTGATGTGTTGATGTCAAGTTGAAAATATAGTCACCGCTGACCTACATACACCTTAATATTTGTTTACATTTGGGAGAAAGGGAGGTAACATGTCTGCCATTTGTTAATTCAGTCCCTTGATTTATAAATCCAAGAATATATTTTATTTTCCAGCATAATAATAGTGAAACAAATCAGATATAACATATAATAATCCCTATTACTTTCTGCACAACTGCTATCAGCTGAATGCTGGGCGATTATCTTTGATTGTTGTTGTGTATGTCACAGTTGCTATAACCCTAGTGATTTGACAGCAATATTGTCACTAAGCTGCTCTTGCTAATGTCAGATATTGTCCTATACGGGGAAGGTTTGAACAGTCACGGACAAAACAATAAAACTGAATCTCATACTCTCTTGTTTATTTTTTTTTTTTTTTTTTTTTTTTTTTTTTTTTTGCGTATCCTTTTACAGGACTTAGCTGTCAACAGCAGCATCTTTCATCTGTCTGTTGATCTCTTGGCAAGACCACGCTCAGTAGTTTGCCATTGCTTTCTGAGCGGCCGGCTCAGTATCCGCAAGTCACGAGCGGGGGTCGAACCACCTCAGTTCTCGCTCCGCTGCGAGACTCTGCGTGATAAACGGGATTACAGAGAGAAAGTGTTGTAACCCCACAGCCAGAGAGACCGGCCTCTTGTTTATTGCTTGTTTATAATTGTGTGTGTGTCAATTATTATTGTTTATTTGTGTGTATCATTTGTTGGTATTTATATACAGTAAAACCTTGGGTTTCGTTGCCTTCAGTTATCGTCAGTTTCAGTTTTCATCGATTTTCCCCACAAAAATTTTGTCTTGGTTTTTGTCAATTGCCTCTGATTTCATCGGCATACCCACATAACCTCACTACTAATTTTGTGAAAACAAAGGGACCACTGGTTCTTCTGCTCAATTTGTTTTTTTTTTTTTTTTCATTGTGTGAGCATCACTTGCTAATAATAAAATACGAGAGCGGTATTAAGATTGCTGACATCGACCGCATGTAAGGGAAGTCGCTAGCCATGATAATTCCATTGTGGCGAAAAAGGAAGCAATAAAGGAGGCTAATGTAGCGAAAAGTAAGAATGTGCTAATGAAACGGAGATCGCAAAAAATTGAAGATGTTGAGCAGTTATTATTAATTTGGATAAATCAAAACCAGTTAGACAACGATTCTGTTTCGTTGGCAATCATATGTGAAAAAGCCAGACTTTTGTATGCCGATCTCATTAAGAAAATTCCTGTAATGAGTGCCAGTGTACTAAGTGAATTGAAGGATGGGTTGAACAATTCAAGAGGCGCAGTGGCATACACAGTGTTACTAGGCATGGCGAAGGTGCGAGTTCAGACCAGTCTGGAGCTGAAAAATAGTATTAAATACTATATTTATTCTCTATAAAATTTGTTTTGGGTATGAATTTTGGAGTTTCTAGAACAAAGTTAATTGGATTTACAATGATTCATATGGAAATAATTGCCTCGGTTTTCGACAGTTTCGGATATCGTTGATTGTTTTTGGATGGATTATTGACAAAATAACGAGGTTTTACTGTACTTGTATCATTTAATGTTTGTTTATATGTGTATATTTGTGACATTTATAGCTTGTTTATATATGTGTGTCATTTATTGCTTGTTTATTATGTGTGTCACTTATTGTTGTTTATGTGTGTTTGGGTCATTTATTGTTTATGTGTGTTAGTGTCATTTATTGTTGTTTATGTGTGTTAGGGTCATTTATTGTTGTTTATGTGTGGTAGTGTCATTTATTAGCTGGTTATATATGTGTGTGTGTCATATATTGTTTATTTATTATGTGTATCATTTGCTGCAGTCAGCCCTTAAGTTCTGTGCTGAATCGTGACCTGGTATCACAGGGCAGTACGAGAGTTACAGGTCTCCTTTGCCTGCAGATATCCCAGATAAAAGCCTTACAGATTTTGTGGGATGGTACCTTCCCTGATAAGGCAGATGTAGGTTGTGTGTACACTGAATCTCCAACCCCCAAGATAAAAGTTAACTAACCCGAGATTCATATTCTCACACACTGACAAATATCTTCACAACTTGAATACATAGAGGAACAGTATTCATTGTCAAGAGAAGTGTAAAATATAATTTGTTTGACATTCACATATACAAGTGTGTGACAGATTACACAACAGACCACCCACAAGACTAGACCACCACTCTTCCCAGTAAATGAACAAGATTCTAGTTTAAACATGTAACAAGATCAATTTAATTTAGAACTATGAGAAAGAATGATAGTGAGAGTAGATTTGGTAGAACACTGAAGTGGACACACAAATGGTCACTGACGAAAATGATACATCTCAGGAGCCCTCCTATTGGGGAGATCATCGTAAGAGAGTTGGAAGAAATGGATGTTTGAAAATACAGAATTCCGAATGCCTAACTGTATTTGGATTCACCTAATCTGTTTGCGCTCTTGAGTTGGTTGACGGACACCATACAGTTATGGTTTTCTGGTGGAAATCCACTGTCCACAAACTGAGCCTCTCGATGACAATTAATCTTGTTTGAAGAACAGTATCACAAATAACATGTTGGTGATCTTGTTTACACGGTGTTAATTTCAATAGACGACTTCGCACTCATACCTAACTGAATATCCACAAACAACAGAGTGATCCCGAAACAAAAGGACAACCCTGTGAATACTTCCTGCTATACCCGGATTTCCTGCCTCATTCACACACTCCTTCACAAACACACTCCTGGTCCCTCCAGATCTATATGATCTGCCACAACAAGATATCATTCTCCTAGATAAGAGACCTTATTGTCTAAGAGATCCAAGACCAAAAAGACACCTTTCTCTGATAGGATTTCTAAAACTAGACTGGAATTAGTTACATGAATGCATCCTATTCGCAGAACTTTCAACGTATTATCATAGTATAGTATAGTATACAAGAGATAAGGACAATAGAGACCAGCTCAACCCAATGAGGCAGAACATATAGACAGCTCAGGGTCTTGGCACCGCCACATGATGATGACAAGATGAATGTTCACTAAACACCCCTAGAAAGGAGTCAATCAATGTCTGTTCGCCTGTGTGGTTATACTCCAAGGGAATTCTCAAGATATTCTATCCCCTGAAGCTACAGGATCCGAAAGAACTCTGGAAAACATGTTGAACAGAATACTACGAGATCTCTAGCCATTTTCCTATCCGACTCTCCGGCCTAACTAACGAATCACGGCTGACAGTCAAACGTTGTCCTATCAAGGCAGAAAAATGACACAATTCACAACTCTTTCATTTCTTCTTTCGTTTTCGGGTAAAAGAATCTCGGCCGGTCCGAACACATACTATTATAGTTATAGACTAGATTTTTATAAAGAATCTCGGCCGGTCCGAACACATACTATTATAGTTATAGACTAGATTTTTATAAAGAATCTCGGCCGGTCCGAACACATACTATTATAGTTATAGACTAGATTTTTATCTTTCAATCAAAACAGAAATCCTAATGACACACTCGTAATCACCCCTAGAATTTAATTCTAGGAAGCTTGGAATAATAGAGCTCATTATCTAGCCAACACAAATGACGACTGACGATCATTGCTACCTTCAGAAAGAGAATATGACGTCACGCATAATTGACGCTAAGTGCTGGCGATGAGGTTAAGAACGCTGTTCGTTTTTTTTTTCTTCTTTCGTTCGCTTGAAATATGTCTATATCTGCAATGTCGTCTCTTGCATGAATTAAACTGTTTTTTTTTTCAGTTCACACAGTGGTCCATAGAGTTTATCTTCCACTGTCGTCTCTCTAGGCCAGAAGGTTTGCCTAGATATGTTATATTTTGGGCAGTCTTGGAGTATGTGCTCTGCTGTCTGCGACGCCAATCCACATGTGCACATGGCTGTTTCACCAATTGATTATGTGGTTGTTTCGGGATTTGAAATTTAAATATTGAGCACAACCCACTACTGGCAACGCCGATCGCATTCTGGTATGAACCTAAGGCCTATCCACGTCAATATGGAAGCACTATACTCGAGTTTCGCCCTCATTTGAGCTCGTCAGTAGTGCATATCCCTGACCGGATCCGGAAACAGTCCCGGATCACGCGTGTGAAACGGGTGTGTAACCACGCGGCACACACTGGACACACCAAATTATCACAACAGAACATCACAACGCTACCCATCGTAGGCTATGCTCAAGATTGCCCAATCGCCGCGACCGACGTCCGTCAATCGATGGGACCCGAATATGTTTCACCAATCTTGAATTTTGTATACATGTGGTTGCGTAATCTATTGTGTCATGTTCTGAGGCGCAGAATAATGACTTGTTCTGGTCTGTCCATAATGTGGTAGTCATCTTGAGCAGGTTTTGGTGGCTTTCTGACTGATTTGATCATTCTTTTCTTTTGGTGGTATGTAACGGGCACATCAGGCTGTTCCTCTTTGGCTCCTTCCTTAGCCAATTGATCAGCTCTGTCGTTTCCGGGTACTCCACAGTGGGATGGTATCCACTGTATGGTGACTTTATGCTGACTGCTAAGTTCAGAAAGTAGTGTCCTTAGTACTGGCAATTTCCCAGAGAGGAGCGCCTCGAGTACTGATTTTGCATCTGTTAGTAGCACCACAGGTTGTGTACCATTGCTGTTATTTAGTAATTTCTCTGTTGCTATCTTGATTGCCACAATTTCGGCATCATAGTTATGGCAGTACTTTCCTGTCGGTACTCTGGCTGTGTCCCTGGTATTATTTGGGTATTCTATGTACACTCCCGCTCCTCCATTTCGAACAGCATTTTGTGCTGACCCATCTGTGTAGACTCGGATCCAGAGGTCCTGTGGGTATTCTTCATCAAGGAAGCTGAGAGTGGCTGTTCTGCGCTGCACACTGTTCTGTTCTTCCTTGTCAAATATTCCTCTCACTTTTGTCTGGATTTGTAACGATAGTCTATGCTCATCTTTCCATGGAGTTCGCTCTGGAATAGTTGTTAGGGGGATACCAACTGTGGGCAGATCAGTGGTTTCTCTGCAGAGTCGTTTGGCCTGGTGGATAAAACTACTTCTTTTCAACCGCCCCATAGCTAGGTTTTCAAATCTGTTCTTCATAGGGTGGCCTGGCAAGCTGAGGAACTTTTCTGCTTGTATTAGCGTTTTCGTATCTCTGCGCTCACTCAGTGCCTGTGTCCTCCCCATCTTCTCCATTTCCACTATAGGGGTTGATCTCATCCCTCCTGTGGTGACTCTAAGTGCTTGATTTTGCACCTTGTCCAGCTCTTGTAGTGTGGTATTTGATGCTGAACACCACGCAGTTGACCCATATTCCAGGTGTGGTCGTATGCTCTGTTGGTAAACTTTGCTAAGTATTTTCGTACTGGCTCCCCATGTGGTTCCACTTAGCTTTCTCAGGATGGCTATTTTCCTTCTGGCTTTTGCTACTGCTTTGTTGATGTGCTTTCTCCATGTCAGCTTGCCATCAAATGTTACTCCAAGGTATGTTGGTTCTTTATCTTCTCTTAGGGGTGTTCCATTTATCTGGATGATCCCTGCCTTTTGTTTTGGAGAGAGGGTAAATAGGGTGATGCTGCACTTGTCAGTGTTTATGCTGACACACCATCTATTTGCCCATGCAGCAAATGTATCTACAGCTCTTTGTAGCAATCTGGTGGCCACTGATGCATATTCATTTGTGCTCCATAGAACCAGGTCATCGGCGTACATTGCCGCTTTAATTCCATGCGGTAGGTGAGCAACAAGATCATTGATGAAGATTAGAAAAAGTGTGGGGGACAAGACTCCGCCCTGGGGGACACCGTGACGCAGTAGTACTTTCTTGCTCTTGAGTCCGTCTATCTGTACTCGGGCTCTTCTGTTGTGCAAGTATGCTTTCACCCATTTGTACATTCTTCCATTGACTTTGCAGTTTCTCAGTTTCTTCATCAGACCTTCTTTCCAGACTTTGTCAAAGGCTTTCTTCAGATCTATCCATGCCGCAAGCACCAGCTTCTTCTCTTGGAATGCATCCTCAATTTCTTGAGAGAGGTAGGTTGTCTGATCTTCCGTAGAGTAGCACTGCCTAAAGCCAGCCTGCTGTGGCACAAGGATGTTTTTACTTTCAATATACCACTGCAGTCTGTGATTGATGATGCGCTCCAGTGTTTTGCAGAGACAGCTGGTGAGGCTAATTGGTCTGTAGCTAGAGGCAATGGAACCATCTTTCCCTGATTTTAGGAGGGGTATCATGATTGCTTCTCTCCAGGCTTGTGGAACACTGCCTAAGGTCCAGCTGTTATTGAAGATCTGCAACAGCTTTGTTTTGGCCTCTGTTCCTAGGTTCCTGATCATTTCATTGGAGATACCATCAGCTCCTGGTGACTTTCTCATTTTCAGTTTTTATATGGCTAGCTCCAGTTCGCTGATTGTGATGGGTGCCTCCAGAACCTCATGTACTATTTCCTTCTGTCCTGTATGTTGTCGTTTCTCTCGAATCTCTTGTTGTTTCTCTGGACTAATTTTGATATTGCTATCTTGTGCGAACGAGTCCGCAAAATGGTCAGCTGCTTGCTTTCTTGTTAAGATTTTTCCATCTTTATGTAGTGCAATTTTTGAGTTTCTCCCTGTGCCCTCATCGTTAAGCTGTTTTATTAGCTTCCACAATTTCCTTGTGTCTCTTTCAAAGTTCAGAGACTCCGTTTTCTCCTGCCAGCTTTTCCGTCTAGCCTGCAGCTTGGCCCTTTGAAATTTGGCTTTTGCATGCTGGAATTTATTGTGGTGCTCTTGGCTGGGTGTGGCCTCTGCTTGCTTTCTACACACTTCCACATCATTATGCAACTGTTCCAGTTCACTACTCCAGTAGGGTTTATATTGTTTACGGGCTCCTCTTGGTACTGTTTCTCGCGCTGCCTGTAGTATGCATTTCCCAAACTCTTCAACTACTTTATTTATGTCTTTCTCAGTGTTCAGGTTTCTAACCAGTATGCTGGTGCGATGCTTGTACATTGCCCAGTCTGCTTTCTTGTAGTTCCACCTCGAGAGGGTGCTGCTTTCACTTACAAGCTCATTTTCTACGGTTAGAAAGACTGGCCGATGGTCACTGCCACCAAGTTGTTTCCCAACAGTTCGTGTAATGTTCCACTCCAGGTATGGTGAATGAAAAGCCAGGTCAGGTGTAGTTGTAGAGTGCCATGATCTCGAGTAGAAAGTATGTGGGTCGGACGGCTTGTTAATCAACATGAATCTATTCTCATCCTGCCAGTCTTCCAGTCTCTCTCCTCTCTGGTCCATGTGATCATAGCCCCAGCTCTGCGAGTGGCTGTTGAAATCGCTGTTCGTAATCCCGTATGCTCATGTGTGAAACACAGCTGCGCGAGATCCGGCAGCGGATCGCGTCGCGTTGGTTACTTACGAAGGTATGTGAGCCGGTCGTTCAGAATGTAATGGCAAACTACTGAACATAAAACTTGTCACGGCATCAACAACAGCTGGAAAATGCTGGTGTTAACTGCAATGTCCTGAAAAGGATATGCGAAAAAAGTGCAATAAAGACAGTCACTGCTGAAATTCCCCGTAACAAGAAGATGCGCAGAAGAGAGACGATGCATGTAAAAGAATAGGATAGTCAACTTTTTTTTTTTTTTGTTGCATATCCTTTACAGGACATCGCTGTCAACACCAGTATTTTACTGATGTTGTGATATCTTGGCAAGTTTACGTTCAGTATTTTGCCATTGCTTTCTGAACAACCGGCTCCCGTACCATTTCGTTAAAACCCAGCGCAACGCGTTCTGCTGCCAAATCGCGCACAGCTGTGTTTCGAACGCAGGTCATTGGAATTACGAACCGCGTCCGTAACGTCTTCGCCATGTAGACCGACATAGTCAACTTACTGCCTATTAATCAATGAAATAATTATTACGTAGTTCTAATAAGTATATAAATTATGTGACAATGGCAGTGTATATCAATATATGCAGATGGCCAGCCAATGGATCGTGCCGATGTTATTAACATCCTTAAAGAGATGTCGAGAACAGAGGATTTTGACGTCAGTGAATCTACATCGTTGTCCAGGATGAGAGACTTGGGAGTAAGAATTGGCACGGCCAGACACGAGAGGTACATCAGGAAAACAAGGCGCCTCGTCAACCAACACAGAACTGGCACAATTAGTATTAGTCACTGGGCGCTGATGCATATGCTGGGGAGAGGATCTGAGCACCTATGGACCTATCCGGGGTGCAATGACGATACCCCAACTGATAACTGATAACCAATCTATGTATTAATCCAAAGGGAGTGATGTAGGAACTTCATTGAGCATGTGGCTTGTACTGTGACGCCTGGTTACATTCTAATATTCCTCTCCACCAATGTGAAGTTCCAGCATCATTCCTGCACACCCAGCTGGTTTCAGAGCCGGAAGAGGGGAAAGAGAACTCCGTACATCAGTCCCTGTGGGGATGATAGGCTGGTACTGGATTGAGAGAACAGAGTCTCTACATCAACCTGGCTCTGACAGGTTAGTTAGTTAGTCGCGGTTCCATCTTCACAGCAACGGGTCGTCCCCATTATGCTCCGTTCCTGTACCTGTGAATATCACACAAAAAAAGCTTCCCACTGCCCAATGTGAAAAGTGGAAAAGACAGGAGTCTCGACAAACAACAGCCCGCACAGGTACACTGTGTGCATAATGCTGCCGCCAGAATGTCAACACAACACAATAGTCCCCCACGAAACACCCAGTTCATCTCTGATGGAATCGGCAGTCATTTTCCCATCTGGATGTTCACCCACACAGTCTAGACACCTCTAGATGTTGTCTGTTCCGTTTTCAGATGTTTAACAATGCCGTCGCCAGAATGCCAACACAAACGTCCTCAATGAAACCACACAGCCCATCTTCGGTGGAAGCGGCAGCCTTTTTCCCATCCGGATGTTTCCTAGATGTTCACCTACACATTCTAGATATTTCTAGATGTTGTTTGTTTCCTCGGGCAGATGTAAAATCATTTCACTGTACATAATGATAATGCCGTCGCCAGAATACCAACACAAAAGTCCTCCACGAAAATACAGTTCATCGTCGATGGCAGAGGTAGTCAACCAGAAGCCCAGCAGCCACGCATTTCTACATAAGGCAAAAACCGGTCAACTCTGGGACATAGCCAGCTGCCATCGCTCAGAACATGCAATCACGTTCCAAAAAACCTCGGGCAGATTCAAAAGTATTTCACACGAAACTCACAGCTCACAGTGTCGCGCCACGCACTCACTCAGTAGCAGAGCGGCGGAACCATCAAGCCTCCTTAGTCGCCCCTTACGACATGCATGGTAGGCTACAGTGTTGCTATTCTTTGCTTCCCTTATGGGCCCTGCAACACACGGGCGGGTTCTGACAGGTGAGAGAACACAGTCTCTACATCAACCTGGCTCTGATCGATGTGTCTTTTTTTAACTGTCTCAGTCTTTCAAAGAATACACAAGCAACCAATGGTGGTTTCAGTGTAATAGTTGATCAAGGAAGAATTGAAAACAGTGTCCGTCCATTTGGATTGGCAGAACTAAATAAATGTTGTAAGTAAATGATAGAATGGTGCAAGAAGCTTGGGTCTGATTAAATCTCACACACCTGGTTCCATGACTATCCAAGAAGGCGTCATCAGGCAAACCAACTAAGACCTCTGAGATACTTTTAATTTACAACCCCGAGTCAAGGACGAGAAGTCAACATTTTAGACCAACTGACAGACTTTAGTTGTATAGACTATCTAAAAACTCACGACAACGTGAAACATCAAGGCCATTTAATATAGTTTGTAAAATAAAGGTCAAGGACACCTTTTCATGACATATGGCCTACCGCGGCTGTGATTGTGGCCCAAATAGTTTCAGACCAGTCGGAACTGGATTTGTTATGTGATCAGTAGCACGTCGACTACCTTTTCTTCCCATGTGTTTTTTTGGTGCCAATTTTAGGCTGGGTCTAACTTACAGCCTAAGTCCATTTGGGGAAAGGAGGGGTGGGGGAGTGATTCGAACACCTGGGCCGGCAGCCATAACCCGGGTCCCAAGCCATTCTTTCTACAAGCTTGTTCTGGTCATCTGTGAGTTGACCTGCGGTGGCATTTTCAGCCATAAGTCGACCTAAAGCAAATAGATGCAAATGACGGTTGCTTGGCCTGAAATAGACCCCAACAAGTCAGCAAGCAGAAAGACAATGTTTGAGCACAAACACAAAGAGTTAAACGACATGTGTATTGACGCTCTGGCAGTGTTTTCTACTGTGGTTCATATTTATAAGTAAAAGATTGGATTGGCGTGGTGTAGATGTAGGACGCCCGCCTCTGAATACAACAAATCGGTTCTATTTACAGTGTGCTCCGTTTGAATTTTACGAGATAAAAGACATAATTATGTACGAACCTTTATTGTGGGGTAGGTAGTTGATGGGACATCTAGCCTTCCCGGACAAGGGCGATAAACTAGGAGGATCCGCTAAGAACATCGTATTATATGTCTAACTACGCCACTGCACATTTGGCATTCCCATGCGAGATCAGTCTGGTGCAGCAGCCATTCCAAAGTTGCGCTCTATTCTCTCGAAGAGTTGATTACATCTGGGTTCCAAATGTTGCTGTATGTAGCCGAGGCGCGGTGTTGGGGTGAGCGCCCAACATTGCTCAAATACCTCAATGGCTCGTGAATACATAACCTATGCAGCAAAAGTCCAACTCCTGGCCTTCACGTGGCGGGCCTGTTTAAACTAACAGGAGAAGGGGCGACGGCGAGTCTCTGGCGCCGGAAAATAACAAGTATGCTCTAGATGTGTATGCACGTACATGCATGCGCAGACAGGTGTGTGCGCGCGTACACATCTACACTCGAGTGAGACCACAGTCTGCTCTAGCAAAGAAAGGTGCTGAAGACGGAGGCAACCAGCCAAGAGGCGCACCACAGAAATCAGGATGCCACGCAATCACGCAAAATGGAATATGTCGACTACTGCTAATCGTTATGGTGCTCGCCCTGCTTTGGACCCCCATTCAGGTGCAGTGCCGGGCCCTATGTCTCGAAAGGGTCCAACCCCAACTACTGGAGGTCCTACTCAGATGTCCTGTGGAGCCAGGGGACATGAGAATAGGACGACTGGCCATACTAAACGAAGACTTAAAATAATGCACTGGAATGCGGAGGGAGTCAGCAACAAAAAAATAGAATTAGAAAAAATCTTGGACCAAGAAAAAGTAAGCATATGTTGCTTGCAAGAAACTCACCTCAATGAAAATATAGCCTTCAAAATCAGAGGCTACCAGTGTTACCGATCTGACCGAAAGAACAGGCGAAAAGGTGGGATACTGACCCTTGTAAGAAATAACATCATGGCTTCCCAAATCAAAGTCTACATGGAAGGGGCTGAGTATCAGACACTTAAACTTAAGACAGGTAATACAGATCTACATCTGATCAATTACTACTGTCCAAGTGACTGCCCACAGGCACTGGACACTCTACCACTAAAAGAAAAAATGATTGTGTGTGGCGATTTCAACAGCCACTCGCAGAGCTGGGGCTATGATCACATGGACCAGAGAGGAGAGAGACTGGAAGACTGGCAGGATGAGAATAGATTCATGTTGATTAACAAGCCGTCCGACCCACATACTTTCTACTCGAGATCATGGCACTCTACAACTACACCTGACCTGGCTTTTCATTCACCAGACCTGGAGTGGAACATTACACGAACTGTTGGGAAACAACTTGGTGGCAGTGACCATCGGCCAGTCTTTCTAACCGTAGAAAATGAGCTTGTAAGTGAAAGCAGCACCCTCTCGAGGTGGAACTACAAGAAAGCAGACTGGGCAATGTACAAGCATCGCACCAGCATACTGGTTAGAAACCTGAACACTGAGAAAGACATAAATAAAGCAGTTGAAGAGTTTGGGAAATGCATACTACAGGCAGCGCGAGAAACAGTACCAAGAGGAGCCCGTAAACAATATAAACCCTACTGGAGTAGTGAACTGGAACAGTTGCATAATGATGTTGAAGTGTGTAGAAAGCAAGCAGAGGCCACACCCAGCCAAGAGCACCACAATAAATTCCAGCATGCAAAAGCCAAATTTCAAAGGGCCAAGCTGCAGGCTAGACGGAAAAGCTGGCAGGAGAAAACGGAGTCTCTGAACTTTGAAAGAGACACAAGGAAATTGTGGAAGCTAATAAAACAGCTTAATGACGAGGGCACAGGGAGAAACTCAAAAATTGCACTACATAAAGATGGAAAAATCTTAACAAGAAAGCAAGCAGCTGACCATTTTGCGGACTCGTTGGCACAAGATAGCAATATCAAAATTAGTCCAGAGAAACAACAAGAGATTCGAGAGAAACGACAACATACAGGACAGAAGGAAATAGTACATGAGGTTCTGGAGGCACCCATCACAATCAGCGAACTGGAGCTAGCCATATAAAAACTGAAAATGAGAAAGTCACCAGGAGCTGATGGTATCTCCAATGAAATGATCAGGAACCTAGGAACAGAGGCCAAAACAAAGCTGTTGCAGATCTTCAATAACAGCTGGACCTTAGGCAGTGTTCCACAAGCCTGGAGAGAAGCAATCATGATACCCCTCCTAAAATCAGGGAAAGATGGTTCCATTGCCTCTAGCTACAGACCAATTAGCCTCACCAGCTGTCTCTGCAAAACA
This sequence comes from Cepaea hortensis, assembly GCA_963921405.1. Classification (NCBI taxonomy): domain Eukaryota; kingdom Metazoa; phylum Mollusca; class Gastropoda; order Stylommatophora; family Helicidae; genus Cepaea; species Cepaea hortensis. The sequence continues at coordinate 112,060,930 of OY992885.1, forward strand.
CTGGAGCGCATCATCAATCACAGACTGCAGTGGTACATTGAAAGTAAAAACATCCTTGTGCCACAGCAGGCTGGCTTTAGGCAGTGCTACTCTACGGAAGATCAGACAACCTACCTCTCTCAAGAAATTGAGGATGCATTCCAAGAGAAGAAGCTGGTGCTTGCGGCATGGATAGATCTGAAGAAAGCCTTTGACAAAGTCTGGAAAGAAGGTCTGATGAAGAAACTGAGAAACTGCAAAGTCAATGGAAGAATGTACAAATGGGTGAAAGCATACTTGCACAACAGAAGAGCCCGAGTACAGATAGACGGACTCAAGAGCAAGAAAGTACTACTGCGTCACGGTGTCCCCCAGGGCGGAGTCTTGTCCCCCACACTTTTTCTAATCTTCATCAATGATCTTGTTGCTCACCTACCGCATGGAATTAAAGCGGCAATGTACGCCGATGACCTGGTTCTATGGAGCACAAATGAATATGCATCAGTGGCCACCAGATTGCTACAAAGAGCTGTAGATACATTTGCTGCATGGGCAAATAGATGGTGTGTCAGCATAAACACTGACAAGTGCAGCACCACCCTATTTACCCTCTCTCCAAAACAAAAGGCAGGGATCATCCAGATAAATGGAACACCCCTAAGAGAAGATAAAGAACCAACATACCTTGGAGTAACATTTGATGGCAAGCTGACATGGAGAAAGCACATCAACAAAGCAGTAGCAAAAGCCAGAAGGAAAATAGCCATCCTGAGAAAGCTAAGTGGAACCACATGGGGAGCCAGTACGAAAATACTTAGCAAAGTTTACCAACAGAGCATACGACCACACCTGGAATATGGGTCAACTGCGTGGTGTTCAGCATCAAATACCACACTACAAGAGCTGGACGAGGTGCAAAATCAAGCACTTAGAGTCACCACAGGAGGGATGAGATCAACCCTTATAGTGGAAATGGAGAAGATGGGGAGGACACAGGCACTGAGTGAGCGCAGAGATACGAAAACGCTAATACAAGCAGAAAAGTTCCTCAGCTTGCCAGGCCACCCTATGAAGAACAGATTTGAAAACCTAGCTATGGGGCGGTTGAAAAGAAGTAGTTTTATCCACCAGGCCAAACGACTCTGCAGAGAAACCACTGATCTGCCCACAGTTGGTATCCCCCTAACAACTATTCCAGAGCGAACTCCATGGAAAGATGAGCATAGACTATCGTTACAAATCCAGACAAAAGTGAGAGGAATATTTGACAAGGAAGAACAGAACAGTGTGCAGCGCAGAACAGCCACTCTCAGCTTCCTTGATGAAGAATACCCACAGGACCTCTGGATCCGAGTCTACACAGATGGGTCAGCACAAAATGCTGTTCGAAACGGAGGAGCGGGAGTGTACATAGAATACCCAAATAATACTAGGGACACAGCCAGAGTACCGACAGGAAAGTACTGCCATAACTATGATGCCGAAATTGAGGCAATCAAGATAGCAACAGAGAAATTACTAAATAACAGCAATGGTACACAACCTGTGGTGCTACTAACAGATGCAAAATCAGTACTCGAGGCGCTCCTCTCTGGGAAATTGCCAGTACTAAGGACACTACTTTCTGAACTTAGCAGTCAGCATAAAGTCACCATACAGTGGATACCATCCCACTGTGGAGTACCCGGAAACGACAGAGCTGATCAATTGGCTAAGGAAGGAGCCAAAGAGGAACAGCCTGATGTGCCCGTTACATACCACCAAAAGAAAAGAATGATCAAATCAGTCAGAAAGCCACCAAAACCTGCTCAAGATGACTACCACATTATGGACAGACCAGAACAAGTCATTATTCTGCGCCTCAGAACAGGACACAATAGATTACGCAACCACATGTATACAAAATTCAAGATTGGTGAAACAGCCATGTGCACATGTGGATTGGCGTCTCAGACAGCAGAGCACATACTCCAAGACTGCCCAAAATATAACATATCTAGGCAAACCTTCTGGCCTAGAGAGACGACAGTGGAAGATAAACTCTATGGACCACTGTGTGAACTGAAAAAAAAACCAGTTTAATTCATGCAAGAGACGACATTGCAGATATAGACATATTTCAAGCGAACGAAAGAAGAAGAAGAAGAAGATTACATCTCTCTTGACCACGAAGACCACATAGACATGCTTGAGCAGGCTCCACCCCCAGGCCATGTAACCGGGCTAGCGTCGGAGTCTGTCAGTATCCCCCAAACGGTCCGTATTGCATTGATTATAATAATTTATATCAGACCTGTCCGTGCTGCATGTCCGAGAGGTTTACCGCTAAAACTTCTCGTGCGCTACAACAGCGGGGTAGTGGGTCCATTCCACACATCGGTCAGTTTGGTTTATACGTTGACTTCTCGTTCAGAAAGTCATTCCAAAAAAAAATGCCAACATTCAACGTGAGAAATGGACCCCCAGCGATTGGAAAGCCGATTAGATTGTCTAATGTTGATGTTGTTCCGACACAGTGGCCCACGCCAGGTGAAGGGCCAAGTTTCGTGGCCTCTCGTCTAAAAACGGACGGCTATCAAGTGGTTAGTGATTGCTGAGCTCAGAGATGCCCCTAAGCCAGCGGTCGGAAGTCTTGTTAGAGCAATATGCCGTCGTCATGTTGCAAAGTTACACAACATGCCAGCCGTTGTCTACAAAGATGTGATCCATATTTCTTTGTCCAAAATTGTGAAAACCAGCCCATCTCTAGTATTTGTTTGTGTGTTTCTTTGTTTGTTTGTTTTTTGGCATGTGGCCCTGGTATGGTCAAGTGCAGATACTACACTTTGATCTTAGCGAAAAGGCCGAGAAGTAAGAAGATCTGCCCTGCATGAGTAGAATAGAGGTCTGAATATCGACAAACGGCCGAGAAGTAACAAGATCGGTCCTGCATGAATAGAATAGAGCTCTGAATATCGACAAAAGAGAAGACACAAACGTTTCGACCATTGCCTTTACCAATAAGCGAAAAATAGTATACAGTATTACACTTATATAAGTAAACACAAGTATTACACTTATATAAGTAAACACAAGTATTACACTTATATAAGTAAACACAAGTATTACACATATATAAGAAACACAAGTATTACACTTATATAAGTAAACACAAGTATTACACTTATATAAGTAAACACAAGTATTACACATATATATGTAAACACAAGTATTACACTTATATAAGTAAACACAAGTATTACACTTATATAAGTAAACACAAGTATTACACATATATAAGTAAACACAAGTATTACACTTATATAAGTAAACACAAGTATTACACATATATAAGTAAACACAAGTATTACACATATATAAGTAACACAAGTATTACATATATATAAGTAAACACAAGTATTACACATATATAAGTAAACACAAGTATTACATATATATAAGTAAACACAAGTATTACACATATATAAGAAAACACGAGTATTACACTTGTCTGAACGAACGATAGTAAACAACACCACCAGTTTCTTGGACTTTTTCTTTAGTCTGCCCTCAACTTTCTCCTCCAGTATTTTCAATACGGCGGCCTGGTGTGCCTTGCCAGGCGAGAAGACCTGATCATTCGGGGCCACATCGAATGACGGATGTCAATTGCGGCGATCGGTCAAATGAGCTATAACCTACGATGGGTGACGTTGTGATATTCTAGTGTGATAATTTGATTGCGTCTAGCGTGAACCGCGTGGTCCAGTGGTTACACACCCGCGTCACACGCCAGTGATCCGGGGTTTGTTTCCGGGTCCAGTCAAGGATATGCACTACTGACAAGCTCAAACAAAAGCGAAACTCGAGTCTGGTGCTTCCAAATTGACGTGGACAAGGCCTTAGGTTCGTACCGGAATACGATCAGCGTTGCCAGTTTTGGGCTGTGCTCAATCTTTAAATAACAGTTTGTGACGAACCCAAGCGAGACAACCTCCATGTCCACGTTTGTGACTAAACCAAGGGAGCCAATCTCATGTCTCATGTTGTGACCTAGCCAAGGGAGGCAACTCGGACATGTTATTCAACAGTTATCTATTTTCCTCAAACAACATGAAATTGTTTACACAATCAAAATCTGCAGAAATTACTCGTACTGGCAAAGGTATGTGTGGTGTGCTTACAAAGGTATGTGTGGTGTGCTTACAAAGGCATGCGTGGTATGCTTACAAAGGTATGTGTGGTGTGCTTACAAAGGTATGTGTGGTGTGCTTACAAAGGCATGCGTGGTATGCTTACAAAGGTATGTGTGGTATGCTTACAAAGGCGTGTGTGGTATGAATGTTTGCGACACTTCGATCAACGTATAAATTAAATCTTCTTTCTGGTCTAAGGTTGTCATTGTTAAGCTGAAACTGGACACGAATCGCAAGAAGATTCTGGAAAGACAGACAATGATCAGAGCTAAGGCTCTCGCAGAGAAGAGCAAGTGCACAGGGGAGACTATGGAAAGCTAATTGGGTTTTCTTTATTAAAAGAGTATGGAAATGGGGGGGGGGGGAACATCTACGAGTATTAATTGGCACTTATAAAAGACAACCACAGAATCAGAGAGCAAAGTTTAACATCCTCAAACCTATTTTTTTAATTGTAGAGATGCATCTGAGTGTTTCCACACGTGGATCCCCTTGTAAACATTAACCTGGCTGTGTGTACACATGGATCCTCCTGTAAACATTGACCTGAGTGTATGTACACGTTGATCCTCTTATCAACATTAACCTGGCTGGGTGTACACATGGATCCTCATGTGAACATTAACCTGGGTGTTTACATACATAGATCCTCCTGTAAACATTAACCTGGGTTATGTACACATGGATCCTCATGTAATGATTCACACGGGTCTATGTACACATAGATCCGCATGTAACGTTTCACACGGGTCTGTGTACACATAGATCCTCATGTAACGATTCACACGGGCCTGTGTACACATAGACCCTCATGTAACGATTCACGTGGATTTATGCACACATAGAACCTCGTGCAACGATGCACGTGGATCTATGTACACGTGGATCTATGTAAACGTGGATCCTGACGCATGCTCATGACCAGGTTATCCCTAATGCCCCGGATACAGAGCCTGGTACATCTAGTTGTATAGAATCTACTTCAACGAATGAAGCAACAAATATTAAGATTAATAAACCAGAGAGTAGTACAAGCACAGAAGATTCAGCATAAAAAAACAAACAGAATGATGTTGGGGTATGGGGTGATTTAAGTAAAGATGAGATTTTATACTGGGTAGAAAAAGGTCCGTCAGAATGTCAGCACTCAAATGGTTCATTTGAAAAATCAAAGAAGCTTTTTGCAAACCAAGACAGATATTGCTCGAAAAGCTTGTTCTATCCCAAACGGGCTAATGGTGAAAAATATTACAGAGAATGGTTAGTATATTCGCCAGCAACTGTATACTGTTTCGTGTGTAAACTCTTTTCAAATTCTTCTACACCATTATCATCCGATGGATTTTGTGATTGGCGCAACACATATTTAGTTCAAAGTCATGAAAACTGTGTAGACCATAGAACAGCTTCGGTAACATATCTTACAAGAAAACGTGGCTCAACAATTGACTGCCAGCTAGCAGAACAGATAAATAATAAACGGCAGTACTGGAAAAATGTTCTTGAACGAGTTGTGGCAGCCATAATTACTATGGCATAGCGTGGTTTACCTTTCAGAGGAGATAAGAAAACATTTGGTTCTCCTCACAATGGCAATTTCCTTGGATTACTCGAACTTATAGCAAAATTTGATCCTTTTCTAGCAAGCCATATACAAAAATTTAGAAATAAAGGATCAGGTGTCACATCTTATCTTTCTAAAACAATATGTGATGAATTTATCCAAATTATGGCACATAAAGTAAGAGACTCAATCTTGGATGATTTAAGAACTGCAGGGTACTTCAGTTTATCTGTAGATTCCACTCCAGACCGGTCCCATATTGATCAGCTCACTGTTATTGTGAGGTATGTTTCACCAGATGATGGGCTCCCTATTGAACGTTTTCTAACTTTCCTAGAGATGGGTAGCCACACAGGGGAAAGTATGGCTAAGATGGTGCACAACTACCTTACAAAAGAGTGCAAAATAGATTTTAGTAAGTGTCGAGGCCAGTCATATGATAATGCTGCCAATATGTCTGGCAAATACAAGGGTATGCAATAAATAATATTGAAGATTAACAAGTATGCTATGTATATTCCATGTGCTGGTCATTCCCTGAATCTTGTTGGTAGAGCAGCAGTAGACTGTTGTTTAGAGGCAGTAAACATTTTTGGAATTGTTCAAGAAATATATAATTTCTTTTCATCATCTACACATAGATGGGCAGTACTGTTATCATTCTTCAAAGATGATTCAAAAGTTCCAAAGTCTTTGTCAAAGACTAGATGGGAAGCACATTCAATGGCCACAAGTGCAATACTTGATAGTTATGATGGAATAATTTCTGCATTGCATCAGCTGCATATTGATACTACAGAGAAAGGCGAAACAAGAAATCAAGCCATAAACATTTTGAATAAAATAGAGGAGTTTGAATTTATGGTATTGTTGTGTTTGTGGAGTTACTTGCTAGATGAATTTCACAAGACTAGTCAATCACTGCAAGACCCCCAAATTAGTCTAGATGTATGTAGGAAATTGTATGCTTCACTTTCGGATTTTGTTAAAGGTTCCAGAGATCTTTTCGATCATTTTGAAGAAGAAGCAAAGAAAAATTGCCTGATGTTGATTAAAAGAAAAGAAGATACAGAAGAAGGCATATCAATGATGATGAAGATGATGCTTTAGAGAACCTTGAGCCAAGAGACAAGTTCAGAATCAAAACATTTATACCTGTGATGGATGCATTAGAGTCAAGTCTGGCACAGAGGGCCTCAGTATACAATGATGCTGCAAAAAAGTTGTCATTCTTAACAAAACTAGAAGCTACAGAAGAAGATATTCATGAAGGAGTTAGTGCTTTATGCCAAACATATCCTGAAGATGTGGACATGAATCTTGTAGGAGAAGTCAAGCATTTTCATCAATATGTTAGACATAGTCAAGCCCATAGTTCAGCGGAACAAGATAGTCTGACACATCAGGATCTGTATATGGTAATATTTAACGATCGTGTCCAATCAGCATGATTGATTGATTGATTGATTGATTTAGGAATCGTCATCACAGCATTCGGGGCATTCCCATAAGTGCTCCGTCCCCATCCTCAGCAGCCAGCGAAGAGTTCCAACACTAATAGTACCAGTAGCAATCTGATTATAAGTCCGTCTCGCCTTTCCTTTGAGCGTTGAGCGTCGGCCAGATCCCGTCGTCACTCCCCGTTGTCTCATTCTTGCCAGACCATGGTAATCCATTTGCTCCTCCGAGGTGTGCACGTGCTCCCACAAGGCCGCAACCACGCCTGCCTTGTCATGTATCAATACTCCACCAAGTTCTGCAGAGCCAGCCAATCTGTCCGCCTGTTCATTTCCCAGCACACCGGCATGCCCCGGAGAAAAGATCCAGGCGATGCTTTTCACCCGTGACCTCCGAAGCGAAGCAAGCCACTCCGCACGAAGTCTGCCCGTCCTCACCCTCGTCAGCATGCTTTCTGAGTCAGTTACAATCACGATGTGTGTGTGTCGTATTCTCCATCCAGCGGAGAGCCGCAGTGACTGCCTCCACTTCCATTCTTAAGCTGGATGTTGTGGTATCATATGCCAGGCTCTCCTGCCCCAAACATCGACCACTAGCTTTGGCTATGAACCCCCAGCCACTTCTCTCACCTCTTGACACCCAACCATCTGTGTAGATAACCACATCACTCGAGTGAGCATTGTCCTGAATTAGTTGCTGGATTTCCACTTCCGTGGCCCCTGCTGGCCACTCCCTGCACTCCCTGCTCAATGTGATTATAACTCTGCACAAGTCTGACTGCTCCGCTGGCACTCTGACCCACTCCTCTTCTCGCCTAATGTTTTCCAAGATGCACACCTGTCTGATCGTATCCTCTGCCTGAGCCATCCATGATTTCCCTCTTATCAGTCGCTGACCCTTAACTGCGTCCAGCGCCTCATGCAGTGGGTGATCTGTGTCAGCAGCTACTCTGAGGTATGCCTTCGCCTGCATCACCTTGAGCCTACCAGCAACACTCGGCAGACCAAGGATGTAACGCATACACACTACTGGGGTGTCTCTAGTGCATCCCAGAATGACCCGCAAAGCTTCGTTCTGTATGCGCTCTAACTTCACCAGCTGACTGTCTGAGACAGTGAGCAGACCTAATCCATAATCAATTACTGAGAGGATCAAGTGCTGGTATAGTGTGAAAAGCATTCTCTGCTCTATGTCAATTGCAGCCATAGTTTTAAGTCCAATCAGCATTCCCTAATGTAGAAGCAATTTTGAGATTGTTTCTTAGTATGATGGTTGCAAATTGCTCTGGAGAAAGATCTTTTTCTCAGCTGAAGAGGATAAAAAATGAATTTAGAACAACAATGACTCAAGATAAATTATGTTCCCTCAGTCCCATGTGCATAGAAAGCGACAAACTACGCAGTTTATCATTTGATGATGTCATCAGTGACTTTGCTCTGGCAAAGGCAAGAAAGAAAATATTTTAGTTTAATATAATTCCTTAATTCTTATAACATGTTTCAAGAGATTAGATAATAAGTCTTTGTAAATTGTGCCTTTTAAAAGAACTTTTGTTTCTTTTTACCAGAGCTTGCATTTTTAAGTTTTATATGAATAAAAATGATTTTAAGTTAAAGATTTATTATTTCACTATCAATATACTTCTTAATTGTATTTCAGTTTAACCCTCTAGGTATCCGAATATCATATTTGTCACTGACATAGAATATCTGGACTTATAAAGGGCCCCATATTTCAAATAGCTTAGGGCCTTATCAAGTCTAAATCCGGCCCTGCAAAGGACATCTTTTTTGGTGAATTACAGATTGGTAAGAGATCTCAGGGTCGGCCTCTACTACGATACAAAGATGTGTGTAAGCGGGACATGATTGTTACTGGCATTGATAATGCACAGTGGGAGCAAGTCGTCGCTGAACGTGTTGCATGGAGGGCAAACATCAGAAATGGAATAAAGACAAAGGAGAAAATTATTGCAGATAAGTCACACACCGAGCGTGTGAGACGTAAGATGGTGCATGATGGTGGAAATGACCACATGTTCACATGCACCCACTGTGAACGAATATTTACAGCGCAAATTGGCCTTATCAGTCACATTCGCTACCGCCACAGATAAAAGTTATTATGCCTTTTTAAAGCACAAACTATCGTCTGTCAAGACGGCAAGATGCCGGTGACTTGACTAGTTAAACTACATTGTACATATTTAATTGCTAAAATGTTAAAGCAATAACAAGAGCTTAAGATTATAAGCCCTTGTCTTTTTCACTAAATGTTTTTCTAATTATAAATTCACTTCAGTTTAAGTATTAAGATAGAATAATATTACCTTTAGTTAATACCTATTACATTACCTTAAACATTTATTATTTTACCAGTGTATACCTGCATACCTGCATGTATATTTTTATAATATGCAGTTTTAGTGTGTATATGAGATATGTACGAAAGACATTATAAATGTATTAAATTTGAGGGTGTGAAAGAAATGATATGCAATATTGTTCACGCACTTTGGCCTCAATGTTATATATTGTATTCGTCATCTGCAACACATGTAATTTGTGCCATTTTAAATTGGATGTGTGATTGTTACATTTACACAACTCTAATAGACAAATGTCTAAGCATCATAGTTCGGTAGCCCGCGTCATGGATGATGAATATGAAATCCTTCATGAATTCGGAAGATTAAACTAATGACTCTTAGACAGAGTTCAAACATATATTATAAGCATGCACACATGGATGTAGTTAACACAAATATAATTACACATAGCTCGCATACACATGCCACACGAACAGATAAATTACATCCACTATTAAAAGGGCCGGTTTCTCTGGCCGAGGGGTTACAACACTTTCTCCGTAATCCCGTTTATCACGCAGAGTCTCGTAGCGGGCGAGAGCTGGGAGCGGTTCGACCCCCGCTAGTGACTTGCGGGATAACTGAGCCGGCCGCTCAGAAAGCAATGGCAAACTACTGAGCGTAATCTTGCCAAGAAATCAACAGACAGCTGAAAGATGCTGCTGTTGACAGCGATGTCCTGTAAAGGATATGCGAATTTTAAAAAAAAAACTATTACAAGGGGAATGAGACATTATCTTGCACATACCAAGGGACATAAGTAGTTCTTAAAGGGGGGAAGGGGGGGGGGGCAAGACGTGATCGTACATAGAATCACTGCTAACAAGCGAGAACTAGATATGGGTTTTACAGTGAGTACACAGATTTGGATGAAAGGTTGAATTGGCGTTTTACGGGGACCAGGGGGAATATTTCCCTTGATGAGTCTCCCTAAAAAAGAGACCATTGTTCTGTGGGCACTGTTGGTGTCTTGAGAGGGTTGCAATTCAAGGCTCACGCCAAGAATGTGAGACAACGTTATCTTGGTCCGTAATATTCCCCAGGAGTAAAATGAGCAAGAGTGGTAGACTCTTTGTTAACTAACCAAATGCATACCACCGAACAACACCAGTGAGTTGGGTTTCTACAGTAGATCCAACCCTTTATAGACTATAGTTGTCAACCCCAACCTACGGTAGCCATGACGACTTACTTACTCTCTTAGTCCTCTGACGAATTAGTTCCAACTAATTACCAAGAAATAACACAATGTGTCACTTCTGAGTATGACATAAGTGACACGAAAAAGGGGGGGGGGCGGGCGAAAGGAGCGTGTCAGAGTCCTGGTGAGTGTAAGAGAAGACACAGGACAAGGACAGGACATAGGTAGAGCATGGGTAGAGTAGGACAGGACTGTAGACCCAGTGGGAGACAGGACATGCGGTTAGAGACTGGACCAGTGCCGGATTAAGCCATCTTGGTGCCCTAGGCACAACCCCACATGGGTGCCCCCTACTGCCCCGGGCCCCCGATCCTCCACTGACTGCTGGTATGTTCAATATTATGCAAAAAACTAACAAAGAAAAACAGTTGTGAAATGTAAACACATATGTTTGTATTACTATCAGTCATATAAAACTTACAATAAGGTATTTCTGTATTAAAATTAATAGTTAATTAATTTTTTAATTGGCACCTTTCCGTCTTGACAGACGATAGTTTGGTACATTGTTCTTCAAAAAGGCTTAATCCATGGCGGTGGCGAGTGTGGCTGGTAAGGCCAATTCTTGCTGCAAATGTTTGCCCACAGGAGGTGCATGTGAAAACATGGTCACTTCCACCATTTTGCACCATCTTACGTCTCTCACGCTCTGTGTGTGCTTTATCTGCAATCATTTTCTCCTTTGTCTTTATTCCATTTCTGATAGTTGCCCTCCATGCAACACGTTCAGCAGCGACGTGCTCCCAATGTGCATTATCAATGCCTGTATCAATCATGTCCCGCTTACACACATCTTTGTATCGTAGTAGAGGTCGACCCTGAGATCTCCTACCTGTCTGTAATTCACCAAAAAAGATGTCCTTTGGTATTCTACCATCATCCATCCTCCTAACGTGCCCTATCCATCTAAGTCTACGAAGACTGAGCATGGAATACACCGTCACACAACCTGATCTTTGCAATACTTCAGTATTTGTAATTTTGTCTTGCCACTTAATACCAAGTATTCTTCGCAGACACCGCATATGAAAGCTATTAGTAGTATACAATGGACGTTTCGATTATTATTTGGAGGATTGAGGAGGGTTGACCTTGACCTCGGCTGATTTTCACTCCCCCTCGGTCATATAGTGGGTTGGTGTAAGGGGTGATATCTAGGTCATATCTAAGGGCGATAATTCTAAGATTTTATGTTTCTAAGGGCAGATAACTATTGAGTGGGTGTATAAAAATTTTAATTAATTATTAAAAAATAAAATAAAATAAATAAAAAATAAAAATAAATAACGACGGGGTGCGGGGTGGTGGAGAGGGGGTGGGCGCGTGGGGCGAGGCTAGGCGGTTCGGGTTTAAACACTATCATCACAGGGTTACAAATGAAAACCTTAAAATGTAAAGATGGTCGATATTATTGATTTTAGCGGGTATAGCTTAGTGAAATTCGTTGGTGAGGGATGGGTAGCGGCTATTAGTGCTTTGTAGAGTGTCGTGGTTGCTTATACACTATCATCACACAGGTTACAAATGAAAACCTTAAAAAGTAAAAAGGGCCGATAATATTGATTTTAGCGGGTATAGCTTAGTGAAATTCGTTGGTGGGGGGTGGGTAGCGGCTATTAGTGATTTTTAGAGTGTCGTAGCTGCCTATACACTATCATCATACGGGGTACAAATGAAAACCTTAAAAAGTAAAGATGGCCGATTTTAATGATTTTAGCGGGTATAGCTTACTTAAATTTATTAAGGGGTGGGTAGCGGCTAGTAGTGCTATGTAGAGGGTCGTAGTGACTTATTCACTATCATCATACGTGTTACAAATGAAACCTTGAAAACTAAAGATCGCTGATTGTAATGGATATAGTGTAGTATCATTCGGCGGTAAGGGGTGGGTACCAGGTATTAGTGGTCAAGTAGTGGTCAAGCGAGGAAATTTTAGGGAAAAGTAGTTGTAATGATAGAGTGATGCTTAAAGGGTGGTAAATTAGTGGTCAAGTAGTGGTCAAGCAGTGGTCAAGTAGTGGTCAAGTGGTAGTCAAGTGAGGAAATTTTAGGGAAAAGTAGTTGTAATGATATGGTGATGATTAAAGGGTGATAAATTAGTGGTCAAGCAATGGTCAAGTGGTGGTCAAGTGAGGAAAATTTTAGGGAAAATTGGTCGTAGCGACATGGTGATGGTTAAAGGATGGTAAATTAGTGGTAAAGCAGTGGTCAAGCAAGGAAAATTTTAGGGAAAATTGGTCGTAGCGACATGGTGATGGTTAAAGGATGGTAAATTAGTGGTCAAGTAGTGGTCAAATAGTGGTCAAGCGGTGGTTAAGTGACGAAAATTTTAGGGAAATTTTAGGGAAAAGTGGTTATAATGATATGGTGATGATTAAAGGGTGGTAAATTAGTGGTCAAGTAGTGTTCAACCAATGGTCAAGTAGTGGTCAAGTGGTCGAGTGACCACTTAAATTGTAGAGGACGATGTCCCTAAGATTATGGTAGTGGTTAAAGTGATCGATGACATGGTCAAGTAGCGGTCAACCAGTGGTCAAGTGGTCGAATGAACACTTAAAAGGTAGAGAAAAGTACGTATATTGAAACGATGATGGTAAAATGGTCGACAACGGGGTCAAGCAAGCAGTGGTCAAGTAGTGCTCAACCAGTGGTCAACCGCTCAAGTGAGAAAATTGTAGGGTATGGTACGTGTAGTGAAACAGAGATGGATAAATTAAGTAGTGACGTTGTCAAGTAGTGATCAAGTAGCGGGCAAATACTGGTCAAATGGTCGAGTGACCACTTAAATTGTAAGGGAAAGTACGTGTAGTGAACCTGTGTTGGTTAAAGTGATCGATGACGTGCTCAAGTAGTGGCCAAGTAGTGGTAAATGGTCGAGTGACTACTTAAATTGTCGGTGAAAGTAGGTATAGTGACATGGTGATGATCAAGAGTTGGTCAAGTGGTGCTCAAATAGTGGTCAAGTAGTGGTCAAGTAGTCGAATGACCACTTAAATTATAGGGTATGGTACGTGTAGTGAAACGGTGATGGTAAAATAAGTAAGGACATAGTCAAATAGTGGTCAAGTACTGGTGAAGTAGTGATCAAGTGGTCGAAGGATCACTTAAATTGTAGGGTATGGTATGTGTAGTGACATGATGATGGTTAAAGTGATCGATGAAATGATCAAGACGTTATGCCGACTGCTAAGTTCAGAAAGTAATGTCCTTACTATCGGCAATTTCCCTGACAGGAGCGCCTCGAGCACTGATTTTGTATTGATCAATAGCACCCAGTGGTACAGTCGACACACATGGACAATAGTTACAGCCGGTCAAAGATGGTGTCGCACCCTATCACACATGGGTAATTGCTACAACCAGACTACGTCTCATTTGCTAAAACTGGTCAAATATGGACGTGCAGTCGATCCCATGCGTAATGGTACATCCAAGAAAAGGCTCACTGACTAAAACAATCAAAGAATTCCCTGCTTCCGATAACATGTATAATGGTATAGCCAGAACACGGGGTTAATGATTCAACCGGTCAAAGATGGCGATGGATCCAGTGACACGCATAACGATACACGTGGAACACGTCGCTAATAAACGAAATGTTCAAAGACGGCGGCGAATCCGGTCACAGGGGTAATGGTACATCTTAGACACGTGGTTAAGAGGGAAACTATAGAAAAAGGGTGTCCATATCGGTTGTCGAGTCAAGGAACCTAACGTATGATGATCACTGTGTATAGGAGTGAATACACTGCATCATCAACATTGCAGCCGAAGGCTAAAAGGGTCACCCTTCTCTCTCTCTCCTTTCTATAACCGCGTAATCCTAGTATTATCCGGTTACACCAAAGGACACTCGGGCATCAATACAACATAAACTGGTCTCGAAAACCCCATACGCGCATGTAAACAAATCACCACAGTGTCCGACTAAGCCTTTCTCATATTCATAGTACAGAGCTGTGATCACCGAGGCTAGTCGGGGAAATCGTATCTGTACGTAACAACTATCGGGTCATACAGCGACGAGTGGGTAGTGGGTGTTAACAGATGCACACAAACACAACAAACTGCCCCGATTCAACCTTAGGCAATGCACGTAACATGACAGGTCACATGTCCGCCGTCATAATCAGCGACGTTATCACGTATCAAATTAGATAGCCACACTTTCATTTCCTTTCTATGTGTCCATAGTGTCTTTACATCTTTCTCCAGAAAACCATTTCCAAGACCACTATATGTTTTTTGTCAGTGTACCTGCTCAGTGCCACACTTCACAACCAGACAAAAGTACACGTTCTATGTACCACTTCAACCGTCAAATAAGAAAATTTGTTAGCCAAATAGAAAAAATATTGACCACGTAACGATATATCTTGTTCACACTTATGAAAAGTAGGGACATTTGTTAGTCAAATGAGAAAAAAGATTGACCAAGTAACGAAATACCCAAACCAAACTTATGAAAAGTACGAAACTTTGTTAAGCAAGTATGAAAATGTATCGACCAAACAGAGAAATATATCACCCAAACTTATAAAAAGTAGGAACATATTTTAACCAAAGGGAAAATACCTTGGTCAAATAGGAAAATTTGTTAGCCAAAGGAGAAAAAAGATTGACAAAGTAACGAAATTCCCCAACCAAACTTATGAAAAGTACGAAACTTTGTTAAGCAAGTATGAAAAGGTATCGTCCAAACAGAGAAATATATCACCTAAACTTATAAAAAGTAGGAACATATGTTAACCAAATGGAAAATATCTTGGGCAAATAGGAAAATTTGTTAGCCAAATGGGGAAAATATTGTCCAAGTAACGAAATATCCCCAACAAACTTAGGAAAAGTACGAAACTTTGTTAAGCAAGTATGAAAAGGTATCGACCAAGTAGAGAAATATATCACCCAAACTTATAAAAAGTAGGAACATATTTTAACCAAAGGGAAAATACCTTGGTCAAATAGGAAAATTTGTTAGCCAAAGGAGAAAAAAGATTGACAAAGTAACGAAATTCCCCAACCAAACTTATGAAAAGTACGAAACTTTGTTAAGCAAGTATGAAAAGGTATCGTCCAAACAGAGAAATATATCACCTAAACTTATAAAAAGTAGGAACATATGTTAACCAAATGGAAAATATCTTGGGCAAATAGGAAAATTTGTTAGCCAAATGGGGAAAATATTGTCCAAGTAACGAAATATCCCCAACAAACTTAGGAAAAGTACGAAACTTTGTTAAGCAAGTATGAAAAGGTATCGACCAAGTAGAGAAATATATCACCCAAACTTATAAAAAGTAGGAACATATGTTAACCACAGAGAAAATACCTTGGCCAAATAGGAAAATTTGTTAGCCAAATGAGAAAAAAGATTGACCAAGTAACGAAATACCCCCCAACAAACTTATGAAAAGTACGAAACTTTGTTAAGCAAGTATGAAAAGGTATCGTCCAAACAGAGAAATATAGGACCCAAACTTATAAAAAGTATGAACATATGTTAATCAAATGGAAAATATCTTGGGCAAATAGGAAAATTTGTTAGCCAAATGGGGAAAATATTGTCCAAGTAACGAAATATCCCCCAACAAACGTAGGAAAAGTACGAAACTTTGTTAAGCAAGTATGAAAAGGTATCGACCAAACAGAGAAATATATCACCCAAACTTATAAAAAGTAGGAACATATGTTAACCAAATGGAAAATATCTTGGCCAAATAATAAAATTTGTTAGCCAAATAGAAAAAAATATTGACCACGTAACGATACATCTTGTCCACACTTATGAAAAGTAGGAAAATTTGTTAGCCAAATGGAGAAAATATTGACCACGTAACGAAATACCCCCCAACAAACTTAGGAAAAGTACGAAACTTTGTTAAGCAAGTATGAAAAGGTATCGACCAAACAGAGAAATATATCACCCAAACTTATAAAAAGTAGGAGCATATGTTAACCAAATGGAAAATATCTTGGCCAAATAGGGAAATTTGTTAGTCAAATGGGGAAAATATTGACCACGTAACGAAATATCCCCCAACAAACTTAGGAAAAGTACGAAACTTTGTTAAGCAAGTATGAAAAGGTATCGACCAAACAGAGAAATATATCACCCAAACTTATAAAAAGTAGGAACATATGTTAACCAAATGGAAAATATCTTGGCCAAATAATAAAATTTGTTAGCCAAATAGAAAACAATATTGACCACGTAACGATATATCTTGTCCACACTTATGAAAAGTAGGAAAATTTGTTAGCCAAAAGGAGAAAATATTGACCACGTAACGAAATACCCCCCAACAAACTTAGGAAAAGTACGAAAACTTTGTTAAGCAAGTATGAAAAGGTATCGACCAAACAGAGAAATATATCACCCAAACTTATAAAAAGTAGGAACATTTGTTAACCAAGTGGAAAATATCTTGGCCAAATAGGAAAATTTGTTAGCCAAATAGAAAAAATATTGACCACATAACGATATATCTTGTCCACACTTATGAAAAGTAGGGAAATTTGTTAGTCAAATGGGGAAAATATTGACCACGTAACGAAAGACCCCCCAACAAACTTAGGAAAAGTACGAAACTTTGTTAAGCAAGTATGAAAAGGTATCGGCCAAACAGAGAAATATAACACCCAAACTTATGAAAAGTAAGAAACTTTGTTAGCCAAAGTGAAAAAACCTAGGTCAAGTAAGAAAATTCTGATAGCCAAATGTGAAAAGTGTCGACCAAATACAGAAATTGCTCAACCAAACTTATAAAACGTAGGAAAATTGTTATTCAAACAGGAAAGCTATTGAACAACTAGGAAAATGTAAAAGTCAAAGAAGAATAATATTGAACAAGTAATGAAATATATCATTCAAACTTTCGAAAAGTAGGAAGCCTTGATAACCAAATGTGAAAAATATCACTCAAAGAGAGAAATAGCTCGCCCCAACGTATAAAAAGTAGGAAAATTGTCGGCCAAAGGGGAAAAAGTTAGACCAAATACAGAAATATCTCGACCAAACTTATAAAAATCTAGGAAACAAATAGTACCCAACACAACTAAAAGGCTGACTAAAGTTATAAATCCAAACTTATAAAAATAACCAACTGGGAAAACATATTGACCAAGTACAGACATATATCAATCAAACTTATAAACTTGTCGTCCAAAGTGATAAAAAACAAAGAAAGGCTAACAGCCAGTCTAAGAAATAGGTATGGAAAAGGAGGTCGACCAAGCTCAGAAAAAAAAAAGAAAAAAAAAAGGAAATAAAAATATAACTTCTGTAGTCTTGGTCGACTTACTTTTCCATACCTATTTCTTAGACTGGCTGTTAGCTTTTCGTTGCTTTTTATCACTTTGGACGACAAGTTTATAAGTTTGATTGATATATATCTGTACTTGGTCAATATGTTTTCCTATTTGGTTATTTTTATAAGTTTGGATTTATAACTTTAGTCAGCCTTTTAGTTGTGTTGGGTACTATTTGTTTCCTAGATTTTTATAAGTTTGGTCGAGATATTTCTGTATTTGGTCTAACTTTTTCCCCTTTGGCCGACAATTTTCCTACTTTTTATACGTTGGGGCGAGCTATTTCTTTCTTTGAGTGATATTTTTCACATTTGGTTATCAAGGCTTCCTACTTTTCGAAAGTTTGAATGATATATTTCATTACTTGTTCAATATTATTCTTCTTTGACTATTACATTTTCCTAGTTGTTCAATAGCTTTCCTGTTTGAATAACAATTTTCCTACGTTTTATAAGTTTGGTTGAGCAATTTCTGTATTTGGTCGACACTTTTCACATTTGGCTATCAGAATTTTCTTACTTGACCTAGGTTTTTTCACTTTGGCTAACAAAGTTTCCTACTTTTCATAAGTTTGGGTGTTATATTTCTCTGTTTGGCCGATACCTTTTCATACTTGCTTAACAAAGTTTCGTACTTTTCCTAAGTTTGTTGGGGGGGGGGGGGGGGGGGCTTTCGTTACGTGGTCAATATTTTCCCCATTTGACTAACAAATTTCCCTACTTTTCATAAGTGTGGACAAGATATATCGTTATGTGGTCAATATTTTTTCTATTTGGCTAACAAATTTTCCTATTTGGCCAAGATATTTTCCATTTGGTTAACATATGTTCCTACTTTTTATAAGTTTGGGTGATATATTTCTCTGTTTGGTCGATACCTTTTCATACTTGCTTAACAAAGTTTTCGTACTTTTCCTAAGTTTGTTGGGGGGGTATTTCGTTACGTGGTCAATATTTTCTCCCTTTGGCTAACAAATTTTCCTACTTTTCATAAGTGTGGACAAGATATATCGTTACGTGGTCAATATTTTTTTCTATTTGGCTAACAAATTTTATTATTTGGCCAAGATATTTTCCATTTGGTTAACATATGTTCCTACTTTTTATAAGTTTGGGTGATATATTTCTCTGTTTGATCGATACCTTTTCATACTTGCTTAA
Organism: Cepaea hortensis; assembly: GCA_963921405.1. Lineage (NCBI taxonomy): Eukaryota > Metazoa > Mollusca > Gastropoda > Stylommatophora > Helicidae > Cepaea > Cepaea hortensis. The sequence continues at coordinate 112,080,143 of OY992885.1, forward strand.
CAAAGTTTCGTACTTTTCCTAAGTTTGTTGGGGGATATTTCGTTACGTGGTCAATATTTTCCCCATTTGACTAACAAATTTCCCTATTTGGCCAAGATATTTTCCATTTGGTTAACATATGTTCCTACTTTTTATACGTTTGGGTGATATATTTCTCTGTTTGGTCGATACCTTTTCATACTTGCTTAACAAAGTTTTCGTACTTTTCCTAAGTTTGTTGGGGGGTATTTCGTTACGTGGTCAATATTTTCTCCATTTGGCTAACAAATTTTCCTACTTTTCATAAGTGTGGATAAGATATATCGTTACGTGGTCAATATTTTTTTCTATTTGGCTAACAAATTTTATTATTTGGCCAAGATATTTTCCATTTGGTTAACATATGTTCCTACTTTTTATAAGTTTTGGTGATATATTTCTCTGTTTGGTCGATACCTTTTCATACTTGCTTAACAAAGTTTCGTACTTTTCCTAAGTTTGTTGGGGGATATTTCGTTACTTGGACAATATTTTCCCCATTTGGCTAACAAATTTTCCTATTTGGCCAAGATATTTTCCATTTGGTTAACATATGTTCTTACTTTTTATAAGTTTAGGTGATATATTTCTCTGTTTGGTCGATACTTTTTCATACTTGCTTAACAAAGTTTCGTACTTTTCCTAAGTTTGTTGGGGGGGGGGGGGGTATTTCGTCACTTGGACAATATTTTCCCCATTTGGATAACAAATTTTCCTATTTGCCCAAGATATTTTCCATTTGATTAACATATGTTCATACTTTTTATAAGTTTGGGTCCTTTATTTCTCTGTTTGGACGATACCTTTTCATACTTGCTTAACAAAGCTTCGTACTTTTCATAAGTTTGTTGGGGGGTATATCGTTACTTGGTCAATCTTTTTTCTCATTTGGCTAACAAATTTTCCTATTTGGCCAAGGTATTTTCTCTGTGGTTAACATATGTTCCTACTTTTTATAAGTTTGGGTGATATATTTCTCTACTTGGTCGATACCTTTTCATACTTGCGTAACAAAGTTTCGTACTTTTCCTAAGTTTGTTGGGGATATTTCGTTACTTGGACAATATTTTCCCCATTTGGCTAACAAATTTTCCTATTTGCCCAAGATATTTTCCATTTGGTTAACATATGTTCCTACTTTTTATAAGTTTAGGTGATATATTTCTCTGTTTGGACGATACCTTTTCATACTTGCTTAACAAAGTTTCGTACTTTTCATAAGTTTGGTTGGGGAATTTCGTTACTTTGTCAATCTTTTTTCTCCTTTGGCTAACAAATTTTCCTATTTGACCAAGGTATTTTCCCTTTGGTTAAAATATGTTCCTACTTTTTATAAGTTTGGGTGATATATTTCTCTGTTTGGTCGATACATTTTCATACTTGCTTAACAAAGTTTCGTACTTTTCATAAGTTTGGTTTGGGTATTTCGTTACTTGGTCAATCTTTTTTCTCATTTGACTAACAAATGTCCCTACTTTTCATAAGTGTGGACAAGATATATCGTTACGTGGTCAATATTTTTTCTATTTGGCTAACAAATTTTCTTATTTGACGGTTGAAGTGGTACATAGAACGTGTACTTTTGTCTGGTTGTGAAGTGTGGCACTGAGCAGGTACACTGACAAAAAACATATAGTGGTCTTGGAAATGGTTTTCTGGAGAAAGATGTAAAGACACTATGGACACATAGAAAGGAAATGAAAGTGTGGCTATCTAATTTGATACGTGATAACGTCGCTGATTATGACGGCGGACATGTGACCTGTCATGTTACGTGCATTGCCTAAGGTTGAATCGGGGCAGTTTGTTGTGTTTGTGTGCATCTGTTAACACCCACTACCCACTCGTCGCTGTATGACCCGATAGTTGTTACGTACAGATACGATTTCCCCGACTAGCCTCGGTGATCACAGCTCTGTACTATGAATATGAGAAAGGCTTAGTCGGACACTGTGGTGATTTGTTTACATGCGCGTATGGGGTTTTCGAGACCAGTTTATGTTGTATTGATGCCCGAGTGTCCTTTGGTGTAACCGGATAATACTAGGATTACGCGGTTATAGAAAGGAGAGAGAGAGAGAGAAGGGTGACCCTTTTAGCCTTCGGCTGCAATGTTGATGATGCAGTGTATTCACTCCTATACACAGTGATCATCATACGTTAGGTTCCTTGACTCGACAACCGATATGGACACCCTTTTTCTATAGTTTCCCTCTTAACCACGTGTCTAAGATGTACCATTACCCCTGTGACCGGATTCGCCGCCGTCTTTGAACATTTCGTTTATTAGCGACGTGTTCCACGTGTATCGTTATGCGTGTCACTGGATCCATCGCCATCTTTGACCGGTTGAATCATTAACCCCGTGTTCTGGCTATACCATTATACATGTTATCGGAAGCAGGGAATTATTTGATTGTTTTAGTCAGTGAGCCTTTTCTTGGATGTACCATTACACATGGGATCGACTGCAAGTCCATATTTGACCAGTTTTAGCGAATGAGACGTAGTCTGGTTGTAGCAATTACCCATGTGTGATAGGGTGCGACACCATCTTTGACCGGCTGTAACTATTGTCCATGTGTGTCGACTGTACCACTGGGTGCTATTGATCAATACAAAATCAGTGCTCGAGGCGCTCCTGTCAGGGAAATTGCCGATAGTAAGGACATTACTTTCTGAACTTAGCAGTCGGCATAACGTCTTGATCATTTCATCGATCACTTTAACCATCATCATGTCACTACACATACCATACCCTACAATTTAAGTGATCCTTCGACCACTTGATCACTACTTCACCAGTACTTGACCACTATTTGACTATGTCCTTACTTATTTTACCATCACCGTTTCACTACACGTACCATACCCTATAATTTAAGTGGTCATTCGACTACTTGACCACTACTTGACCACTATTTGAGCACCACTTGACCAACTCTTGATCATCACCATGTCACTATACCTACTTTCACCGACAATTTAAGTAGTCACTCGACCATTTACCACTACTTGGCCACTACTTGAGCACGTCATCGATCACTTTAACCAACACAGGTTCACTACACGTACTTTCCCTTACAATTTAAGTGGTCATTCGACCATTTGACCAGTATTTGCCCGCTACTTGATCACTACTTGACAACGTCACTACTTAATTTATCCATCTCTGTTTCACTACACGTACCATACCCTACAATTTTCTCACTTGAGCAGTTGACCACTGGTTGAGCACTACTTGACCACTGCTTGACCCCGTTGTCGACCATTTTACCATCATCGTTTCAATATACGTACTTTTCTCTACCTTTTAAGTGTTCATTCGACCACTTGACCACTGGTTGACCGCTACTTGACCATGTCATCGATCACTTTAACCGCTACCATAATCTTAGGGACATCGTCCTCTACAATTTAAGTGGTCACTCGACCACTTGACCACTACTTGACCATTGGTTGACCACTACTTGACCACTAATTTACCACCCTTTAATCATCACCATATCATTATAACCACTTTTCACTAAAATTTCCCTAAAATTTTCGTCACTTAACCACCGCTTGACCACTACTTGACCACTACTTGACCACTAATTTACCATCCTTTAACCATCACCATGTCGCTACGACCAATTTTCCCTAAAATTTTCCTTACTTGACCACTGCTTGACCACTGCTTTACCACTAATTTACCATCCTTTAACCATCACCATGTCGCTACGACCAATTTTCCCTAAAATTTTCCTCACTTGACCACCACTTGACCATTGCTTGACCACTAATTTATCACCCTTTAATCATCACCATATCATTACAACTACTTTTCCCTAAAATTTCCTCACTTGACTACCACTTGACCACTACTTGACCACTGCTTGACCACTACTTGACCACTAATTTACCACCCTTTAAGCATCACCCTATCATTACAACTACTTTTCCCTAAAATTTCCTCGCTTGACCACTACTTGACCACTGCTTGACCACTACTTGACCACTAATACCTGATACCCACCCACCCCTTAATAAATTTAAGTAAGCTATACCCGCTAAAATCATTAAAATCGGCCATCTTTACTTTTTAAGGTTTTCATTTGTACCCCGTATGATGATAGTGTATAGGCAGCTACGACACTCTAAAAATCACTAATAGCCGCTACCCACCCCCCACCAACGAATTTCACTAAGCTATACCCGCTAAAATCAATATTATCGGCCCTTTTTACTTTTTAAGGTTTTCATTTGTAACCTGTGTGATGATAGTGTATAAGCAACTACGACACTCTACAAAGCACTAATAGCCGCTACCCATCCCTCACCAACGAATTTCACTAAGCTATACCCGCTAAAATCAATAATATCGACCATCTTTACATTTTAAGGTTTTCATTTGTAACCCTGTGATGATAGTGTTTAAACCCGAACCGCCTAGCCTCGCCCCACGCGCCCACCCCCTCTCCACCACCCCGCACCCCGTCGTTATTTATTTTTATTTTTTATTTATTTTATTTTATTTTTTAATAATTAATTAAAATTTTTATACACCCACTCAATAGTTATCTGCCCTTAGAAACATAAAATCTTAGAATTATCGCCCTTAGATATGACCTAGATATCACCCCTTACACCAACCCACTATATGACCGAGGGGGAGTGAAAATCAGCCGAGGTCAAGGTCAATCCTCCGCAATCCTCCAAATAATAATCGAAACGTCCATTGTATACTACTGCTGTTTAAACGTTTCTCTTGGCGTGAGTAAGTTGTCCAGGTTTCACTGCCATAAAGAAGAGTACTAAGGACACAGGCTTGGTAGACGAGGACTTTTGTTTTGGCAGTAAGCTTCCTGTTCTCCCAGACTCTTTTTGCTAACATGTTCATTGTTGTTGCTGCCTTGCCAATCCTGGTGTTGATTTCCTGATCGAGGGATAATTTGCTATTTACCTTTGATCCTAGATATGTAAAATGGTCTACCATCTCCAGTTCGGCGTCGTCAATAAAGATTGATGGTACACCATGTGCACCTTGTGACATAATCTGTGTCTTCTTTTTGTTAATTGTTAAACCAAATTCAGAACAAGCATTGGAGAACGCAGATAGTAGATGTTGTAATTCTTCCTCAGAGTGGGTCGTAATCGCAGCATCATCTGCAAAAAGCATCTCTCTGATTAGTACCCTGCTAATTTTGGCCTTGGCCTTCAATATCTGAGCATTATAGAGGCCACCATCTGAGCGTGAGTGAATGTATATACCGTCATCCTGATCACGAAAGGCATATTTCAGTAGAAGTGAAAAGTATATCCCAAAGAGGGTGGGGGATAGTACACAACCTTGCTTAACTCCACTCTTGATTTCAAACTCTTCTGAAGTTGAGCCATCAAACTTGATGATACCCTTCATGCCTGTGTGGAACGATTCCACAATGGACATAAGAGTTGGTGGGCAGCCAATCTTCTTTAGTGCTTTGAACAGACCCTCACGACTGACCAAATCGAATGCCTTTGTGAGGTCAATGAAGGCAATAAACAGTGGCTGATTTTGTTCCCGGCATTTTTCTTGCATCTGTCGCAATGAGAATATCATATCAATGGTAGACCGGTTCTGACGGATGCCGCGCTGTGATTAGACTTGATCTCCCGGGACTTGAAGTATGTGCAGGTCAATTCTGGCAAATACTTTCCCAACAATACACAAAAGTGAGATACCCCTATAGTTGTTACAGTCGCTCCGATCTCCCGTGTTCTTGTACAGCGTTATGATGTTTGAATCTTTGAAATCCTGTGGGACTTGTTCTTCTCGCCTGCTTAGCTCTATTAGCTGGTGGATCTGTAGAGCGAGTGTGTCTTGCCCACTCCTGATTACCTCCATTGGAATCCCATCCTTACCTGGAGCCTTGCCAGATGTAAGCTCATTTATAGCACACTTAACTTCTGTTATAGTTGGAAGCGTGTACAGGTGGTCAAGAGTTGGTAGAGCCTCTATGGCGTTGAGGGCATCATCCGCTAGCTTGGTCTCACTTGAGTAAAGCTCTAAATATTGCTCGACCCATCTATCCATCTGCTGTTTCTTATCAGTGATGATTTCTCCAGTCAAGGTTTTCAGCGGTGCACTTCTTTTGATCATTAAACCACAAGCTTTCTTTATCCCTTCATACGTGCTTCTGATGTTTCCCTTATCACTTGCGATTTGAATGGACTCACATAACGTGATCCAATAGTCATTCGCACACTGCCTGGCAGCCTTTTGTACATCCTTCCTCGCTTGCTTCAGCTCACTCAGAGTGTTACGCGTTGGTCTTTCCTTGTTTCTTAAGAGATCTATCTTCTTTTTATCAATCAAGGGCTGCAGTATCTGGCTGTTTGCCGCAAACTAGTCCTGCCTCTTATGATCCACAGTGCCGTAAACCCCTACCGCTGTTTTATAAATAGTTTCCTTAAGTTTACTCCATTTATCATTTACTATACAATTATCTCATGTATCATTGAAAGCGTCTTCAAGTTGCTGTTGAAATTCAAATCACTTTCCAGGATCGTGAGTGTTAGTAATATTAATCCTGGGGCTAGACTTGTGTTTAGCTGTGTAGATTCTCTTTGGTCTCAGTCTAACCCTTGCAACAACCAAAGAATGATCTGTATCACAGTCAGCACTGTGGTAACTTCGAGTTAATGATGTATGGTTCAGATGTTGTCTCCGTGTGATAATTGTCAAAGATCTCAAGAGGAGTTTAGGGAGTTAAAAATATAGATAATAGAGCTAAGACAGAGTAAATAGAAGGACACCAGACAGGAGAGACACCAGCGCTATAAATAGCTTCATAACGGGACACACATGTGTCAACCAAGGGAGCAATTAGTACAGGTGAGCGAGGGTTTCCCAAAACACTAGGAAACTCACCGCCTCGACGAGTAACCGTTGGAGTACAGGTTACTCGAACTCTGTGTTTGAACACGCAACGCGAAGCGTGGCTCAGACTGGACTGAGGACGACTGGAGATTAGACGTGTGCTTAAGAATACTATAAGTTTCTAAACAATAGTGATTGTTAGGCTTAGATACCATTCAGTGCTTTAATAGTATCATTATCATCCCTTCATTGCCTTTGTGAAACGTACCATGTTGTTTATTGTCAATGAAGTATTCCGCTCGCGGAGCTTATTTGTATTCAGCTCTAAATAAATCATTTTGCAAATGACACGAGTTATTGTTTCGTGTGGTGCAAAAGTAGGGGAGTCCTGAAATACCCTGTCGCAAGCAAGTTGCAGACAGGAAGGCCCCAATTGGTGTCAGAAGTTCCTGAACCAACGTCAACAGCACTATTTGATATTATTTCTCTGTTTTAAAAATTAACGCGAATTATTTTGTGTCAAAATTAACGTGAAATATTTTCATACGATGTCGGAAATAATTTTGTTTTGTGATTGAAAGATAGTGATTTAACACCGGTACTACGTGATATTTATTATGTTACCATTTGTGGAGCTTGAACCACAATGAGGAAAGTGTAATTTACGAATAGTGTTATTCCAACAAAAGTAATAGGAAATGTGTATGGATTTGGTAATAATGAAGATGTATACAAACGTGAATTTAAATCATCAAGCATACCATCGTGTATATTTCATTTTGTGTGATACAGCCATCAATGTCACCATTCATCACATTCATCTAAAGAACCTAGATATTAGATACTGAACGGAATCTTTAGAACATAGTTATACCAAACAAGAAAGAAAGTGAAGACAAGACGACATTGACTATCATACGACGCATCATCTCACGAATCATGACGATCATTGATACTATCATAACATCCATTCATTAACATCATCAATCATTATCTAGATCACATTATTGATTCATCAGCCGCAGGGAAAAGTACACATGTATTTACAGCATATACATGTTTCTAAATTATTGATGCTCTACTAAACAGAAGCATCCGGTCTGTTATCAAGTCGATAATTTTTGTGTGTCCGGAAGACAGCGGTGGAACATCCCAGGGCCGTATTTTCCGAGGAATTAGATGAGTATATTTTCGAAATATTTTGATTTGCATTATGTTAACCATGCATCTTTATTTCAGGGAAAATGTAAATAACTAACACATAGCCAAATCAAACTATTGTGTAAACTTAGAGTGAGAGAATTGTATAATAACATAAAGCCACAAAAATGGCATCATTAAATGAATGTATCCAGGCAGGCAAAGAGATGGGCCATACTGGAGAGAAGTTAGAGAAATGGGCTGAACAAAAATATAAAGAAGAAATAGCTCGAATAGAAAAGAAAGCTGCTCTAGAGAGAGAGACGAAAGAGCATTAGAAAGGCAACATCAAAAAGAAATGAAAGAAGTCGAGGAAGCCACCAAGCAAAAACAGCTAGAGTTAGAGGATGCCACCAAACAGAAGCAGATACAGGTAGAGTCAGAAACTAAATTAAAGATGAAAGAAATGGAGATAGACTCAAACATACAGATCGCCTCTAGTAAACAAAAGAGCCAGGAAGAACAAAATAAATTCAGTAAATATAAAGGCCTGATCAAACCATACGGCGTAGGCGATCCATCTCAGCATGGACTGAGAACATAGAATATCAACTTAAGACTCAGAAAATACCTTTAGAAGACTGGGCAATGAACTACATGAGAAATCTCAGTGGAGAGCCATTGAAGGTTATAGAATCAATACCTACAGAATTAAGGAGTAATTATCAATACATCCACTATAGGATCATGCAGCACTTCCTGCTAAATGTCACTGGGTATCAAATACAATTTTCCCAGTTAAAACCAAAGCCAATTGAAACCTTCCTAGATTACATCTCTAACGTGCAAAGCATATTTACAAAATGGATTAATGCAGTGAAAGTGGGTAAAAACTTTGATAAATTACAAGATCTGATAGTAATGGACAAGGTAATATCCACAGTCCCTACCCCTTTTGCAAAGTTTCTCCAACAATCAGATATAGAATCCATTGAACAACTAGAAAAACGGGGGTCAGCATATTTTTCTTCCAATCGTGATATATTTAAGTCCACAACTCATGATACAGAGATCACTGCTTTTGTGAAGAACGTACCCAAGTAGATCATATAATCAGAAAGAGTATCATAAGAAAGACAAACCTTACCAGAAGCCACCTCAATGTGGATATTGTAAATTTTTTCATCCTAGCTACTCTATGTGCGACACGAACCCTGCATATCCTGCACACTTAGAAACAGTCATAAAGAAGCAGGAAAATAAAAGAAATTCATTTAAACGTGCTGTTAAATGTTATTTTTGTTCAAGCTATGGCCACTATAGCGCTAAATGTCTTGGCAGACAACAAATGAAAGCAAATAATGCTGTGCTCATCGATACGTCGTCTGACGATGAGAGTGACATTGACCCTGAGCTTGTAAATGTATTACCTGAGAGCGAATGTGAAAGTGTGGCAGTAGTTACTGATATATTAGACTTTAAGAAATGTGATACCTGTCACCAGTTTCATGCGGATGGTAAATTGAAATGTGGGCACATTATTCCATGCTCCATCGAAGATGCTAATGTAGCTAATGCCTCCAAAGGTAAATTGAAGTTCTACGATGCACTGGTCAATAATAAACCATGCCATTGTTTACTCGATAGCGGCAGTACTTTACTTGGTCTAGCGGAAAAACTGGTCAGACCAGAAGATTACACGGGTGAATTTGTCAAATGCCGTACTTTCTCCGGAACCATTGAGAAATACCCACTGGCAAAAGCGCATATCAATACCCCGTTCCTTACCGGCATATTTACGTGCGCAATCCTACAAGATTCATGTACGGATCTGATGTTAGGCTGTTTAGCTTCATTGAAGCAATGTACTGACGACGACATGTTAGCCTGGAAACATACCAACATGGCTAATGCTGTAACAAGGTCAGATACGCAAACACACTATACTGACCTACAAAATGAGATGTTACAGCTGTTAACACCCAGCGGTGCCGATACTAACACTACTCGACAGGAATTTATCGAGGCACAACGCACCGATCAAACGATCGCACCTTATTTTAAATTGCTAGGTGAGCGAGCGAAAGTGACTAAAAATGCATCTTGGTATTTTAAAATGTACAACGGAATTCTCATGCGTTATTACACAAATAATAACCATGAAATTCAGCAGACGGTGTTACCTGTAACATACCGACAAAATGTGCTAAAGAGCGCACATGAGTCACCGTTTGCTGGACATTTGGCCTATGACAAAACTAGAGCCAGAATTTTGTCACACTTTTACTGGCCTAAATTCTGTACTGATATAAAAATTTTCTGTCGTTCATGTACTATTTGTCAACATCTTGTACGAAAGGGAAAGCATGTGACGGCCGACGAAGTTCAACGGTCATTATTAGCATCTAGACCATTTGAGTGTGTAGCGGTCGATATTGTTGGACCCCTAAATCAGGTGTCCGGCAAAGGAAACCGATTCATACTTACTCTCGTAGATCTGTGTACCAGGTGGATCGAAGCTATTCCACTGAAATACATCACCTCCAAAGATGTGGCAAATGTATTTTTGCACCTATTTTGTCGTTTTGGCTTTCCGCGAACGATTCTATCGGATCGTGGAACGCAGTTTATTTCGGCTGCTACGCAAGCCTTAACAAAATTGTTAGGAATAGAGCAGCACTTCTGTACCCCGTATCACCCGATGAGCAATGGGATCATAGAAAAAATTAACGGGGATCTCAAACATATGCTGGCGAAAGTAACAGAAGAAAACCCCTCTGATTGGGACACTCTATTGCCAGCTGTGCTATTCGCCCATCGAGAAATTCCGCACTCAAGTACGGGTTTCTCACCTTTTGAATTAGTGTATGGGGCAAACCCTCGAGGACCCCTAACAATTTACCATCAGCTAATCACTAGCTTACCAGAAAACCCAACACCAGTAACACAGTATGAGATGGTAACAGAGACACGCGATAGAATAATGAAAACGTGTGTAATAGCCAAATCATCTTTGGAGAGGAAAGGACAGATGTACCGAGACTACGAAAATAAAGGTGCTAAAACTATACACCTTGAACCAAATCAGAAGTTTCTGCTATTGTTACCAGATAAACGCAATTTGTTACTAACATCATGGCAAGGGCCATTCAACGTCGAACGGAAAATATCAGATGTCGACTATGAAATATCGATAAAAGGAAAATTAAAGATATTTCATATCAACATGCTGAAACCATACTTCTCACGACAAGAACTACCGACAAACGAACAAATTGCACCCACACCAAGTGATCGGACGACAGACGTACACAACACAACTACACTAGGTAGGGCGACGCATGACAACGACATCGCAAACACACCAAGCCAGATAACAGCACACACAGCTAGTACAACAACAGTACTGAACGAGACAGAAGACGACGGAATAGAATTACCAGTCCCTACAGTAGACACGACTGGTACCATCGACAGCATAAAGATAGAAAGCAAACTTACAGACGAGCAACGACGACAGATGATAGAGTTAGTGACGGAGTACAAAGACATTTTCTCCGACATGCCAGGAAAGACAGACAGAATAGAGCACTCCATTATTCTGACTGATAACACCCCAATCAAGTGTCGACCTTATTCCATCCCTCTAAATTATAGGGCTAATCTCGGCAAAGAATTACTTTCTCTTGAGTCGAGTGGAATCATTCGAAAATCTCAGTCAGAATATTCTTTCCCTATCGTCCTTGTCGCCAAAAAGGACTCGACAATTCGACTCTGCGTCGATTACCGACGTTTAAACAGAGTGACCAAAATTGATGCTGAACCAATCCCAGCATGCGAGGATTTGATCCCTGATATGTCTACATCTCGCATCTTTTCCAAACTCGACCTCACGAAAGGATACTGGCAAGTCCAGATGGAATCAAACTCAATTCATTTAACAGCTTTCTCCACTCCTTTAGGTCTCTATGAGTGGCTATTTCTTCCTTTTGGCCTTCGTAATGCACCAGCGACTTTCGTCCGTCTAACTAGGGATCTTCTGCACGGGATGACCAATACTTCTACATACATTGATGACATATGCATCCATACTGGAGACTGGATGTCACACCTACAGAAACTACGACATGTCTTCGATAGGTTACGATTATTCGGGCTTACAATCAAACCCACTAAAGTAGAGTTGGGCATGGAGCAAATTGACTTCCTAGGCCATACCATCTGCAAAGGACAACTTAGAACAGATGAAAAGGTTGTAACAAAGATTCTCAATTTAACAATGCCAACGACCAAGAAACAGGTCAGAAGTCTACTTGGTCTTGTGAATTATTATAGTAAATTTATTCCCAACCTGGCGGAAATTACCAGTGTTTTTTCAAATATTTTAAAAGCTTCGGCAAAATTAGACATGGAAGATGCACGGTTAATTAGTGCATTATCAGAATGGAAATATTTATTCAGCGTTCCACCTATTTTGCGCTTGCCTAACCAAGATCTTACCTATTTTTTACGTACAGAAGCAAGTGCTATTTCCATCTCGGGGGTCCTAGGCCAATTTTACGAAGGGAAGTTCCACCCAGTAATGTACGTAAGTCGCAAGATTACCCCAGCTGAATCAAGATACTCAGCATCAGAATTGGGGGGGGGGGCCTTATCTTAATCTATTGTGTTAAGAAACTTCAAAGGTTTCTAGCAGGAGCACAGTTTGTGATCAAGACCGACAATGCTCCACTCTCTGTAATGCAGTCTGGCATTCCCCACAACAACAGGGTCTACAGATGGGCCTTGATGCTCCAGAACTATGCTTTTACCATCCAGCATTTAAAGGGAAGTTTGAACTCACTGGCAGACACTCTTAGTCGACCGTCAAACATTGAAATACCTGAGTTACTTCATTACCGCGCAAACATAACCATTTATAAATTCATTTATCTAAAATATCATTTCTAAACTAACCCAACCATTTAGGAATTAACACCATTTCATGTACCAATAACATTAGAAAGTAACTAATCCATTGTGCTTAAATGTAAGTATTTAAATAGGTTATTTCTCTTAGGATAAGTTTAGAACAGCACATCAAATTACGTCATTCATTAGTTAGCATTACAGGATCGGTAGCAAACCATCCTCGCAAACTTGTGTATATTGTATAGGCAGAACCCCAATATGCACAAACATGACACGTGCAAAGCAACGGCACAGTCAGTTGGCGTGAAAACTTGTATAATTCAGCCAATCGTTTATTGTAAATATGTAATGTTCATTTATGTGATATTATGAACCATATTTTAAAGACGAATTAATGTTTTAACAGAACAGTGGTATGATAGTTGAACGAAAAATGTGAGGATGAATACAACAGTAAACATTAAAAGAGAGAGAAAGAGAGAGGGAGAGGTAGCGGGAAAATTTTTCTTTGCTTAAAACGTCTTGTTATGACTTGTCTGTGTCGGTCTGTGTGGGCAATGTGTTGTCAAGTTTGAGTGTGTTACTGCTATACTTTAGTGTGTTACTGCTATACTTTAGTAGTCGTAAATAGAAAACATACTTTGAGCATCTTAAAACGAAATTGTGATCATAAATAAGAATAACAGACATTTGTAGCCACAATATACCGATTTACGGCGCTCGAAGAAATACACACCGGTAGAATAGAAACGCATACACATGTTAGCAAATTAAGTACACTGTAGTTTATTAGAAAACACACAAACAAACAGGAAAACGAACACATAAAAGTTGCACACATCATTTATTTCAAAGAACCGTAACTCGAATCAGGGGACACAATAATTTCTTTAAAAACCTTAATGTAACAGTGGAAAGATTTTTCATAAGCGGAAGCGAGAAGGTGAAGAGTAGAACTTGATGTATACGAGTTGGGTGATGATATTATTGGGAACATGAACATTTAATGCTCATGTGTTGTACTCATAACAGAGTCAACTTGTATTGGGTTGTCATTTTGGGCAATATGAGGACAGGTCAAACGGCATAAGTCAACGGACAGATGTCAAAAGACATAGGGTCATAAGACAGAAGTCAGGACATAAGTCATAAGACAACGGTTCCGGATCAAAACAATTCCCAAGAAGATCTATAACCAACTGTACTGATACGATGGGCTACTCAATTAGCCGAGTTAAGAATTGAAACAGTGTGAATAAGGAAAGAAAAGAGTTTGTTTTATCCCCAGAAGAGAGATTTACAACCTAGTAGATCTTTGACAAAATTGGACAGCCAATTTTTTGTTGTGACTAGAAAGCGTGTTACAAGCAATGAGTTAAACGGTTGTAACACTACCAGAAAGGAGAGGAGCCTGTCAAAGATCTCAAGAGGAGTTTAGGGAGTTAAAAATATAGGTAATAGAGCTAAGACAGAGTAAATAGAAGGACACCAGACAGGAGAGACACCAGCGCTATAAATAGCTTCATAACGGGACACACTTGTGTCAACCAAGGGAGCAATTAGTACAGGTGAGCGAGGGTTTCCCAAAACACTAGGAAACTCACCGCCTCGACGAGTAACCGTTGGAGTACAGGTTACTCGAACGAAACTGACCAGCGTGCTGGGACACCAGGCACGCAGAGCTCGTTAGCGCACGGAGGATCCAACCTCTGTGTTTGAACACGCAACGCGAAGCGTGGCTCAGACTGGACTGAGGACGACTGGAGATTAGACGTGTGCTTAAGAATACTATAAGTTTCTAAACAATAGTGATTGTTAGGCTTAGATACCATTCAGTGCTTTAATAGTATCATTATCATCCCTTCATTGCCTTTGTGAAACGTACCATGTTGTTTATTGTCAATGAAGTATTCCGCTCGCTGAGCTTATTTGTAATCGGCTCTAAATAAATCATACCCTTTTGCAAATGACACGAGTTATTGTTTCGTGTGGTGCAAAAGTAGGGGAGTCCTGAAATACCCTGTCGCAAGCAAGTTGCTGACAATAATGAAGTCCAGCTGATGCTAATGGCTGGATCTTGGATGTTTCCATGTGACCTTATGCATCTCTTTTGTTTTAAAAAAGGAGTTTGTAATACATAGGTCATTTCTAGTGCAATGCTCCAGCAGCCTTTGCCCATTATCATTCATGCGACCGATGTTGTTTTTTCCAAGGCACACTGGCCATGAACTCGAGTCCTTGCCCACACGAGCATTGAAATCACCGAGCATATAAATGTAGTCGGATTTTGGAACTGCCTTGATCGCAGAGTCTAGCTGCTCATAGAACGTATCCTTCACATCATCAGAGGAAGCGAGTGTCGGTGCATATGCAGTGAGAATGGTGGCAAATCCACAAGAGGTTGCCAAGCCTCTCCATAGCACAAAGCCTGGGCTAAAATAAAGAAACCATGTGTTGCCCATGCAGCATGATCCCTCTCTCGGCCTGCCTAGTTCACTCCAGAGGAAAGTTGACACCTATAATCTGGAACAAGACAAGCTGCAGAAGCTGCCGGATCAGCAAAGCAATGCTCTAACTGTCGGAGCTTCGATCCTAGACCAGCTGCCAACCAAGGCTTAGGGCCTTGTCTGCCCTGCCATGACTTATTTGGTCTTTGGGTTGCATTTCCTCGCACCAGAATAAGGCAAGTATCCTCCCAATTGCGCTCTTCCGCCCGAAGCCGTTGGCACAATGTGGGGTGTCGGGTTTGGTAAGTGTCGCCCACCATTCGACGCTGACAGAAAGCAGGTAGTACCGCCTACTGTGGGTACTTTAATTTTGTAATAATAGTAGACAAAAATACTGTAACTTTTTTGATAGATAAGAAAGTCAGAGAGAGCACACATTTACATTTTAAAGTTCTTTTTTCTAGATTTACGTCTGGCAAAGTTTTTGAGTACATCATCAAAAGTCTGCCTCAATCATCAACAAAGATAAGGAATCAAGCCTTTCTTGTTTCATTGCCGATCTACTTGGATTTTTTGTACGTTTCAACTGAGAAAAAGAAAAAGAGCGCTCAGTTGAACAGTTCGTAACCATTAATGTTAAAAATATGCGCAAGGCGATTTCTACATTTGGAAAAGCACACTCGATGTTGTCTCTAACTATTACTTTGTAGAGTTCTGCATGACTGAACGTTTTGTTGTCAGATTTTGATGCACGAAACTTGTGGCGAATACATGAGTGGAACTGTTGTAGTTCAGTATATAAATTATTGTTCAGATCTTCAGGATAAGCATTTATTAGTCCTTCACAACACTGAGATGTTTGTGGTACATCGACCAAACAAGAAAATCGAACTGTTAGATCATTATATACCTGTCCTCGTCTACTCATCTCTGTCTCAAGTTTGTCAACAATGGTGTAGAAAGCAGATATAAGAAATTTGTCTCTGGCATTCTGAGATACCTCAGGGGCATCACCATCAATGACCACTGTGTTTCGTTTACGATTACGGGTCAAAGTTGACTTATAGTCCACACCTGGTGTTATTTCTTTTGCAGCTTCTTCAAATCTTTCAAATTAATTCCTAGATTCATGCAAGTGATCTGCTAGTGAAGAATACAAATCAGCACACGTTTTCAAGTTCACGTGCTCATTTTGTAGAGCTTGACTGACCCTGTGAAAATGTTGTAACACTTCTTCCCAAAAGACAAGCATGAAAGCAAATTCTAATTCTTGCATCTTCTTTGCAATGTTTTCTGCTTCTCTTCTGGTGTCCCCCTTCTGTGACTGGTCTTCTTGTAAACATTCTAACGCTTCTATAATCTGAGGATGAGACATTAGAATGTTGCTTCAGTTGCAACAGCATGTGCTTCCCATCTAGTATCGGAAAGGGACTTTACCAGCTTTTCATTCACAAGGCATCCTTTCAGAATCTTCCATCTTTTGGTTGAAGCTGAGAAAAAAGTATAAATCAGTTGCACTGTATGGAAGAAGTTTACTACCTCTAAACAAGAGTCAACGGCACTTCTGCCTATCAGATTTAGTGAATGGGCAGCACAGGGTATGTATATAGCAAACTCATTTTCTTCTAGCATTTTTTATGCATGCCCTTGTAGCACCCAGACATATTAGCTGCGTTGTCGTAGGACTGACCTCTGCATTTCGAAAAATCAATATTGCAAGCTTCACGTAAGTACTGCAACACTTGCTTAGCCATACCTTCACCGGCGTGACTTTGCAGCTCCAAGAAAGTCAAAAAGCGCTCAATGGGCTCTCCATCTACCACATATCGAAGAACCACGCTTAACTGATCTATATGTGAAATATCAGGTGTTGAGTCTACTGACAAGCTGAAATAACCGGAAGCCTTTACTTCATCTACAATTACTGCATGGACTTTTTGGGACATAATTTCAATCAGTTCTTCACATATAGTTTTGGAAAAATAAGAAGGATTTCCTTTTCTAGAATTTCCATATTTCGCAATGTGTGATGCTAAAAATGGGTCAAACTGACTGACCAACTCCAGCAACCCTAGATAATTTCCATTTTGTAAAGATCCAAATTTTTCATTTGTCCCTCTAAAAGCCAGACCATGCTCAGCAAATAACCGCTACTGCTCACCTCAAAACATGTTCCCAGTAAATGTACTCTTCATTTATTTGCTCTTCTAGCTTTTGTAGTAGACCCGAGCCTTGTCTACGAGCTAGGTATGTTAACATGCAGTCTTTATGAGTAGCGCTTTATTCATGCTTATCAACTTGAATATTATTTTTCCAGTCAATAAACCCATTTTTATCAGCCAAACTTGTGGAACCTTTAGACGCAAAATGTTTACAAACAAAGCAGAACACAGATCCTGTGGATGGTAAATACAATAACCATTCTCTCCTGTACTGCTCACCATTTGCTTTTGTGCCATAGAAGAGTTTTTGAGAACAGTATCTTGTTATTTTTCCTTCAGCATAAATACGGCAAGATTTATCAAAGGGACCATAATGATGCTGACAGTTAGTGGGCCCACAGTCAACCCAGTAAGCCAAATCATCAGTCGAGAAGTCAATCCACAGTCCTGGATCTACTGCTTGATTTATTTTATCATCTTCATCTTTATCATCATCTTCAGCAGACTGAAGTGGGTCACCACAAATTTCATTTTCAAGCACTAATGCAGTGTCTGGATTTGCAGAACAGCCTATAGTAGACTTATCAAGAGGGTTGATAGTGTCAGTAAAATCCTGTTCCACCTGTTGCTTAACCGAAACTAAATAATTCGTAAATTTTCTGCTCTTAGCTTTTACAACTGAAACAGTATGCTCTTTTTGTTTAGCTAGTTTTCTCTTTTGTGCACCACTTAACTGAACATGTTTCATCTTGGGGTCTGAATCTGAAAAAAAGTATGTGAAAAGCTGTAAATGAAAAATGAATAAATAATATAATCAATATAAGTGGGTATATCATTTTCCGATTATTCATAATTACATTTTTTAAAACGAAAATGTATTTACATAAATAATAGAAAATTATGCAAAATAAGGCTAAGGAATAATATACTTAGGCCCCTATCAATAATTGCTTTATCAAAATCGACAAAAGCACATTTAAAGCGCAGTAATGAACTCCTTCAACACTAACTACCAATAGACGTATATATATATATATATATATATATATATATATATATATATATATATATATATATATATATATATATATATATATATAAGATTTTTTAGAATTAAAAAGCCTTAGATGAAAACGAAAACGAAAGTAAAAAGTGTAACCATTAACCTTACCTTCGTCAAATCAAGTTTTGCTGTGTAAGCTAAATTAGTAATATCTACATCAGTAAGTAGTTTATACAAATGTTCGAAAATTCAAAGTAGTTCTAAGCCTTATGCAAATGTACAGTCATTCAACGACACATCGACAAATTAGCACTATTCACAATTGTTTTCTCTAGCAAACCAAAACGGAAGTGAATTTGTCGCTACGCATTAGTGCGTTACGTAGCACAAACATATCCCAAAAAAAGTAAAAAAAATAGCACCAAAAAACCTTGAAGAAAATTAACAAAAAATAGCAAAAAAAAACTGGGTGGGGGGTATTTTACCCCCGGGTTGTGGGACCAAGGTTAAAAAAATGTGCGATTCAATAATACATTTGCGATTTGCTTATGCCATGCAATTACGCTACCGGGACAATATACACATTTTTCTTGAGGACTTGTGGTGCCCCCCAAATTCTTGGTGCCCTAGGCACGTGCCTTGTTTGCCTAATGGTTAATCCATCCCTGGACTGGACATGTCCTTGAATGACAGTCCAACCTTCGACTAGACAACCTGAGACATCAGCCATCAATAGACGGGTGAAGGACATGAGGATACCAAGATACAGAGACACCCGACTTAGCACGGACGATACGTTGGTAAAACACCACGTGACCACAGACCGAGGCAAGGACGATGAGACAGGACCTTACTGTGGTTGAGAGAGGAGTTTTGTGGGTTACCTGAGAGAGAGGGTGCTGATCGCCTCATGTTAGAGAGATTTACTACTGTTGTGAGAGTGTTGTTTGTTGACAAATTATTTTGCATGTTTTACATTACTGTCACGTCTTTGACGAGGAGCTATGACTGATTGAGACGCTGACAAGCACCATATACCCAATGACATGACACCACCCACTGGATGTCTGTACAACATGGTCTAGTACCATATACCCTAACCTATATGTTCATATATTATTGTGATGTCCACATGCTCCAGGAGTTAAATACAGACAAATACCATTGCCCTGGCTACGCCCTGGGTTTAGTGGTACAGTTAACCCTAACCCTTACCCTAACTCTAACCCTAACCCATAACCCAACCCCTAATGGGTACATGACATTACAGACAGAACTGACCACAGGCGGAGAGTCATCACCACACATCATCATTACAGAGAGCACGAGGACGGCGAGTATTGCCGGCATACATCTCCTACTGGGACAGCTCTCTCTCAGGTCCGCGTGAAGAGTGGGCTGCTGGTCATCATCTCCTACTGGCACAGCTCTCTCTCAGGTCCGCGTGAAGAGTGGGCTGCTGGTCATCATCTCCTATTGGCACAGCTCTCTCTCAGGTCCGCGTGAAGAGTGGGCTGCTGGTCATCATCTCCTATTGGCACAGCTCTCTCTCAGGTCCGCGTGAAGAGTGCGCTGCTGGTCATCATCTCCTATTGGCACAGCTCTCTCTCAGGTCCGCCCCATGACTTATAAGCCTGGTGGGGGTGACAGTGAATCGGACCCCCGCCTTGACTGACTGCGACTGAGACTGAAGGGTCATCTCCTTCATGAACCAGAGACCGCATTGGCCGACGATTCCCTCTAGAAGTTGTGTCACATAGCTTGAGCCACCTGAAGGACGCCTTACGGCGGTAAAGATGGTCCACAATGATCAAGTGGACCAGGCAATGGGTTCAGGGGGTGAAGACTTTGATATACTTCTTCGGAGGGAAGACGTCCTGGCCAGCACTCTGCCGCATGAACTGGGACCCAGTCCTTCTCAGCCAGGTCAGTTGGGGTGGAGACTATTGACCACCTATATATTGTCATCAGTTCAACAATGTTCCTGAATGCAAGAGAGTTCCCTATCTGTCTTGTCTGCTTTGTGTGCGTGAGACTGAGCACTTGCGGGTTTGTCCGGTGGGCTACGGTTCTTAGAAACCCAGCGACTTATTTAAAACACCAAATTTCAAGGGAGTGACAATTAAAACATAAGACGGCCTGCAAAACGTGGTGTTGAGGCGGTTTTCACAGGGAGAATGAGCACCTGTAGATTTGTCCGGTTTGCTACATTGCTAGGGAACGGGCGGGCGCAGCAGACACCGAAAGACAACAACAAACTATATTGTACAGGGCGGGTAAAGGGGTTAGGGTTCGACGACGTCCATGGCGGTGACCGTTTCCCTCTTGGCGTGCTCGGTGTAGGTGACAGCGTCGCGGATGACTTTCTCTAGGAACATCTTAAGGACACCTCGGATCTCCTCGTAGATGAGCCCGGGGATGCGCTTGACACCTCCTCGCCGGGCCAGTCGGCGGATGGCGGGCTTGGTGATACCCTGGATGTTATCGCGCAGGACTTTGCAGTGAAACTTAGCGCCTCTTTTCCTGAGTCCCTTGCCGCCTTTACCTCTACCAGACATGTTTTAGCAGTGCTCAATGCACTGTTATGAGTGGCACAAAAAATTCAATCCAATCCAATTTGTGGTACGTGTACACTCTTTCAGCCTTCCAGTTTTCGACTTGGCTATGTAGGGGTGTTTATGGTGTAGCTTGTAGTTTATTTTCTTACTTTGGGCTGTTTGTTGTCAGCTTCACGGCGTCTGATGGATTGATTGCGATCGTTATTTTCTTGATGAGGTTTTTCATGTCTGGACAGAGCCGCACACTTATTGAGGATTGATACCAACCACGTCATATGGTGCTGTTTCTTTCAGGGAGTTTTACCCATGTTGTACAGACATCCAGTGGGAGGTAGACATGTTGTACAGACATCTAGTGGGAGGTGTGATGTGATCATATTTATGCCCCAATTGCCTCTTATATAGTGAGCACGTTATGCAAATGATCATATTTTTTAGCCAAATGCTTCCTCTAGAATGATCACGTTGCGCAAATAATCACATTTATGCCCCAACTTCTTCTTCTATAGTGAGCACGTTGCGCAAATGATCATATTTATGCTCTAATGGCCTCTTCTATAGTGAGCACGTTGTGCAAATGATCATATTTATGCCCCAATTACCTCATATATAGAAAGCACGTTGTGCAAATGATCATATTTATGTGACAAAACGGACCCGATACAGTCTGTCCTCTGTATTATTTCCATATTATTGGCCGGTTGGGTTGCAACTTAATGCACACATTCAGCACTTGCCATATGGGAAGTGTGCACAATTCCATGCTTCTATCACGTAGTACTGGAACAACTTCTCACTATACGGCAAGCCTTGTACAGAACTTCGCTCTCATCACGGAGATACGAAAAGTGTCTCTATCTCTGGCCATGTCTCCCGCCCCATCCTCCAACTTCCCAAAGATGTCTACAGTGTCCTGTATCCATCTCTGGTCATGCCTCCCGCCCCATCCTCCAACTTCCCAAAGATGTCTACAGTGTCCTGTGCCCATCTCTGGCCATGTCTCCCATCCCATCCTCCAACTTCCCAAAGATGTCTGCAGTGTCCTGTATCCATCTCTGGTCATGCCTCCCGCCCCATCCTCCAACTTCCCAAAGATATCTGCAATGTCCTGTATCCATCTCTGGCCATGTCTCCCGCCCCATCCTCCAACTTCCCAAAGATATCTGCAATGTCCTGTATCCATCTCTAGCCATACCTCGTGCCTCACCCACCCACTTCCTAAAGTTGTCTGCAGTGTCCTGTATCCATCTCTGGCCATGTCTACCGCACCATCCTCCAACTTCCCAAAGATGTCTACAGTGTCCTGTGCCCATCTCTGGCCATGTCTCCCATCCCATCCTCCAACTTCCCAAAGATGTCTGCAGTGTCCTGTATCCATCTCTGGTCATGCCTCCCGCCCCATCCTCCAACTTCCCAAAGATATCTGCAATGTCCTGTATCCATCTCTGGCCATGTCTCCCGCCCCATCCTCCAACTTCCCAAAGATATCTGCAATGTCCTGTATCCATCTCTAGCAATACCTCGTGCCTCACCCACCCACTTCCTAAAGTTGTCTGCAGTGTCCTGTGTCAATCTCTGGCCATGTCTACCGCCCCATCCACCAACTCCCCAAAGATGTCTGCAGTGTCCTGTGTCAATCTCTGGCCATGTCTCCCATCCCATCCTCCAACTTCCTAAAGATGTCTGCAGTGTCCTGTATCCATCTCTGGCCATGTCTCCCGCCCCATCCTCCAACTTCCCAAAGATATCTGCAATGTCCTGTATCCATCTCTAGCAATACCTCGTGCCTCACCCACCCACTTCCTAAAGTTGTCTGCAGTGTCCTGTGTCAATCTCTGGCCATGTCTACCGCCCCATCCACCAACTCCCCAAAGATGTCTGCAGTGTCCTGTGTCAATCTCTGGCCATGTCTCCCGCCCCATCCACCAAGTCCCCAGAGATGTCCGCAGTGTACCGTGTCCATCTCCGTGCTGATGGACCTGCATCTTCTACAAGCAACCACGCCTCCCATCCCTGCTCTCTTCCAGCCACGGTTGGACACGACTAAAATGTTCCAGTGCCGGAGACATGACACAGTTTATCAGCCACTTGTCACCCATGTCCAGATCTGCTAGACTGTCAGTATTTTCCCTCTTCTTCGAACGATCTACCTAGAACTGTTTTGCGACATATCAGCTCAAAGCCTCACATTTTCTCTGTAATGATTATGAAATGATTGACTGACTGGCACCTTGCTGTTTGACAGATGATAGTTTGTAACCTGGAGTTATACCTCTCCATAACACAAAGCCTTGGCTGAATTTAGAGACCATGTGTTGTCGATGCAGCATGATCCCTCTCTTGGCCTGTCTAGTTTACTCCAGAGGAAAGGCAACAGAAATACGCCTGGAACAAGACAAGCTGCAGACGCTGCCGGATCAGTAAAGCAATGCTCTAACAGTCTGCCTGTCGGAGCTTCGATCCTAGACCAGTTGCCAACCAAGGCTTAAGGCCTGGTGTGCCCTGCCATGACCTTTTGTCTCTAGGTTGCATTTCCTTGCACTAGGGTAAAGCTTGTACCCTCTAAATTGCGCTTCTCCGCCCGAAGCCGTTGGCATAATGTGGGGTGTCGGGTTTAGTAAGCGCCGCCCAACAGTCAGCACTAACAGAAGCCGGTTGTACCGTCTACTCTCATATGGTAGCTCAGTCAAATCTGACTAAGACCTGACATCAGATTACGAAATGGCCTTACAATTAATCTAAGTCAAATCAAAATAGTTTACCACAAATACACTATGGCCGAGTATTATTTTTCTCCCATTCGCACTGCGAGCGCTAACAAGTCAAGTCGCATTATTCTGTCCAGAAGCCTGATCAGCGGGAAAATGTCACGTAGAAAATCCAACAACAAGAAACACGCTGTTGCCAAGATGTGCAGCGTGGGAGCCGACAACAAGAAGAAGAACGTCGAGAGCCCACCTGCTAGCTGCATCAAAGAGCCTGATACTACAGCTATTACTGAAGTTACTACGAGGGAGAAGATTGACAGCCCAACACAGTCAAGAACCAAGTCAGCAGAGAAGAAGGAGGAGAAAGACACCAGAGTCGGAAACGCCGACTCAAAAACAGTCCGATGGGTTGTCAAGCGGATTCCTGTGGAGATGACAGATGAAGAAATCCTGAAGCAGCTGCGTGAAGAGAATCTTCACACCCGATTCTTGAAGGCGGAGCGGCTTCTCACCTACTCCAAGATACCTACAACCTTGGCAGTAGTGACGTCGGAGGGCAGCGAGATGCCGACCACTGTATCATTCAACAAGAGAATGCAGCAACCAGAGAGATTCATACCAAGAATCACGCAATGTTCCAGATGTCAGAAGGCCGGCCACAGTAGAGCTACGTGTCGCAGTAAGACGGAAATCTGCCGATACTGCGCCGCTCACCACGCCTTCAATGAGTGTCCGCTGACCAAGATGGACACGGACTTCCGAGCACCCAACAACAAAAGAAAGTGCGCTAACTGCCTGGGCAAACATGGAGCAAGATACCTGGGCTGTCCGTACCTGCAGAGACATAGAGACGTCTTAAAAATCGCCATCATCACAAAGACACCATTCAAGGAAGCAATGCAGAGGGGCGAGACAGCCACGGGTATAGCACAAGCTGAAAGAGATCAACTTCAAAAGCAGATAGACGAGTTGAAGAAACAAGTCAAGGCACTGCTGACGACGACTCCGACCAGCGATAATGAGAAGCTGCTGGCCGACATGAAAGAAATCCAGCTCAACATTAAACAAGAGATCCAGCGCATGGCTGAGATGAAGAAGGAGAACGAAGAAATCCTACAAATGATCAAGACCGAAAGAGAACTGCATAGAGCTGAAATGGAACTCTTTCAAAGCAAACCAGCAGAATCCATACAAGAACCCACAGAGAAACCGCAAGATGAAAACCAAGATACCGAGCCTGAACCGAAAGCTAAAGCCAGCAGCCCAACCACAACGCCCAAGAGGGAACTACTATACCGTCGGATCTCTGAAGGAGGCACAGAATGCCCAGTCGACAAGGAGGAACTCAAGCGCGAGGAATTCAGAAGGCGCTGGGAAGTAAAAGAAAAGAAGAAGCCTAAAAAACTCCGGGGGAAACCGATGGTATACCCAGTAGTACACTACAACTGTGAGGCCGACTTCGAGTACTATATCGAGGACGGTATAATCGTCCCATGGCTGACCACGGAGGAAGAAATCGCTAGGCAGCAGATAAGCAAACGCAACAAGGAGGAAAATGAAAAGGTCCTACAGAAAATACACAAAAAATGAAATAAAATACCAAATAAAAAGTCCTTTTAAGGACTGCAACCAGTCAAGCCTGGAGCCTGCACTAACAATGAAAACAAAAGGAAACATGCACAAAGGACAGCCGCCGATCTATCCCCCAGCTGGAGTGGGATCACGAAAAGTCCTTATAAGGACTGCAGCCAGACGAGCCAGGAGCCTACACCAACAAAGAAAACCATAACAACAGAAGAGCACAAAGGATAGCCGCCGACCACTGCTGACGTCACAGACACAAACGCCCGAGATAGGACTCACAAGACAAGAATTAGGGCTAATAAACCAACAAAAACCACGTACCTCAACAATAACCACAGCTGATGAAGCAGGTTAGACGAGGTCGAATTTGGAATTTTTGTTTTTGAAATGGAATCGGAATCGGAATTATTTTTCTGACTGTTCCTGTATCCTGGACTCGCAGAGGCAGACTCCCTAGATTTGAACAAGAAACAATCCGCTGTATGTTTACTGTTAACTATGTTTAGCTTGTCTTGCTGTGGGGGTCTTAAACCACTGACCGTGGTAGGACTTTCTATTTATACACAACTCACTTTTCAATTATGCATATGAAGTCAATTTTCTGTGAATTAAACCGAAAATAAGCCTTTGATAGATTTTATGCTTGAGATGTTTGTATTGCGGCTGACATTACTGCCATGTTATCATTCATTCGTGTGTGCATCTTGTTTACATAAGCAAGGAGGACGGTTTGGTGTCAGCATCCTCTATGTACAAGCATAGAAGTGGAGGGATACGACGGTGCGACCTATCAAGGTATTGCTGTCGTGATGTGTACGGATGTGACAGAGGAAGATATAGATTGATGTGTTAAAGGAAGATGTTGAAAGATGTGGTAGAGTAGAATAGAGAAAGATATGGTAGAGGAAAATATAGATTGATATAACAGTGGAAGATAGAGAAAAATGTCAAAGAGGAAGATATAGAACGATGTGACTGAGAAAGATACAGAAAGATTTAGCAGAGGAAGATATAGAGAGATGTGACATAGGAACATAGAGAAAGGTGCGACAGAGGAACATAGAGGAACATGTGACGGAGAAACATATAGAAAGATGTCTCACAACAAGACAGAGAAAGATGTGACAGGAACGTAGAGAACTATATGGCATAACAAGATAGAGAGAGAGAGAGAGAGAGAGAGAGAGAGAGAGAGAGAGAGAGAGAGAGAGAGAGATGTGACAGAGGAACATAGAGAAAGATGCGACAGAGGAATATAGAGAAAGATGTGACAGAGGAACATAGAGAGAGATGTGACAGAGGAATATAGAGAAAGATGTGATGTTAAGACACTAGAGTGTCCACCACAAACACCCCTGAATCACTGAATCAGTTAAGAAACATTTTTAAAAAAACTGTGTAGACTTATCCTTCTCTACGTCTTTGTATAGAAGTGTTGAGGGGGACGCAAAGTGCAATACACGAAACCAGTGTGCACTTGTGAGTCATGAGTACGCAGAAGATGGCCAGGAAAGAGCATTGTTCAGTCTACATTCTCGACTAAAGTCTGCAAGTACTAAAGTCTACAAGTCCTAAAGTCGAGAGGGTCGATTTCAATGCACTGAGGTCTACTTAATCTGGCTCGGTCTCTCTCTCTCTCTCTCTCTCTCTCTCTCTCTCTCTCTCTCTCTCTCTCTCTCTCTCTCTCTCTCTCTATCTATCTATCTATCTCTCTCTCTACAAAACGGCAACGCGCTTGCCGTGAGCATTGCACAATGCACGAACTCCCTAGCTCCAGCCGTGACACCCACAAGTCTCCATTCTTACTGTAAACGACACAGTCCGCAGTTAAGTTGCATCGACCGAGAATCGAACCTTGATCTCTCACATGGTAGGCGGACATTCTACCTCTAGACCACCGAAGCCCAGACCTTCTTGGGATCTAGTGTAGTCGACCGACACTGTGAAGACGGTCGATGATCTGAGCTCGCCTACAGCTTGTGATGACTCCCCACAGGTCAACTCTGCCAGCCCGTCTCCCCTACACCCACATTGTCAGTGTCGCACACCAGCAGAGGGATGACACCGGCTGCAGCGACCCCTTGTATTTACATACCCGTGTATAATCATCGGTATATTTTCACACCAGAGACAACTGTGGGTGCAGTAGTGGCACCCACCAGGTGTCAGCAAACCAGACGCTGCACATCCCCCGGTGTTCCACCACACACCCGTTACTAATATCGCCACTCCACGTCCACATTAGCACGGCCAGGTTCATCTTCCTGTGAAATGGGCGTGTCCCAATCTATCGGGGGACAACTCTTAAGTTCATATCAGGGGTTTTCAAACACTTCTTACACGGAGCCCGTGTGATTTTCTTTAGTATTAATTTAATACTCAAGTTGTGAGTTAAAAGTATTAATCTTTTGTAACATTGAAGTTGATGTAACTAGTTAAACTTCTGAAATATGCCTTTCGTGATCAGGATGCTGGTATATACATTCACACACGCTCAGATGGCGGCCTCTTCAATGCTCAGAGATTGAAGGCCAAGACCAAAATTAGGAGGGTACTGATCAGTGATCAGAGAGTTGCTTTTTGCAGATGATGCTGCAGTTACGACCCACTCGGAGGAAGTATTGCAATGTCTACTATCTGCATTCTCCAATACTTATACTGAAATTGGTTTAACAATTAGCAAAAGGAAGACACAGATTAGTCACAAGATGCACACAGGGTACCATCAATCTTTATTGACGACGCCGAACTAGAGATGGTAGACCATTTTACATATCTAGGATCAGTGGTAAATAGCAAATTATCCCTAGATCAGGAAATCAACATCCGGATTGGTAAGGCAGCAACAACAATGAACAGGTTAAGAAAAAGGAGTCTGGGAGAACAGGAAGCTTACTGCCAAAACAAAAGTCCTTGTCTATCAAGCCTGTGTCCTTAGTACTCTTCTTTATGGCAGTGAAACCTGGACAACTTACTCACACCAAGGGAAACATTTAAACAGCTTTCATATGCGGTGTCTGCGAAGAATTCTTGGTATTAAGTGGCAAGACAAAATCACAAATACTGAAGTATTGGAAAGATCAGATTTTGTGACGGTTTATTTCATGCTCAGTCTTCCTAGACTTAGATGGATAGGACATCTTAGGAAGATGGATGATGGTAGAATACCAAAGGACTCCAGTGCAGGATTTACGTATAAGCTAAAAAAAAGCTATAGCTTAGGGCCCCCAAGAAAGTGGGGGACCCAAAAAATATTGTCCGAGTGAGCAATTGTCATATATGTATACTTAAATATACTGCAGTAATATTAGCGATTTCGTTGCTAACGGAGGACGCCTTTTTTCGGAAAGTTCAAGGTCATCGGGACCGTTTCCTGTGGCCCGTGAGTGCAATATACGAAAATAACCCTGTCGTGTTTCCTATTGGATAAATACGAAACGTGTTTTTATGAAAATCGCGAATGACAACTTTAACGAGGGGTAAAAAGGTTATTCTTCAGTCCTGCATGCTTGAAAGCTAATGCAAGTGAATTGTTTGAAGAATATTTTCCACTGTTTGACAAAGGTAAGGAAGTTTATAGTTTGGCTTGCTTATTGTCAAAGGTAAGCTAATTTAACCTGCATTTTTGAACTGCGCACTGCGCATCTAATTTTACATATAAATGTTGAGTTTCAACAATATTCGTTATGCAGAAGACATAGAATAAAAAATTTTTGTGAGCACGGTCGTGGTGTGTACTCTTATTAAATTCATAATGTCGGAATCGCGGCATATTGGATTGGTGTCTGCTTTTTTTAATAAAAGAGAAGATTTACAATCATGAAGTTAAACAAAATATCAATATACGTTTAAATTCTATTACATATTTATTTTGTTGCTTTATATTTATTGTATTTATTGTTCATCTTGCTACATGACTTAAAATTTATGAAAGTCAAGTCAGTTTTCAAACTTGTCCATCGTCCATTGCTGAAATTTAATTGACTGGTTCACAGTTTTATTTGTATTGATAAATGTCTTATCAAGAGAATTATACTTTATTGTGCATTTATGAAAGCTGTGTCCATTTTTGCACACAACTATAGAAGTTCTAGCAAGATTCGTTATGCAGAGGTGTGGAAAAAAAATATTTTGTGAGACCACCTGGTTACATCTTTACAATCGGGAAAATTCACAATGGCGGCATTCCAGCATATAATATCACACTAGTGTCTGTTTTTATTGAAACACTGGAGATGTAAAATCATAATATACAAAATATCAAATAATTTCTACAGATAATTTGTGTTGTTGATTTAATAATTTTTATTCATGTGACGTGGCGGAACCATTGTTGATTTGTCTTCCCACAGTTTGCAAGATGTCAACCAGAAGTTATAAAAGTGGAGCTCAAAAGAGGAAAAAGAAGCAGAGAGCTGAAGAAGAGCTTAGTAAGATAACAAAATTAGATAGTTTCTTAACAAAGATAGATAAGGGGCCTGATGAACCAAAAGCCTCTACCACAGTGAGTCAGTCACAGGATATTCACCCTATTCCTGATACAGAGCCTGGTACATCTAGTTGTATAGAATCTACTTCAACGAATGAAGCAACAAATATTAAGATTAATAAACCAGAGAGTAGTACAAGCACAGAAGATTCAGCATAAAAAAACAAACAGAATGATGTTGGGGTATGGGGTGATTTAAGTAAAGATGAGATTTTATACTGGGTAGAAAAAGGTCCGTCAGAATGTCAGCACTCAAATGGTTCATTTGAAAAATCAAAGAAGCTTTTTGCAAACCAAGACAGATATTGCTCGAAAAGCTTGTTCTATCCCAAAAGGGCTAATGGTGAAAAATATTACAGAGAATGGTTAGTATATTCGCCAGCAACTGGTCGTGTATACTGTTTCGTGTGTAAACTCTTTTCAAATTCTTCTACACCATTATCATCCGATGGATTTTGTGATTGGCGCAACACCTATTTAGTTCAAAGTCATGAAAACTGTGTAGACCATAGAACAGCTTCGGTAACATATCTTACAAGAAAACGTGGCTCAACAATTGACTGCCAGCTAGCAGAACAGATAAATAATAAACGGCAGTACTGGAAAAATGTTCTTGAACGAGTTGTGGCAGCCATAATTACTATGGCATAGCGTGGTTTACCTTTCAGAGATAAGGAAACATTTGGTTCTCCTCACAATGGCAATTTCCTTGGATTACTCGAACTTATATCAAAATTTGATCCTTTTCTAGCAAGCCATATAAAAAAATTTAGTATTAAAGGATCAGGTGTCACATCTTATCTGTCTAAAACAATATGTGATGAATTTATCCAAATTATGGCACATAAAGTAAGAGGCTCAATCTTGGATGATTTAAGAACTGCAGGGTACTTCAGTTTATCTGTAGATTCCACTCCAGACCGGTCCCATATTGATCAGCTCACTGTTATTGTGAGGTATGTTTCACCAGATGATGGGCTCCCTATTGAACGTTTTCTAACTTTCCTAGAGATGGATAGCCACACAGGGGAAAGTATGGCTAAGATGGTGCACAACTACCTTACAAAAGAGGGCAAAATAGATTTTAGTAAGTGTCGAGGCCAGTCATATGATAATGCTGCCAATATGTCTGGCAAATACAAGGGTATGCAATAAATAATATTGAAGATTAACAAGTATGCTATGTATATTCCATGTGCTGGTCATTCCCTGAATCTTGTTGGTAGAGCAGCAGTAGACTTGTTTAGAGGCAGTACACTTTTTTGGAATTGTTCAAGAAATATATAATTTCTTTTCATCATCTACACATAGATGGGCAGTACTGTTGTCATTCTTCAAAGATGATTCAAAAGTTCCAAAGTCTTTGTCAAAGACTAGATGGGAAGCACATTCAATGGCCACAAGTGCAATACTTGATAGTTATGATGGAATAATTTCTGCATTACATCAGCTGCATATTGATACTACAGAGAAAGGCGAAACAAGAAATCAAGCCATAAACATTTTGAATAAAATAGAGGAGTTTGAATTTATGGTATTGTTGTGTTTGTGGAGTTACTTGCTAGATGAATTTCACAAGACTAGTCAATCACTGCAAGACCCCCAAATTAGTCTAGATGTATGTAGGAAATTGTATGCTTCACTTTCGGATTTTGTTAAAGGTTCCAGAGATCTTTTCGATCATTTTGAAGAAGAAGCAAAGAAAAATTGCCTGATGTTGATTAAAAGAAAAGAAGATACAGAAGAAGGCATATCAATGATGATGAAGATGATGCTTTAGAGAACCTTGAGCCAAGAGACAAGTTCAGAATCAAAACATTTATACCTGTGATGGATGCATTAGAGTCAAGTCTGGCACAGAGGGCCTCAGTATACAATGATGCTGCAAAAAAGTTTTCATTCTTAACAAAACTAGAAGCTACAGAAGAAGATATTCATGAAGGAGTTAGTGCTTTATGCCAAACATATCCTGAAGATGTGGACATGAATCTTGTAGGAGAAGTCAAGCATTTTCATCAATATGTTAGACATAGTCAAGCCCATAGTTCAGCGGAACAAGATAGTCTGACACATCAGGATCTGTATATGGTAATATTTAACGATCGTGTCCAATCAGCATGATTGATTGATTAATTGATTGATTGATTTAGGAATCGTCATCACAGCATTCGGGGCATTCCCATAAGTGCTCCGTCCCCATCCTCAGCAGCCAGCGAAGAGTTCCAACACTAATAGTACCAGTAGCAATCTGATTATAAGTCCGTCTCGCCTTTCCTTTGAGCGTTGAGCGTCGGCCAGATCCCTTCGTCACTCCCCGTTGTCTCATTCTTGCCAGACCATGGTAATCCATTTGCTCCTCCGAGGTGTGCACGTGCTCCCACAAGGCCGCAACCACGCCTGCCTTGTCATGTATCAATACTCCACCAAGTTCTGCAGAGCCAGCCAATCTGTCCGCCTGTTCATTTCCCAGCACACCGGCATGCCCCGGAGAAAAGATCCAGGCGATGCTTTTCACCCGTGACCTCCGAAGCGAAGCAAGCCACTCCGCACGAAGTCTGCCCGTCCTCACCCTCGTCAGCATGCTTTCTGAGTCAGTTACAATCACGATGTGTGTGTGTCGTATTCTCCATCCAGCGGAGAGCCGCAGTGACTGCCTCCACTTCCATTCTTAAGCTGGATGTTGTGGTATCATATGCCAGGCTCTCCTGCCCCAAACATCGACCACTAGCTTTGGCTATGAACCCCCAGCCACTTCTCTCACCTCTTGACACCGAACCATCTGTGTAGATAACCACATCACTCGAGTGAGCATTGTCCTGAATTAGTTGCTGGATTTCCACTTCCGTGGCCCCTGCTGGCCACTCCCTGCACTCCCTGCTCAATGTGATTATAACTCTGCACAAGTCTGACTGCTCCGCTGGCACTCTGACCCACTCCTCTTCTCGCCTAATGTTCTCCAAGGGGCACACCTGTCTGATCGTATCCTTCGCCTGAGCCATCCATGATTTCCCTCTTATCAGTCGCTGACCCTTAACTGCGTCCAGCGCCTCATGCAGTGGGTGGTCTGTGTCTGCAGCTACTCTGAGGTATTCCTTCGCCTGCATCACCTTGAGCCTACCAGCAACACTCGGCAGACCAAGGATGTAACGCATACACACTACTGGGGTGTCTCTAGTGCATCCCAGAATGACCCGCAAAGCTTCGTTCTGTATGCGCTCTAACTTCACCAGCTGACTGTCTGAGACAGTGAGCAGACCTAATCCATAATCAATTACTGAGAGGATCAAGTGCTGGTATAGTGTGAAAAGCATTCTCTGCTCTATGTCCATTGCAGCCATAGTTTAAGTCCAATCAGCATTCCCTAATGTAGAAGCAATTTTGAGATTGTTTCTTAGTATGATGGTTGCAAATTGCTCTGGAGAAAGATCTTTTTCTCAGCTGAAGAGGATAAAAAATGAATTTAGAACAACAATGACTCAAGATAAATTATGTTCCCTCAGTCCCATGTGCATAGAAAGCGACAAACTACGCAGTTTATCATTTGATGATGTCATCAGTGACTTTGCTCTGGCAAAGGCAAGAAAGAAAATATTTTAGTTTAATATAATTCCTTAATTCTTATAACATGTTTCAAGAGATTAGATAATAAGTCTTTGTAAATTGTGCCTTTTAAAAGAACTTTTGTTTCTTTTTACCAGAGCTTGCATTTTTAAGTTTTATATGAATAAAAATGATTTTAAGTTAAAGATGTATTATTTCACTATCAATATACTTCTTAATTGTATTTCAGTTTAACCCTCTAGGTATCCGAAAATCATATTTGTCACTGACATAGAATATCTGGACTTATAAAGGGCCCCATATTTCAAATAGCTTAGGGCCTTATTAAGTCTAAATCCGGCCCTGCAAAGGACATCTTTTTTGGTGAATTACAGATTGGTAAGAGATCTCAGGGTCGGCCTCTACTACGATACAAAGATGTGTGTAAGCGGGACATGACTGATACAGGCATTGATAATGCACATTGGGAGCAAGTCGCCGCTGAACGTGTTGCATGGAGGGCAAACATCAGAAATGGAATAAAGGCAAAGGAGAAAATTATTGCAGATAAGTCACACACCGAGCGTGTGAGACGTAAGATGGTGCATGATGGTGGAAATGACCACATGTTCACATGCACCCACTGTGAACGGACATTTACAGCGCAAATTGGCCTTATCAGTCACATTCGCTACCGCCACAGATAAAAGTTATTTTGCCTTTTTAAAGCACAAACTATCGTCTGTCAAGACGGCAAGATGCCGGTGACTTGACTAGTTAAACTACATTGTACATATTCAATTGCTAAAATGTTAAAGCAATAACAAGAGCTTAAGATTATAAGCCCTTGTCTTTTTCACTAAATGTTTTTCTAATTATAAATTCACTTCAGTTTAAGTATTAAGATAGAATAATATTACCTTTAGTTAATACCTATTACATTACCTTAAACATTTATTATTTTACCTGTGTATACCTGCATCCCTGCATGTATATTTTTTATAATATGCAGTTTTAGTGTGTATATGAGATATGTACGAAAGACATTATAAATGTATTAAATTTGAGGGTGTGAAAGAAATGATATGCAATATTGTTCACGCACTTTGGCCTCAATGTTATATATTGTATTCGTCATCTGCAACACATGTAATTTGTGCCATTTTAAATTGGATGTGTGATTGTTACATTTACACAACGCTAATAGACAAATGTCTAAGCATCATAGTTCGGTAGCCCGCGTCATGGATGATGAATATGAAATCCTTCATGAATTCGGAAGACTAAACTAATGACTCTTAGACAGAGTTCAAACATATATTATAAGCATGCACACATGGATGTAGTTAACACAAATATAATTACACATAGCTCGCATACACATGCCATACCAACAGATAAAGTACATCCACTATTAAAAGGGCCTGTCTCTCTGGCCGAGGGGTTACAACACTTTCTCCGTAATCCCGTTTATCACGCAGAGTCTCGTAGCGGGCGAGAGCTGGGAGCGGTTCGACCCCCGCTGGTGACTTGCGGGATAACTGAGCCGGCCGCTCAGAAAGCAATGGCAAACTACTGAGCGTAATCTTGCCAAGAAATCAACAGACAGCTGAAAGATGCTGCTGTTGACAGCGATGTCCTGTAAAGGATATGCGAATTTAAAAAAAAAAAAAAAACTATTACAAGGGGAATGGGACATTATCTTGCACATACCAAGGGACATAAGTAGTTCTTAAAGGGGGGAAGGGGGGGGGGGGGCAAGACGTGATCGTACATAGAATCACTGCTAACAAGCGAGAACTAGATATTGGTTTAACAGTGAGTACACAGATTTGGATGAAAGGTTGAATTGCCGTTTTAAGGGGGACCAGGGGGAATATTTCCCTTGATGAGTCTCCCTAAAAAAGAGACCATTGTTCTGTGGGCACTGTTGGTGTCTTGAGAGGGTTGCAATTCAAGGCTCACGCCAAGAATGTGAGACAACGTTATCTTGGTCCGTAATATTCCCCAGGAGTAAAATGAGCAAGAGTGGTAGACTCTTTGTTAACTAACCAAATGCATACCACCGAACAACACCAGTGAGTTGGGTTTCTACAGTAGATCCAACCCTTTATAGACTATAGTTGTCAACCCCAACCTACGGTAGCCATGACGACTTACTTACTCTCTTAGTCCTCTGACGAATTAGTTCCAACTAATTACCAAGAAATAACACAATGTGTCACTTCTGAGTATGACATAAGTGACACGAAAAAAGGGGGGGGGGGCGGGCGAAAGGAGCGTGTCAGAGTCCTGGTGAGTGTAAGAGAAGACACAGGACAAGGACAGGACATAGGTAGAGCATGGGTAGAGTAGGACAGGACTGTAGACCCAGTGGGAGACAGGACATGCGGTTAGAGACTGGACCAGTGCCGGATTAAGCCATCTTGGTGCCCTAGGCACAACCCCACATGGGTGCCCCCTACTGCCCCGGGCCCCCGATCCTCCACTGAAGGCTGGTATGTTCAATATTATGCAAAAAACTAACAAAGAAAAACAGTTGTGAAATGTAAACACATATGTTTGTACTACTATCACTCATATAAAACTTACAATAAGGTATTTCTGTATTAAAATTAATAGTTAATTAATTTTTTAATTGGCACCTTTCCGTCTTGACAGACGATAGTTTGGTACATTGTTCTTCAAAAAGGCTTAATCCATGGCGGTGGCGAGTGTGGCTGGTAAGGCCAATTCTTGCTGCAAATGTTTGCCCACAGGAGGTGCATGTGAAAACATGGTCACTTCCACCATTTTGCACCATCTTACGTCTCTCACGCTCTGTGTGTGCTTTATCTGCAATCATTTTCTCCTTTGTCTTTATTCCATTTCTGATAGTTGCCCTCCATGCAACACGTTCAGCAGCGACGTGCTCCCAATGTGCATTATCAATGCCTGTATCAATCATGTCCCGCTTACACACATCTTTGTATCGTAGTAGAGGTCGACCCTGAGATCTCCTACCTGTCTGTAATTCACCAAAAAAGATGTCCTTTGGTATTCTACCATCATCCATCCTCCTAACGTGCCCTATCCATCTAAGTCTACGAAGACTGAGCATGGAATACACCGTCACACAACCTGATCTTTGCAATACTTCAGTATTTGTAATTTTGTCTTGCCACTTAATACCAAGTATTCTTCGCAGACACCGCATATGAAAGCTATTAGTAGTATACAATGGACGTTTCGATTATTATTTGGAGGATTGAGGAGGGTTGACCTTGACCTCGGCTGATTTTCACTCCCCCTCGGTCATATAGTGGGTTGGTTTAAGGGGTGATATCTAGGTCATATCTAAGGGCGATAATTCTAAGATTTTATGTTTCTAAGGGCAGATAACTATTGAGTGGGTGTATAAAAATTTTAATTAATTATTAAAAAATAAAATAAAATAAATAAAAAATAAAAATAAATAACGACGGGGTGCGGGGTGGTGGAGAGGGGGTGGGCGCGTGGGGCGAGGCTAGGCGGTTCGGGTTTAAACACTATCATCACAGGGTTACAAATGAAAACCTTAAAATGTAAAGATGGTCGATATTATTGATTTTAGCGGGTATAGCTTAGTGAAATTCGTTGGTGAGGGATGGGTAGCGGCTATTAGTGCTTTGTAGAGTGTCGTGGTTGCTTATACACTATCATCACACAGGTTACAAATGAAAACCTTAAAAAGTAAAAAGGGCCGATAATATTGATTTTAGCGGGTATAGCTTAGTGAAATTCGTTGGTGGGGGGTGGGTAGCGGCTATTAGTGATTTTTAGAGTGTCGTAGCTGCCTATACACTATCATCATACGGGGTACAAATGAAAACCTTAAAAAGTAAAGATGGCCGATTTTAATGATTTTAGCGGGTATAGCTTACTTAAATTTATTAAGGGGTGGGTAGCGGCTAGTAGTGCTATGTAGAGGGTCGTAGTGACTTATTCACTATCATCATACGTGTTACAAATGAAACCTTGAAAACTAAAGATCGCTGATTGTAATGGATATAGTGTAGTATCATTCGGCGGTAAGGGGTGGGTACCAGGTATTAGTGGTCAAGTAGTGGTCAAGCGAGGAAATTTTAGGGAAAAGTAGTTGTAATGATAGAGTGATGCTTAAAGGGTGGTAAATTAGTGGTCAAGTAGTGGTCAAGCAGTGGTCAAGTAGTGGTCAAGTGGTAGTCAAGTGAGGAAATTTTAGGGAAAAGTAGTTGTAATGATATGGTGATGATTAAAGGGTGATAAATTAGTGGTCAAGCAATGGTCAAGTGGTGGTCAAGTGAGGAAAATGTTAGGGAAAATTGGTCGTAGCGACATGGTGATGGTTAAAGGATGGTAAATTAGTGGTAAAGCAGTGGTCAAGCAAGGAAAATTTTAGGGAAAATTGGTCGTAGCGACATGGTGATGGTTAAAGGATGGTAAATTAGTGGTCAAGTAGTGGTCAAATAGTGGTCAAGCGGTGGTTAAGTGACGAAAATTTATGGAAATTTTAGGGAAAAGTGGTTATAATGATATGGTGATGATTAAAGGGTGGTAAATTAGTGGTCAAGTAGTGTTCAACCAATGGTCAAGTAGTGGTCAAGTGGTCGAGTGACCACTTAAATTGTAGAGGACGATGTCCCTAAGATTATGGTAGTGGTTAAAGTGATCGATGACATGGTCAAGTAGCGGTCAACCAGTGGTCAAGTGGTCGAATGAACACTTAAAAGGTAGAGAAAAGTACGTATATTGAAACGATGATGGTAAAATGGTCGACAACGGGGTCAAGCAAGCAGTGGTCAAGTAGTGCTCAACCAGTGGTCAACCGCTCAAGTGAGAAAATTGTAGGGTATGGTACGTGTAGTGAAACAGAGATGGATAAATTAAGTAGTGACGTTGTCAAGTAGTGATCAAGTAGCGGGCAAATACTGGTCAAATGGTCGAGTGACCACTTAAATTGTAAGGGAAAGTACGTGTAGTGAACCTGTGTTTGTTAAAGTGATCGATGACGTGCTCAAGTAGTGGCCAAGTAGTGGTAAATGGTCGAGTGACTACTTAAATTGTCGGTGAAAGTAGGTATAGTGACATGGTGATGATCAAGAGTTAGTCAAGTGGTGCTCAAATAGTGGTCAAGTAGTGGTCAAGTAGTCGAATGACCACTTAAATTATAGGGTATGGTACGTGTAGTGAAACGGTGATGGTAAAATAAGTAAGGACATAGTCAAATAGTGGTCAAGTACTGGTGAAGTAGTGATCAAGTGGTCGAAGGATCACTTAAATTGTAGGGTATGGTATGTGTAGTGACATGATGATGGTTAAAGTGATCGATGAAATGATCAAGACGTTATGCCGACTGCTAAGTTCAGAAAGTAATGTCCTTACTATCGGCAATTTCCCTGACAGGAGCGCCTCGAGCACTGATTTTGTATTGATCAATAGCACCCAGTGGTACAGTCGACACACATGGACAATAGTTACAGCCGGTCAAAGATGGTGTCGCACCCTATCACACATGGGTAATTGCTACAACCAGACTACGTCTCATTTGCTAAAACTGGTCAAATATGGACGTGCAGTCGATCCCATGCGTAATGGTACATCCAAGAAAAGGCTCACTGACTAAAACAATCAAAGAATTCCCTGCTTCCGATAACATGTATAATGGTATAGCCAGAACACGGGGTTAATGATTCAACCGGTCAAAGATGGCGATGGATCCAGTGACACGCATAACGATACACGTGGAACACGTCGCTAATAAACGAAATGTTCAAAGACGGCGGCGAATCCGGTCACAGGGGTAATGGTACATCTTAGACACGTGGTTAAGAGGGAAACTATAGAAAAAGGGTGTCCATATCGGTTGTCGAGTCAAGGAACCTAACGTATGATGATCACTGTGTATAGGAGTGAATACACTGCATCATCAACATTGCAGCCGAAGGCTAAAAGGGTCACCCTTCTCTCTCTCTCCTTTCTATAACCGCGTAATCCTAGTATTATCCGGTTACACCAAAGGACACTCGGGCATCAATACAACATAAACTGGTCTCGAAAACCCCATACGCGCATGTAAACAAATCACCACAGTGTCCGACTAAGCCTTTCTCATATTCATAGTACAGAGCTATGATCACCGAGGCTAGTCGGGGAAATCGTATCTGTACGTAACAACTATCGGGTCATACAGCGACGAGTGGGTAGTGGGTGTTAACAGATGCACACAAACACAACAAACTGCCCCGATTCAACCTTAGGCAATGCACGTAACATGACAGGTCACATGTCCGCCGTCATAATCAGCGACGTTATCACGTATCAAATTAGATAGCCACACTTTCATTTCCTTTCTATGTGTCCATAGTGTCTTTACATCTTTCTCCAGAAAACCATTTCCAAGACCACTATATGTTTTTTGTCAGTGTACCTGCTCAGTGCCACACTTCACAACCAGACAAAAGTACACGTTCTATGTACCACTTCAACCGTCAAATAAGAAAATTTGTTAGCCAAATAGAAAAAATATTGACCACGTAACGATATATCTTGTCCACACTTATGAAAAGTAGGGACATTTGTTAGTCAAATGAGAAAAAAGATTGACCAAGTAACGAAATACCCAAACCAAACTTATGAAAAGTACGAAACTTTGTTAAGCAAGTATGAAAATGTATCGACCAAACAGAGAAATATATCACCCAAACTTATAAAAAGTAGGAACATATTTTAACCAAAGGGAAAATACCTTGGTCAAATAGGAAAATTTGTTAGCCAAAGGAGAAAAAAGATTGACAAAGTAACGAAATTCCCCAACCAAACTTATGAAAAGTACGAAACTTTGTTAAGCAAGTATGAAAAGGTATCGTCCAAACAGAGAAATATATCACCTAAACTTATAAAAAGTAGGAACATATGTTAACCAAATGGAAAATATCTTGGGCAAATAGGAAAATTTGTTAGCCAAATGGGGAAAATATTGTCCAAGTAACGAAATATCCCCAACAAACTTAGGAAAAGTACGAAACTTTGTTAAGCAAGTATGAAAAGGTATCGACCAAGTAGAGAAATATATCACCCAAACTTATAAAAAGTAGGAACATATGTTAACCACAGAGAAAATACCTTGGCCAAATAGGAAAA
This sequence comes from Cepaea hortensis, assembly GCA_963921405.1. Classification (NCBI taxonomy): domain Eukaryota; kingdom Metazoa; phylum Mollusca; class Gastropoda; order Stylommatophora; family Helicidae; genus Cepaea; species Cepaea hortensis. The sequence continues at coordinate 112,120,687 of OY992885.1, forward strand.
TTTGTTAGCCAAATGAGAAAAAAGATTGACCAAGTAACGAAATACCCCCCAACAAACTTATGAAAAGTACGAAACTTTGTTAAGCAAGTATGAAAAGGTATCGTCCAAACAGAGAAATATAGGACCCAAACTTATAAAAAGTATGAACATATGCTAATCAAATGGAAAATATCTTGGGCAAATAGGAAAATTTGTTAGCCAAATGGGGAAAATATTGTCCAAGTAACGAAATATCCCCCAACAAACTTAGGAAAAGTACGAAACTTTGTTAAGCAAGTATGAAAAGGTATCGACCAAACAGAGAAATATATCACCCAAACTTATAAAAAGTAGGAACATATGTTAACCAAATGGAAAATATCTTGGCCAAATAATAAAATTTGTTAGCCAAATAGAAAAAAATATTGACCACGTAACGATACATCTTGTCCACACTTATGAAAAGTAGGAAAATTTGTTAGCCAAATGGAGAAAATATTGACCACGTAACGAAATACCCCCCAACAAACTTAGGAAAAGTACGAAACTTTGTTAAGCAAGTATGAAAAGGTATCGACCAAACAGAGAAATATATCACCCAAACTTATAAAAAGTAGGAGCATATGTTAACCAAATGGAAAATATCTTGGCCAAATAGGGAAATTTGTTAGTCAAATGGGGAAAATATTGACCACGTAACGAAATATCCCCCAACAAACTTAGGAAAAGTACGAAACTTTGTTAAGCAAGTATGAAAAGGTATCGACCAAACAGAGAAATATATCACCCAAACTTATAAAAAGTAGGAACATATGTTAACCAAATGGAAAATATCTTGGCCAAATAATAAAATTTGTTAGCCAAATAGAAAACAATATTGACCACGTAACGATATATCTTGTCCACACTTATGAAAAGTAGGAAAATTTGTTAGCCAAAAGGAGAAAATATTGACCACGTAACGAAATACCCCCCAACAAACTTAGGAAAAGTACGAAAACTTTGTTAAGCAAGTATGAAAAGGTATCGACCAAACAGAGAAATATATCACCCAAACTTATAAAAAGTAGGAACATTTGTTAACCAAGTGGAAAATATCTTGGCCAAATAGGAAAATTTGTTAGCCAAATAGAAAAAATATTGACCACATAACGATATATCTTGTCCACACTTATGAAAAGTAGGGAAATTTGTTAGTCAAATGGGGAAAATATTGACCACGTAACGAAAGACCCCCCAACAAACTTAGGAAAAGTACGAAACTTTGTTAAGCAAGTATGAAAAGGTATCGGCCAAACAGAGAAATATAACACCCAAACTTATGAAAAGTAAGAAACTTTGTTAGCCAAAGTGAAAAAACCTAGGTCAAGTAAGAAAATTCTGATAGCCAAATGTGAAAAGTGTCGACCAAATACAGAAATTGCTCAACCAAACTTATAAAACGTAGGAAAATTGTTATTCAAACAGGAAAGCTATTGAACAACTAGGAAAATGTAATAGTCAAAGAAGAATAATATTGAACAAGTAATGAAATATATCATTCAAACTTTCGAAAAGTAGGAAGCCTTGATAACCAAATGTGAAAAATATCACTCAAAGAGAGAAATAGCTCGCCCCAACGTATAAAAAGTAGGAAAATTGTCGGCCAAAGGGGAAAAAGTTAGACCAAATACAGAAATATCTCGACCAAACTTATAAAAATCTAGGAAACAAATAGTATCCAACACAACTAAAAGGCTGACTAAAGTTATAAATCCAAACTTATAAAAATAACCAACTGGGAAAACATATTGACCAAGTACAGACATATATCAATCAAACTTATAAACTTGTCGTCCAAAGTGATAAAAAACAAAGAAAGGCTAACAGCCAGTCTAAGAAATAGGTATGGAAAAGGAGGTCGACCAAGTTCAGAAAAAAAAAAGAAAAAAAAAAGGAAATAAAAATATAACTTCTGTAGTCTTGGTCGACTTACTTTTCCATACCTATTTCTTAGACTGGCTGTTAGCTTTTCGTTGCTTTTTATCACTTTGGACGACAAGTTTATAAGTTTGATTGATATATATCTGTACTTGGTCAATATGTTTTCCTATTTGGTTATTTTTATAAGTTTGGATTTATAACTTTAGTCAGCCTTTTAGTTGTGTTGGGTACTATTTGTTTCCTAGATTTTTATAAGTTTGGTCGAGATATTTCTGTATTTGGTCTAACTTTTTCCCCTTTGGCCGACAATTTTCCTACTTTTTATACGTTGGGGCGAGCTATTTCTTTCTTTGAGTGATATTTTTCACATTTGGTTATCAAGGCTTCCTACTTTTCGAAAGTTTGAATGATATATTTCATTACTTGTTCAATATTATTCTTCTTTGACTATTACATTTTCCTAGTTGTTCAATAGCTTTCCTGTTTGAATAACAATTTTCCTACGTTTTATAAGTTTGGTTGAGCAATTTCTGTATTTGGTCGACACTTTTCACATTTGGCTATCAGAATTTTCTTACTTGACCTAGGTTTTTTCACTTTGGCTAACAAAGTTTCCTACTTTTCATAAGTTTGGGTGTTATATTTCTCTGTTTGGCCGATACCTTTTCATACTTGCTTAACAAAGTTTCGTACTTTTCCTAAGTTTGTTGGGGGGGGGGGGGGGGGGGCTTTCGTTACGTGGTCAATATTTTCCCCATTTGACTAACAAATTTCCCTACTTTTCATAAGTGTGGACAAGATATATCGTTATGTGGTCAATATTTTTTCTATTTGGCTAACAAATTTTCCTATTTGGCCAAGATATTTTCCATTTGGTTAACATATGTTCCTACTTTTTATAAGTTTGGGTGATATATTTCTCTGTTTGGTCGATACCTTTTCATACTTGCTTAACAAAGTTTTCGTACTTTTCCTAAGTTTGTTGGGGGGGTATTTCGTTACGTGGTCAATATTTTCTCCATTTGGCTAACAAATTTTCCTACTTTTCATAAGTGTGGACAAGATATATCGTTACGTGGTCAATATTTTTTTCTATTTGGCTAACAAATTTTATTATTTGGCCAAGATATTTTCCATTTGGTTAACATATGTTCCTACTTTTTATAAGTTTGGGTGATATATTTCTCTGTTTGATCGATACCTTTTCATACTTGCTTAACAAAGTTTCGTCCTTTTCCTAAGTTTGTTGGGGGATATTTCGTTACGTGGTCAATATTTTCCCCATTTGACTAACAAATTTCCCTATTTGGCCAAGATATTTTCCATTTGGTTAACATATGTTCCTACTTTTTATACGTTTGGGTGATATATTTCTCTGTTTGGTCGATACCTTTTCATACTTGCTTAACAAAGTTTTCGTACTTTTCCTAAGTTTGTTGGGGGGTATTTCGTTACGTGGTCAATATTGTCTCCATTTGGCTAACAAATTTTCCTACTTTTCATAAGTGTGGATAAGATATATCGTTACGTGGTCAATATTTTTTTCTATTTGGCTAACAAATTTTATTATTTGGCCAAGATATTTTCCATTTGGTTAACATATGTTCCTACTTTTTATAAGTTTGGGTGATATATTTCTCTGTTTGGTCGATACCTTTTCATACTTGCTTAACAAAGTTTCGTACTTTTCCTAAGTTTGTTGGGGGATATTTCGTTACTTGGACAATATTTTCCCCATTTGGCTAACAAATTTTCCTATTTGGCCAAGATATTTTCCATTTGGTTAACATATGTTCTTACTTTTTATAAGTTTAGGTGATATATTTCTCTGTTTGGTCGATACTTTTTCATACTTGCTTAACAAAGTTTCGTACTTTTCCTAAGTTTGTTGGGGGGGGGGGGGGGGGGGGTATTTCGTAACTTGGACAATATTTTCCCCATTTGGCTAAAAAAATTTCCTATTTGCCCAAGATATTTTCCATTTGATTAACATATGTTCATACTTTTTATAAGTTTGGGTCCTTTATTTCTCTGTTTGGACGATACCTTTTCATACTTGCTTAACAAAGCTTCGTACTTTTCATAAGTTTGTTGGGGGGTATATCGTTACTTGGTCAATCTTTTTTCTCATTTGGCTAACAAATTTTCCTATTTGGCCAAGGTATTTTCTCTGTGGTTAACATATGTTCCTACTTTTTATAAGTTTGGGTGATATATTTCTCTACTTGGTCGATACCTTTTCATACTTGCGTAACAAAGTTTCGTACTTTTCCTAAGTTTGTTGGGGATATTTCGTTACTTGGACAATATTTTCCCCATTTGGCTAACAAATTTTCCTATTTGCCCAAGATATTTTCCATTTGGTTAACATATGTTCCTACTTTTTATAAGTTTAGGTGATATATTTCTCTGTTTGGACGATACCTTTTCATACTTGCTTAACAAAGTTTCGTACTTTTCATAAGTTTGGTTGGGGAATTTCGTTACTTTGTCAATCTTTTTTCTCCTTTGGCTAACAAATTTTCCTATTTGACCAAGGTATTTTCCCTTTGGTTAAAATATGTTCCTACTTTTTATAAGTTTGGGTGATATATTTCTCTGTTTGGTCGATACATTTTCATACTTGCTTAACAAAGTTTCGTACTTTTCATAAGTTTGGTTTGGGTATTTCGTTACTTGGTCAATCTCTTTTCTCATTTGACTAACAAATGTCCCTACTTTTCATAAGTGTGGACAAGATATATCGTTACGTGGTCAATATTTTTTCTATTTGGCTAACAAATTTTCTTATTTGACGGTTGAAGTGGTACATAGAACGTGTACTTTTGTCTGGTTGTGAAGTGTGGCACTGAGCAGGTACACTGACAAAAAACATATAGTGGTCTTGGAAATGGTTTTCTGGAGAAAGATGTAAAGACACTATGGACACATAGAAAGGAAATGAAAGTGTGGCTATCTAATTTGATACGTGATAACGTCGCTGATTATGACGGCGGACATGTGACCTGTCATGTTACGTGCATTGCCTAAGGTTGAATCGGGGCAGTTTGTTGTGTTTGTGTGCATCTGTTAACACCCACTACCCACTCGTCGCTGTATGACCCGATAGTTGTTACGTACAGATACGATTTCCCCGACTAGCCTCGGTGATCACAGCTCTGTACTATGAATATGAGAAAGGCTTAGTCGGACACTGTGGTGATTTGTTTACATGCGCGTATGGGGTTTTCGAGACCAGTTTATGTTGTATTGATGCCCGAGTGTCCTTTGGTGTAACCGGATAATACTAGGATTACGCGGTTATAGAAAGGAGAGAGAGAGAGAGAAGGGTGACCCTTTTAGCCTTCGGCTGCAATGTTGATGATGCAGTGTATTCACTCCTATACACAGTGATCATCATACGTTAGGTTCCTTGACTCGACAACCGATATGGACACCCTTTTTCTATAGTTTCCCTCTTAACCACGTGTCTAAGATGTACCATTACCCCTGTGACCGGATTCGCCGCCGTCTTTGAACATTTCGTTTATTAGCGACGTGTTCCACGTGTATCGTTATGCGTGTCACTGGATCCATCGCCATCTTTGACCGGTTGAATCATTAACCCCGTGTTCTGGCTATACCATTATACATGTTATCGGAAGCAGGGAATTATTTGATTGTTTTAGTCAGTGAGCCTTTTCTTGGATGTACCATTACACATGGGATCGACTGCAAGTCCATATTTGACCAGTTTTAGCGAATGAGACGTAGTCTGGTTGTAGCAATTACCCATGTGTGATAGGGTGCGACACCATCTTTGACCGGCTGTAACTATTGTCCATGTGTGTCGACTGTACCACTGGGTGCTATTGATCAATACAAAATCAGTGCTCGAGGCGCTCCTGTCAGGGAAATTGCCGATAGTAAGGACATTACTTTCTGAACTTAGCAGTCGGCATAACGTCTTGATCATTTCATCGATCACTTTAACCATCATCATGTCACTACACATACCATACCCTACAATTTAAGTGATCCTTCGACCACTTGATCACTACTTCACCAGTACTTGACCACTATTTGACTATGTCCTTACTTATTTTACCATCACCGTTTCACTACACGTACCATACCCTATAATTTAAGTGGTCATTCGACTACTTGACCACTACTTGACCACTATTTGAGCACCACTTGACTAACTCTTGATCATCACCATGTCACTATACCTACTTTCACCGACAATTTAAGTAGTCACTCGACCATTTACCACTACTTGGCCACTACTTGAGCACGTCATCGATCACTTTAACCAACACAGGTTCACTACACGTACTTTCCCTTACAATTTAAGTGGTCATTCGACCATTTGACCAGTATTTGCCCGCTACTTGATCACTACTTGACAACGTCACTACTTAATTTATCCATCTCTGTTTCACTACACGTACCATACCCTACAATTTTCTCACTTGAGCAGTTGACCACTGGTTGAGCACTACTTGACCACTGCTTGACCCCGTTGTCGACCATTTTACCATCATCGTTTCAATATACGTACTTTTCTCTACCTTTTAAGTGTTCATTCGACCACTTGACCACTGGTTGACCGCTACTTGACCATGTCATCGATCACTTTAACCACTACCATAATCTTAGGGACATCGTCCTCTACAATTTAAGTGGTCACTCGACCACTTGACCACTACTTGACCATTGGTTGACCACTACTTGACCACTAATTTACCACCCTTTAATCATCACCATATCATTATAACCACTTTTCATTAAAATTTCCCTAAAATTTTCGTCACTTAACCACCGCTTGACCACTACTTGACCACTACTTGACCACTAATTTACCATCCTTTAACCATCACCATGTCGCTACGACCAATTTTCCCTAAAATTTTCCTTACTTGACCACTGCTTGACCACTGCTTTACCACTAATTTACCATCCTTTAACCATCACCATGTCGCTACGACCAATTTTCCCTAAAATTTTCCTCACTTGACCACCACTTGACCATTGCTTGACCACTAATTTATCACCCTTTAATCATCACCATATCATTACAACTACTTTTCCCTAAAATTTCCTCACTTGACTACCACTTGACCACTACTTGACCACTGCTTGACCACTACTTGACCACTAATTTACCACCCTTTAAGCATCACCCTATCATTACAACTACTTTTCCCTAAAATTTCCTCGCTTGACCACTACTTGACCACTGCTTGACCACTACTTGACCACTAATACCTGATACCCACCCACCCCTTAATAAATTTAAGTAAGCTATACCCGCTAAAATCATTAAAATCGGCCATCTTTACTTTTTAAGGTTTTCATTTGTACCCCGTATGATGATAGTGTATAGGCAGCTACGACACTCTAAAAATCACTAATAGCCGCTACCCACCCCCCACCAACGAATTTCACTAAGCTATACCCGCTAAAATCAATATTATCGGCCCTTTTTACTTTTTAAGGTTTTCATTTGTAACCTGTGTGATGATAGTGTATAAGCAACTACGACACTCTACAAAGCACTAATAGCCGCTACCCATCCCTCACCAACGAATTTCACTAAGCTATACCCGCTAAAATCAATAATATCGACCATCTTTACATTTTAAGGTTTTCATTTGTAACCCTGTGATGATAGTGTTTAAACCCGAACCGCCTAGCCTCGCCCCACGCGCCCACCCCCTCTCCACCACCCCGCACCCCGTCGTTATTTATTTTTATTTTTTATTTATTTTATTTTATTTTTTAATAATTAATTAAAATTTTTATACACCCACTCAATAGTTATCTGCCCTTAGAAACATAAAATCTTAGAATTATCGCCCTTAGATATGACCTAGATATCACCCCTTACACCAACCCACTATATGACCGAGGGGGAGTGAAAATCAGCCGAGGTCAAGGTCAATCCTCCGCAATCCTCCAAATAATAATCGAAACGTCCATTGTATACTACTGCTGTTTAAACGTTTCTCTTGGCGTGAGTAAGTTGTCCAGGTTTCACTGCCATAAAGAAGAGTACTAAGGACACAGGCTTGGTAGACGAGGACTTTTGTTTTGGCAGTAAGCTTCCTGTTCTCCCAGACTCTTTTTGCTAACATGTTCATTGTTGTTGCTGCCTTGCCAATCCTGGTGTTGATTTCCTGATCGAGGGATAATTTGCTATTTACCTTTGATCCTAGATATGTAAAATGGTCTACCATCTCCAGTTCGGCGTCGTCAATAAAGATTGATGGTACACCATGTGCACCTTGTGACATAATCTGTGTCTTCTTTTTGTTAATTGTTAAACCAAATTCAGAACAAGCATTGGAGAACGCAGATAGTAGATGTTGTAATTCTTCCTCAGAGTGGGTCGTAATCGCAGCATCATCTGCAAAAAGCATCTCTCTGATTAGTACCCTGCTAATTTTGGCCTTGGCCTTCAATATCTGAGCATTATAGAGGCCACCATCTGAGCGTGAGTGAATGTATATACCGTCATCCTGATCACGAAAGGCATATTTCAGTAGAAGTGAAAAGTATATCCCAAAGAGGGTGGGGGATAGTACACAACCTTGCTTAACTCCACTCTTGATTTCAAACTCTTCTGAAGTTGAGCCATCAAACTTGATGATACCCTTCATGCCTGTGTGGAACGATTCCACAATGGACATAAGAGTTGGTGGGCAGCCAATCTTCTTTAGTGCTTTGAACAGACCCTCACGACTGACCAAATCGAATGCCTTTGTGAGGTCAATGAAGGCAATAAACAGTGGCTGATTTTGTTCCCGGCATTTTTCTTGCATCTGTCGCAATGAGAATATCATATCAATGGTAGACCGGTTCTGACGGATGCCGCGCTGTGATTAGACTTGATCTCCCGGGACTTGAAGTATGTGCAGGTCAATTCTGGCAAATACTTTCCCAACAATACACAAAAGTGAGATACCCCTATAGTTGTTACAGTCGCTCCGATCTCCCGTGTTCTTGTACAGCGTTATGATGTTTGAATCTTTGAAATCCTGTGGGACTTGTTCTTCTCGCCTGCTTAGCTCTATTAGCTGGTGGATCTGTAGAGCGAGTGTGTCTTGCCCACTCCTGATTACCTCCATTGGAATCCCATCCTTACCTGGAGCCTTGCCAGATGTAAGCTCATTTATAGCACACTTAACTTCTGTTATAGTTGGAAGCGTGTACAGGTGGTCAAGAGTTGGTAGAGCCTCTATGGCGTTGAGGGCATCATCCGCTAGCTTGGTCTCACTTGAGTAAAGCTCTAAATATTGCTCGACCCATCTATCCATCTGCTGTTTCTTATCAGTGATGATTTCTCCAGTCAAGGTTTTCAGCGGTGCACTTCTTTTGATCATTAAACCACAAGCTTTCTTTATCCCTTCATACGTGCTTCTGATGTTTCCCTTATCACTTGCGATTTGAATGGACTCACATAACGTGATCCAATAGTCATTCGCACACTGCCTGGCAGCCTTTTGTACATCCTTCCTCGCTTGCTTCAGCTCACTCAGAGTGTTACGCGTTGGTCTTTCCTTGTTTCTTAAGAGATCTATCTTCTTTTTATCAATCAAGGGCTGCAGTATCTGGCTGTTTGCCGCAAACTAGTCCTGCCTCTTATGATCCACAGTGCCGTAAACCCCTACCGCTGTTTTATAAATAGTTTCCTTAAGTTTACTCCATTTATCATTTACTATACAATTTTCTCATGTATCATTGAAAGCGTCTTCAAGTTGCTGTTGAAATTCAAATCACTTTCCAGGATCGTGAGTGTTAGTAATATTAATCCTGGGGCTAGACTTGTGTTTAGCTGTGTAGATTCTCTTTGGTCTCAGTCTAACCCTTGCAACAACCAAAGAATGATCTGTATCACAGTCAGCACTGTGGTAACTTCGAGTTAATGATGTATGGTTCAGATGTTGTCTCCGTGTGATAATTGTCAAAGATCTCAAGAGGAGTTTAGGGAGTTAAAAATATAGATAATAGAGCTAAGACAGAGTAAATAGAAGGACACCAGACAGGAGAGACACCAGCGCTATAAATAGCTTCATAACGGGACACACTTGTGTCAACCAAGGGAGCAATTAGTACAGGTGAGCGAGGGTTTCCCAAAACACTAGGAAACTCACCGCCTCGACGAGTAACCGTTGGAGTACAGGTTACTCGAACTCTGTGTTTGAACACGCAACGCGAAGCGTGGCTCAGACTGGACTGAGGACGACTGGAGATTAGACGTGTGCTTAAGAATACTATAAGTTTCTAAACAATAGTGATTGTTAGGCTTAGATACCATTCAGTGCTTTAATAGTATCATTATCATCCCTTCATTGCCTTTGTGAAACGTACCATGTTGTTTATTGTCAATGAAGTATTCCGCTCGCGGAGCTTATTTGTATTCAGCTCTAAATAAATCATTTTGCAAATGACACGAGTTATTGTTTCGTGTGGTGCAAAAGTAGGGGAGTCCTGAAATACCCTGTCGCAAGCAAGTTGCTGACAGGAAGGCCCCAATTGGTGTCAGAAGTTCCTGAACCAACGTCAACAGCACTATTTGATATTATTTCTCTGTTTTAAAAATTAACGCGAATTATTTTGTGTCAAAATTAACGTGAAATATTTTCATACGATGTCGGAAATAATTTTGTTTTGTGATTGAAAGATAGTGATTTAACACCGGTACTACGTGATATTTATTATGTTACCATTTGTGGAGCTTGAACCACAATGAGGAAAGTGTAATTTACGAATAGTGTTATTCCAACAAAAGTAATAGGAAATGTGTATGGATTTGGTAATAATGAAGATGTATACAAACGTGAATTTAAATCATCAAGCATACCATCGTGTATATTTCATTTTGTGTGATACAGCCATCAATGTCACCATTCATCACATTCATCTAAAGAACCTAGATATTAGATACTGAACGGAATCTTTAGAACATAGTTATACCAAACAAGAAAGAAAGTGAAGACAAGACGACATTGACTATCATACGACGCATCATCTCACGAATCATGACGATCATTGATACTATCATAACATCCATTCATTAACATCATCAATCATTATCTAGATCACATTATTGATTCATCAGCCGCAGGGAAAAGTATACATGTATTTACAGCATATACATGTTTCTAAATTATTGATGCTCTACTAAACAGAAGCATCCGGTCTGTTATTAAGTCGATAATTTTTGTGTGTCCGGAAGACAGCGGTGGAACATCCCAGGGCCGTATTTTCCGAGGAATTAGATGAGTATATTTTCGAAATATTTTGATTTGCATTATGTTAACCATGCATCTTTATTTCAGGGAAAATGTAAATAACTAACACATAGCCAAATCAAACTATTGTGTAAACTTAGAGTGAGAGAATTGTATAATAACATAAAGCCACAAAAATGGCATCATTAAATGAATGTATCCAGGCAGGCAAAGAGATGGGCCATACTGGAGAGAAGTTAGAGAAATGGGCTGAACAAAAATATAAAGAAGAAATAGCTCGAAAAGAAAAGAAAGCTGCTCTAGAGAGAGAGACGAAAGAGCATTAGAAAGGCAACATCAAAAAGAAATGAAAGAAGTCGAGGAAGCCACCAAGCAAAAACAGCTAGAGTTAGAGGATGCCACCAAACAGAAGCAGATACAGGTAGAGTCAGAAACTAAATTAAAGATGAAAGAAATGGAGATAGACTCAAACATACAGATCGCCTCTAGTAAACAAAAGAGCCAGGAAGAACAAAATAAATTCAGTAAATATAAAGGCCTGATCAAACCATACGGCGTAGGCGATTCCATCTCAGCATGGACTGAGAACATAGAATATCAACTTAAGACTCAGAAAATACCTTTAGAAGACTGGGCAATGAACAACATGAGAAATCTCAGTGGAGAGCCATTGAAGGTTATAGAATCAATACCTACAGAATTAAGGAGTAATTATCAATACATCCACTATAGGATCATGCAGCACTTCCTGCTAAATGTCACTGGGTATCAAATACAATTTTCCCAGTTAAAACCAAAGCCAATTGAAACCTTCCTAGATTACATCTCTAACGTGCAAAGCATATTTACAAAATGGATTAAGGCAGTGAAAGTGGGTAAAAACTTTGATAAATTACAAGATCTGATAGTAATGGACAAGGTAATATCCACAGTCCCTACCCCTTTTGCAAAGTTTCTCCAACAATCAGATATAGAATCCATTGAACAACTAGAAAAACGGGGGTCAGCATATTTTTCTTCCAATCGTGATATATTTAAGTCCACAACTCATGATACAGAGATCACTGCTTTTGTGAAGAACGTACCCAAGTAGATCATATAATCAGAAAGAGTATCATAAGAAAGACAAACCTTACCAGAAGCCACCTCAATGTGGATATTGTAAATTTTTTCATCCTAGCTACTCTATGTGCGACACGAACCCTGCATATCCTGCACACTTAGAAACAGTCATAAAGAAGCAGGAAAATAAAAGAAATTCATTTAAACGTGCTGTTAAATGTTATTTTTGTTCAAGCTATGGCCACTATAGCGCTAAATGTCTTGGCAGACAACAAATGAAAGCAAATAATGCTGTGCTCATCGATACGTCGTCTGACGATGAGAGTGACATTGACCCTGAGCTTGTAAATGTATTACCTGAGAGCGAATGTGAAAGTGTGGCAGTAGTTACTGATATATTAGACTTTAAGAAATGTGATACCTGTCACCAGTTTCATGCGGATGGTAAATTGAAATGTGGGCACATTATTCCATGCTCCATCGAAGATGCTAATGTAGTTAATGCCTCCAAAGGTAAATTGAAGTTCTACGATGCACTGGTCAATAATAAACCATGCCATTGTTTACTCGATAGCGGCAGTACTTTACTTGGTCTAGCGGAAAAACTGGTCAGACCAGAAGATTACACGGGTGAATTTGTCAAATGCCGTACTTTCTCCGGAACCATTGAGAAATACCCACTGGCAAAAGCGCATATCAATACCCCGTTCCTTACCGGCATATTTACGTGCGCAATCCTACAAGATTCATGTACGGATCTGATGTTAGGCTGTTTAGCTTCATTGAAGCAATGTACTGACGACGACATGTTAGCCTGGAAACATACCAACATGGCTAATGCTGTAACAAGGTCAGATACGCAAACACACTATACTGACCTACAAAATGAGATGTTACAGCTGTTAACACCCAGCGGTGCCGATACTAACACTACTCGACAGGAATTTATCGAGGCACAACGCACCGATCAAACGATCGCACCTTATTTTAAATTGCTAGGTGAGCGAGCGAAAGTGACTAAAAATGCATCTTGGTATTTTAAAATGTACAACGGAATTCTCATGCGTTATTACACAAATAATAACCATGAAATTCAGCAGACGGTGTTACCTGTAACATACCGACAAAATGTGCTAAAGAGCGCACATGAGTCACCGTTTGCTGGACATTTGGCCTATGACAAAACTAGAGCCAGAATTTTGTCACACTTTTACTGGCCTAAATTCTGTACTGATATAAAAATTTTCTGTCGTTCATGTACTATTTGTCAACATCTTGTACGAAAGGGAAAGCATTTGACGGCCGAAGTTCAACGGTCATTATTAGCATCTAGACCATTTGAGTGTGTAGCGGTCGATATTGTTGGACCCCTAAATCAGGTGTCTGGCAAAGGAAACCGATTCATACTTACTCTCGTAGATCTGTGTACCAGGTGGATCGAAGCTATTCCACTGAAATACATCACCTCCAAAGATGTGGCAAATGTATTTTTGCACCTATTTTGTCGTTTTGGCTTTCCGCGAACGATTCTATCGGATCGTGGAACGCAGTTTATTTCGGCTGCTACGCAAGCCTTAACAAAATTGTTAGGAATAGAGCAGCACTTCTGTACCCCGTATCACCCGATAAGCAATGGGATCATAGAAAAAATTAACGGGGATCTCAAACATATGCTGGCGAAAGTAACAGCAGAAAACCCCTCTGATTGGGACACTCTATTGCCAGCTGTGCTATTCGCCCATCGAGAAATTCCGCACTCAAGTACGGGTTTCTCACCTTTTGAATTAGTGTATGGGGCAAACCCTCGAGGACCCCTAACAATTTACCATCAGCTAATCACTAGCTTACCAGAAAACCCAACACCAGTAACACAGTATGAGATGGTAACAGAGACACGCGATAGAATAATGAAAACGTGTGTAATAGCCAAATCATCTTTGGAGAGGAAAGGACAGATGTACCGAGACTACGAAAATAAAGGTGCTAAAACTATACACCTTGAACCAAATCAGAAGTTTCTGCTATTGTTACCAGATAAACGCAATTTGTTACTAACATCATGGCAAGGGCCATTCAACGTCGAACGGAAAATATCAGATGTCGACTATGAAATATCGATAAAAGGAAAATTAAAGATATTTCATATCAACATGCTGAAACCATACTTCTCACGACAAGAACTACCGACAAACGAACAAATTGCACCCACACCAAGTGATCGGACGACAGACGTACACAACACAACTACACTAGGTAGGGCGACGCATGACAACGACATCGCAAACACACCAAGCCAGATAACAGCACACACAGCTAGTACAACAACAGTACTGAACGAGACAGAAAACGACGGAATAGAATTACCAGTCCCTACAGTAGACACGACTGGTACCATCGACAGCATAAAGATAGAAAGCAAACTTACAGACGAGCAACGACGACAGATGATAGAGTTAGTGACGGAGTACAAAGACATTTTCTCCGACATGCCAGGAAAGACAGACAGAATAGAGCACTCCATTATTCTGACTGATAACACCCCAATCAAGTGTCGACCTTATTCCATCCCTCTAAATTATAGGGCTAATCTCGGCAAAGAATTACTTTCTCTTGAGTCGAGTGGAATCATTCGAAAATCTCAGTCAGAATATTCTTTCCCTATCGTCCTTGTCGCCAAAAAGGACTCGACAATTCGACTCTGCGTCGATTACCGACGTTTAAACAGAGTGACCAAAATTGATGCTGAACCAATCCCAGCATGCGAGGATTTGATCCCTGATATGTCTACATCTCGCATCTTTTCCAAACTCGACCTCACGAAAGGATACTGGCAAGTCCAGATGGAATCAAACTCAATTCATTTAACAGCTTTCTCCACTCCTTTAGGTCTCTATGAGTGGCTATTTCTTCCTTTTGGCCTTCGTAATGCACCAGCGACTTTCGTCCGTCTAACTAGGGATCTTCTGCACGGGATGACCAATACTTCTACATACATTGATGACATATGCATCCATACTGGAGACTGGATGTCACACCTACAGAAACTACGACATGTCTTCGATAGGTTACGATTATTCGGGCTTACAATCAAACCCACTAAAGTAGAGTTGGGCATGGAGCAAATTGACTTCCTAGGCCATACCATCTGCAAAGGACAACTTAGAACAGATGAAAAGGTTGTAACAAAGATTCTCAATTTAACAATGCCAACGACCAAGAAACAGGTCAGAAGTCTACTTGGTCTTGTGAATTATTATAGTAAATTTATTCTCAACCTGGCGGAAATTACCAGTGTTTTTTCAAATATTTTAAAAGCTTCGGCAAAATTAGACATGGAAGATGCACGGTTAATTAGTGCATTATCAGAATGGAAATATTTATTCAGCGTTCCACCTATTTTGCGCTTGCCTAACCAAGATCTTACCTATTTTTTACGTACAGAAGCAAGTGCTATTTCCATCTCGGGGGTCCTAGGCCAATTTTACGAAGGGAAGTTCCACCCAGTAATGTACGTAAGTCGCAAGATTACCCCAGCTGAATCAAGATACTCAGCATCAGAATTGGGGGGGGGGGCCTTATCTTAATCTATTGTGTTAAGAAACTTCAAAGGTTTCTAGCAGGAGCACAGTTTGTGATCAAGACCGACAATGCTCCACTCTCTGTAATGCAGTCTGGCATTCCCCACAACAACAGGGTCTACAGATGGGCCTTGATGCTCCAGAACTATGCTTTTACCATCCAGCATTTAAAGGGAAGTTTGAACTCACTGGCAGACACTCTTAGTCGACCGTCAAACATTGAAATACCTGAGTTACTTCATTACCGCGCAAACATAACCATTTATAAATTCATTTATCTAAAATATCATTTCTAAACTAACCCAACCATTTAGGAATTAACACCATTTCATGTACCAATAACATTAGAAAGTAACTAATCCATTGTGCTTAAATGTAAGTATTTAAATAGGTTATTTCTCTTATGATAAGTTTAGAACAGCACATCAAATTACGTCATTCATTAGTTAGCATTACAGGATCGGTAGCAAACCATCCTCGCAAACTTGTGTATATTGTATAGGCAGAACCCCAATATGCACAAACATGACACGTGCAAAGCAACGGCACAGTCAGTTGGCGTGAAAACTTGTATAATTCAGCCAATCGTTTATTGTAAATATGTAATGTTCATTTATGTGATATTATGAACCATATTTTAAAGACGAATTAATGTTTTAACAGAACAGTGGTATGATAGTTGAACGAAAAATGTGAGGATGAATACAACAGTAAACATTAAAAGAGAGAGAAAGAGAGAGGGAGAGGTAGCGGGAAAATTTTTCTTTGCTTAAAACGTCTTGTTATGACTTGTCTGTGTCGGTCTGTGTGGGCAATGTGTTGTCAAGTTTGAGTGTGTTACTGCTATACTTTAGTGTGTTACTGCTATACTTTAGTAGTCGTAAATAGAAAACATACTTTGAGCATCTTAAAACGAAATTGTGGTCATAAATAAGAATAACAGACATTTGTAGCCACAATATACCGATTTACGGCGCTCGAAGAAATACACACCGGTAGAATAGAAACGCATACACATGTTAGCAAATTAAGTACACTGTAGTTTATTAGAAAACACACAAACAAACAGGAAAACGAACACATAAAAGTTGCACACAACATTTATTTCAAAGAACCGTAACTCGAATCAGGGGACACAATAATTTCTTTAAAAACCTTAATGTAACAGTGGAAAGATTTTTCATAAGCGGAAGCGAGAAGGTGAAGAGTAGAACTTGATGTATACGAGTTGGGTGATGATATTATTGGGAACATGAACATTTAATGCTCATGTGTTGTACTCATAACAGAGTCAACTTGTATTGGGTTGTCATTTTGGGCAATATGAGGACAGGTCAAACGGCATAAGTCAACGGACAGATGTCAAAAGACATAGGGTCATAAGACAGAAGTCAGGACATAAGTCATAAGACAACGGTTCCGGATCAAAACAATTCCCAAGAAGATCTATAACCAACTGTACTGATACGATGGGCTACTCAATTAGCCGAGTGAAGAATTGAAACAGTGTGAATAAGGAAAGAAAAGAGTTTGTTTTATCCCCAGAAGAGAGATTTACAACCTAGTAGATCTTTGACAAAATTGGACAGCCAATTTTTTGTTGTGACTAGAAAGCGTGTTACAAGCAATGAGTTAAACGGTTGTAACACTACCAGAAAGGAGAGGAGCCTGTCAAAGATCTCAAGAGGAGTTTAGGGAGTTAAAAATATAGGTAATAGAGCTAAGACAGAGTAAATAGAAGGACACCAGACAGGAGAGACACAAGCGCTATAAATAGCTTCATAACGGGACACACTTGTGTCAACCAAGGGAGCAATTAGTACAGGTGAGCGAGGGTTTCCCAAAACACTAGGAAACTCACCGCCTCGACGAGTAACCGTTGGAGTACAGGTTACTCGAACGAAACTGACCAGCGTGCTGGGACACCAGGCACGCAGAGCTCGTTAGCACACGGAGGATCCAACCTCTGTGTTTGAACACGCAACGCGAAGCGTGGCTCAGACTGGACTGAGGACGACTGGAGATTAGACGTGTGCTTAAGAATACTATAAGTTTCTAAACAATAGTGATTGTTAGGCTTAGATACCATTCAGTGCTTTAATAGTATCATTATCATCCCTTCATTGCCTTTGTGAAACGTACCATGTTGTTTATTGTCAATGAAGTATTCCGCTCGCTGAGCTTATTTGTAATCGGCTCTAAATAAATCATACCCTTTTGCAAATGACACGAGTTATTGTTTCGTGTGGTGCAAAAGTAGGGGAGTCCTGAAATACCCTGTCGCAAGCAAGTTGCTGACAATAATGAAGTCCAGCTGATGCTAATGGCTGGATCTTGGATGTTTCCATGTGACCTTATGCATCTCTTTTGTTTTAAAAAAGGAGTTTGTAATACATAGGTCATTTCTAGTGCAATGCTCCAGCAGCCTTTGCCCATTATCATTCATGCGACCGATGTTGTTTTTTCCAAGGCACACTGGCCATGAACTCGAGTCCTTGCCCACACGAGCATTGAAATCACCGAGCATATAAATGTAGTCGGATTTTGGAACTGCCTTGATCGCAGAGTCTAGCTGCTCATAGAACGTATCCTTCACATCATCAGAGGAAGCGAGTGTCGGTGCATATGCAGTGAGAATGGTGGCAAATCCACAAGAGGTTGCCAAGCCTCTCCATAGCACAAAGCCTGGGCTAAAATAAAGAAACCATGTGTTGCCCATGCAGCATGATCCCTCTCTCGGCCTGCCTAGTTCACTCCAGAGGAAAGTTGACACCTATAATCTGGAACAAGACAAGCTGCAGAAGCTGCCGGATCAGCAAAGCAATGCTCTAACTTTCCGCCTGTCGGAGCTTCGATCCTAGACCAGCTGCCAACCAAGGCTTAGGGCCTTGTCTGCCCTGCCATGACTTATTTGGTCTTTGGGTTGCATTTCCTCGCACCAGAATAAGGCAAGTATCCTCCCAATTGCGCTCTTCCGCCCGAAGCCGTTGGCACAATGTGGGGTGTCGGGTTTGGTAAGTGTCGCCCACCATTCGACTCTGACAGAAAGCAGGTAGTACCGCCTACTGTGGGTACTTTAATTTTGTAATAATAGTAGACAAAAATACTGTAACTTTTTTGATAGATAAGAAAGTCAGAGAGAGCACACATTTACATTTTAAAGTTCTTTTTTCTAGATTTACGTCTGGCAAAGTTTTTGAGTACATCATCAAAAGTCTGCCTCAATCATCAACAAAGATAAGGAATCAAGCCTTTCTTGTTTCATTGCCGATCTACTTGGATTTTTTGTACGTTTCAACTGAGAAAAAGAAAAAGAGCGCTCAGTTGAACAGTTCGTAACCATTAATGTTAAAAATATGCGCAAGGCGATTTCTACATTTGGAAAAGCACACTCGATGTTGTCTCTAACTATTACTTTGTAGAGTTCTGCATGACTGAACGTTTTGTTGTCAGATTTTGATGCACGAAACTTGTGGCGAATACATGAGTGGAACTGTTGTAGTTCAGTATATAAATTATTGTTCAGATCTTCAGGATAAGCATTTATTAGTCCTTCACAACACTGAGATGTTTGTGGTACATCGACCAAACAAGAAAATCGAACTGTTAGATCATTATATACCTGTCCTCGTCTACTCATCTCTGTCTCAAGTTTGTCAACAATGGTGTAGAAAGCAGATATAAGAAATTTGTCTCTGGCATTCTGAGATACCTCAGGGGCATCACCATCAATGACCACTGTGTTTCGTTTACGATTACGGGTCAAAGTTGACTTATAGTCCACACCTGGTGTTATTTCTTTTGCAGCTTCTTCAAATCTTTCAAATTAATTCCTAGATTCATGCAAGTGATCTGCTAGTGAAGAATACAAATCAGCACACGTTTTCAAGTTCACGTGCTCATTTTGTAGAGCTTGACTGACCCTGTGAAAATGTTGTAACACTTCTTCCCAAAAGACAAGCATGAAAGCAAATTCTAATTCTTGCATCTTCTTTGCAATGTTTTCTGCTTCTCTTCTGGTGTCCCCCTTCTGTGACTGGTCTTCTTGTAAACATTCTAACGCTTCTATAATCTGAGGATGAGACATTAGAATGTTGCTTCAGTTGCAACAGCATGTGCTTCCCATCTAGTATCGGAAAGGGACTTTACCAGCTTTTCATTCACAAGGCATCCTTTCAGAATCTTCCATCTTTTGGTTGAAGCTGAGAAAAAAGTATAAATCAGTTGCACTGTATGGAAGAAGTTTACTACCTCTAAACAAGAGTCAACGGCACTTCTGCCTATCAGATTTAGTGAATGGGCAGCACAGGGTATGTATATAGCAAACTCATTTTCTTCTAGCATTTTTTCTGCATGCCCTTGTAGCACCCAGACATATTAGCTGCGTTGTCGTAGGACTGACCTCTGCATTTCGAAAAATCAATATTGCAAGCTTCACGTAAGTACTGCAACACTTGCTTAGCCATACCTTCACCGGCGTGACTTTGCAGCTCCAAGAAAGTCAAAAAGCGCTCAATGGGCTCTCCATCTACCACATATCGAAGAACCACGCTTAACTGATCTATATGTGAAATATCAGGTGTTGAGTCTACTGACAAGCTGAAATAACCGGAAGCCTTTACTTCATCTACAATTACTGCATGGACTTTTTGGGACATAATTTCAATCAGTTCTTCACATATAGTTTTGGAAAAATAAGAAGGATTTCCTTTTCTAGAATTTCCATATTTCGCAATGTGTGATGCTAAAAATGGGTCAAACTGACTGACCAACTCCAGCAACCCTAGATAATTTCCATTTTGTAAAGATCCAAATTTTTCATTTGTCCCTCTAAAAGCCAGACCATGCTCAGCAAATAACCGCTACTGCTCACCTCAAAACATGTTCCCAGTAAATGTACTCTTCATTTATTTGCTCTTCTAGCTTTTGTAGTAGACCCGAGCCTTGTCTACGAGCTAGGTATGTTAACATGCAGTCTTTATGAGTAGCGCTTTATTCATGCTTATCAACTTGAATATTATTTTTCCAGTCACTAAACCCATTTTTATCAGCCAAACTTGTGGAACCTTTAGACGCAAAATGTTTACAAACAAAGCAGAACACAGATCCTGTGGATGGTAAATACAATAACCATTCTCTCCTGTACTGCTCACCATTTGCTTTTGTGCCATAGAAGAGTTTTTGAGAACAGTATCTTGTTATTTTTCCTTCAGCATAAATACGGCAAGATTTATCAAAGGGACCATAATGATGCTGACAGTTAGTGGGCCCACAGTCAACCCAGTAAGCCAAATCATCAGTCGAGAAGTCAATCCACAGTCCTGGATCTACTGCTTGATTTATTTTATCATCTTCATCTTTATCATCATCTTCAGCAGACTGAAGTGGGTCACCACAAATTTCATTTTCAAGCACTAATGCAGTGTCTGGATTTGCAGAACAGCCTATAGTAGACTTATCAAGAGGGTTGATAGTGTCAGTAAAATCCTGTTCCACCTGTTGCTTAACCGAAACTAAATAATTCGTAAATTTTCTGCTCTTAGCTTTTACAACTGAAACAGTATGCTCTTTTTGTTTAGCTAGTTTTCTCTTTTGTGCACCACTTAACTGAACATGTTTCATCTTGGGGTCTGAATCTGAAAAAAAGTATGTGAAAAGCTGTAAATGAAAAATGAATAAATAATATAATCAATATAAGTGGGTATATCATTTTCCGATTATTCATAATTACATTTTTTAAAACGAAAATGTATTTACATAAATAATAGAAAATTATGCAAAATAAGGCTAAGGAATAATATACTTAGGCCCCTATCAATAATTGCTTTATCAAAATCGACAAAAGCACATTTAAAGCGCAGTAATGAACTCCTTCAACACTAACTACCAATAGACGTATATATATATATATATATATATATATATATATATATATATATATATATATATATATATATATATATATATATATATATATATATATATATAAGATTTTTTAGAATTAAAAAGCCTTAGATGAAAACGAAAACGAAAGTAAAAAGTGTAACCATTAACCTTACCTTCGTCAAATCAAGTTTTGCTGTGTAAGCTAAATTAGTAATATCTACATCAGTAAGTAGTTTATACAAATGTTCGAAAATTCAAAGTAGTTCTAAGCCTTATGCAAATGTACAGTCATTCAACGACACATCGACAAATTAGCACTATTCACAATTGTTTTCTCTAGCAAACCAAAACGGAAGTGAATTTGTCGCTACGCATTAGTGCGTTACGTAGCACAAACATATCCCAAAAAAAGTAAAAAAAATAGCACCAAAAAACCTTGAAGAAAATTAACAAAAAATAGCAAAAAAAAACTGGGTGGGGGGTATTTTACCCCCGGGTTGTGGGACCAAGGTTAAAAAAATGTGCGATTCAATAATACATTTGCGATTTGCTTATGCCATGCAATTACGCTACCGGGACAATATACACATTTTTCTTGAGGACTTGTGGTGCCCCCCAAATTCTTGGTGCCCTAGGCACGTGCCTTGTTTGCCTAATGGTTAATCCATCCCTGGACTGGACATGTCCTTGAATGACAGTCCAACCTTCGACTAGACAACCTGAGACATCAGCCATCAATAGACGGGTGAAGGACATGAGGATACCAAGATACAGAGACACCCGACTTAGCACGGACGATACGTTGGTAAAACACCACGTGACCACAGACCGAGGCAAGGACGATGAGACAGGACCTTACTGTGGTTGAGAGAGGAGTTTTGTGGGTTACCTGAGAGAGAGGGTGCTGATCGCCTCATGTTAGAGAGATTTACTACTGTTGTGAGAGTGTTGTTTGTTGACAAATTATTTTGCATGTTTTACATTACTGTCACGTCTTTGACGAGGAGCTATGACTGATTGAGACGCTGACAAGCACCATATACCCAATGACATGACACCACCCACTGGATGTCTGTACAACATGGTCTAGTACCATATACCCTAACCTATAGGTTCATATATTATTGTGATGTCCACATGCTCCAGGAGTTAAATACAGACAAATACCATTGCCCTGGCTACGCCCTGGGTTTAGTGGTACAGTTAACCCTAACCCTTACCCTAACTCTAACCCTAACCCATAACCCAACCCCTAATGGGTACATGACATTACAGACAGAACTGACCACAGGCGGAGAGTCATCACCACACATCATCATTACAGAGAGCACGAGGACGGCGAGTATTGCCGGCATACATCTCCTACTGGGACAGCTCTCTCTCAGGTCCGCGTGAAGAGTGGGCTGCTGGTCATCATCTCCTACTGGCACAGCTCTCTCTCAGGTCCGCGTGAAGAGTGGGCTGCTGGTCATCATCTCCTATTGGCACAGCTCTCTCTCAGGTCCGCGTGAAGAGTGGGCTGCTGGTCATCATCTCCTATTGGCACAGCTCTCTCTCAGGTCCGCGTGAAGAGTGCGCTGCTGGTCATCATCTCCTATTGGCACAGCTCTCTCTCAGGTCCGCCCCATGACTTATAAGCCTGGTGGGGGTGACAGTGAATCGGACCCCCGCCTTGACTGACTGCGACTGAGACTGAAGGGTCATCTCCTTCATGAACCAGAGACCGCATTGGCCGACGATTCCCTCTAGAAGTTGTGTCACATAGCTTGAGCCACCTGAAGGACGCCTTACGGCGGTAAAGATGGTCCACAATGATCAAGTGGACCAGGCAATGGGTTCAGGGGGTGAAGACTTTGATATACTTCTTCGGAGGGAAGACGTCCTGGCCAGCACTCTGCCGCATGAACTGGGACCCAGTCCTTCTCAGCCAGGTCAGTTGGGGTGGAGACTATTGACCACCTATATATTGTCATCAGTTCAACAATGTTCCTGAATGCAAGAGAGTTCCCTATCTGTCTTGTCTGCTTTGTGTGCGTGAGACTGAGCACTTGCGGGTTTGTCCGGTGGGCTACGGTTCTTAGAAACCCAGCGACTTATTTAAAACACCAAATTTCAAGGGAGTGACAATTAAAACATAAGAAGGCCTGCAAAACGTGGTGTTGAGGCGGTTTTCACAGGGAGAATGAGCACCTGTAGATTTGTCCGGTTTGCTACATTGCTAGGGAACGGGCGGGCGCAGCAGACACCGAAAGACAACAACAAACTATATTGTACAGGGCGGGTAAAGGGGTTAGGGTTCGACGACGTCCATGGCGGTGACCGTTTCCCTCTTGGCGTGCTCGGTGTAGGTGACAGCGTCGCGGATGACTTTCTCTAGGAACATCTTAAGGACACCTCGGATCTCCTCGTAGATGAGCCCGGGGATGCGCTTGACACCTCCTCGCCGGGCCAGTCGGCGGATGGCGGGCTTGGTGATACCCTGGATGTTATCGCGCAGGACTTTGCAGTGAAACTTAGCGCCTCTTTTCCTGAGTCCCTTGCCGCCTTTACCTCTACCAGACATGTTTTAGCAGTGCTCAATGCACTGTTATGAGTGGCACAAAAAATTCAATCCAATCCAATTTGTGGTACGTGTACACTCTTTCAGCCTTCCAGTTTTCGACTTGGCTATGTAGGGGTGTTTATGGTGTAGCTTGTAGTTTATTTTCTTACTTTGGGCTGTTTGTTGTCAGCTTCACGGCGTCTGATGGATTGATTGCGATCGTTATTTTCTTGATGAGGTTTTTCATGTCTGGACAGAGCCGCACACTTATTGAGGATTGATACCAACCACGTCATATGGTGCTGTTTCTTTCAGGGAGTTTTACCCATGTTGTACAGACATCCAGTGGGAGGTAGACATGTTGTACAGACATCTAGTGGGAGGTGTGATGTGATCATATTTATGCCCCAATTGCCTCTTATATAGTGAGCACGTTATGCAAATGATCATATTTTTTAGCCAAATGCTTCCTCTAGAATGATCACGTTGCGCAAATAATCACATTTATGCCCCAACTTCTTCTTCTATAGTGAGCACGTTGCGCAAATGATCATATTTATGCTCTAATGGCCTCTTCTATAGTGAGCACGTTGCGCAAATGATCATATTTATGCCCCAATTACCTCATATATAGAAAGCACGTTGTGCAAATGATCATATTTATGTGACAAAACGGACCCGATACAGTCTGTCCTCTGTATTATTTCCATATTATTGGCCGGTTGGGTTGCAACTTAATGCACACATTCAGCACTTGCCATATGGGAAGTGTGCACAATTCCATGCTTCTATCACGTAGTACTGGAACAACTTCTCACTATACGGCAAGCCTTGTACAGAACTTCGCTCTCATCACGGAGATACGAAAAGTGTCTCTATCTCTGGCCATGTCTCCCGCCCCATCCTCCAACTTCCCAAAGATGTCTACAGTGTCCTGTATCCATCTCTGGTCATGCCTCCCGCCCCATCCTCCAACTTCCCAAAGATGTCTACAGTGTCCTGTGCCCATCTCTGGCCATGTCTCCCATCCCATCCTCCAACTTCCCAAAGATGTCTGCAGTGTCCTGTATCCATCTCTGGTCATGCCTCCCGCCCCATCCTCCAACTTCCCAAAGATATCTGCAATGTCCTGTATCCATCTCTGGCCATGTCTCCCGCCCCATCCTCCAACTTCCCAAAGATATCTGCAATGTCCTGTATCCATCTCTAGCCATACCTCGTGCCTCACCCACCCACTTCCTAAAGTTGTCTGCAGTGTCCTGTATCCATCTCTGGCCATGTCTACCGCCCCATCCTCCAACTTCCCAAAGATGTCTACAGTGTCCTGTGCCCATCTCTGGCCATGTCTCCCATCCCATCCTCCAACTTCCCAAAGATGTCTGCAGTGTCCTGTATCCATCTCTGGTCATGCCTCCCGCCCCATCCTCCAACTTCCCAAAGATATCTGCAATGTCCTGTATCCATCTCTGGCCATGTCTTCCGCCCCATCCTCCAACTTCCCAAAGATATCTGCAATGTCCTGTATCCATCTCTAGCAATACCTCGTGCCTCACCCACCCACTTCCTAAAGTTGTCTGCAGTGTCCTGTGTCAATCTCTGGCCATGTCTACCGCCCCATCCACCAACTCCCCAAAGATGTCTGCAGTGTCCTGTGTCAATCTCTGGCCATGTCTCCCATCCCATCCTCCAACTTCCTAAAGATGTCTGCAGTGTCCTGTATCCATCTCTGGCCATGTCTCCCGCCCCATCCTCCAACTTCCCAAAGATATCTGCAATGTCCTGTATCCATCTCTAGCAATACCTCGTGCCTCACCCACCCACTTCCTAAAGTTGTCTGCAGTGTCCTGTGTCAATCTCTGGCCATGTCTACCGCCCCATCCACCAACTCCCCAAAGATGTCTGCAGTGTCCTGTGTCAATCTCTGGCCATGTCTCCCGCCCCATCCACCAAGTCCCCAGAGATGTCCGCAGTGTACCGTGTCCATCTCCGTGCTGATGGACCTGCATCTTCTACAAGCAACCACGCCTCCCATCCCTGCTCTCTTCCAGCCACGGTTGGACACGACTAAAATGTTCCAGTGCCGGAGACATGACACAGTTTATCAGCCACTTGTCACCCATGTCCAGATCTGCTAGACTGTCAGTATTTTCCCTCTTCTTCGAACGATCTACCTAGAACTGTTTTGCGACATATCAGCTCAAAGCCTCACATTTTCTCTGTAATGATTATGAAATGATTGACTGACTGGCACCTTGCCGTTTGACAGATGATAGTTTGTAACCTGGAGTTATACCTCTCCATAACACAAAGCCTTGGCTGAATTTAGAGACCATGTGTTGTCGATGCAGCATGATCCCTCTCTTGGCCTGTCTAGTTTACTCCAGAGGAAAGGCAACAGAAATACGCCTGGAACAAGACAAGCTGCAGACGCTGCCGGATCAGTAAAGCAATGCTCTAACAGTCTGCCTGTCGGAGCTTCGATCCTAGACCAGTTGCCAACCAAGGCTTAAGGCCTGGTGTGCCCTGCCATGACCTTTTGTCTCTAGGTTGCATTTCCTTGCACTAGGGTAAAGCTTGTACCCTCTAAATTGCGCTTCTCCGCCCGAAGCCGTTGGCATAATGTGGGGTGTCGGGTTTAGTAAGCGCCGCCCAACAGTCAGCACTAACAGAAGCCGGTTGTACCGTCTACTCTCATATGGTAGCTCAGTCAAATCTGACTAAGACCTGACATCAGATTACGAAATGGCCTTACAATTAATCTAAGTCAAATCAAAATAGTTTACCACAAATACACTATGGCCGAGTATTATTTTTCTCCCATTCGCACTGCGAGCGCTAACAAGTCAAGTCGCATTATTCTGTCCAGAAGCCTGATCAGCGGGAAAATGTCACGTAGAAAATCCAACAACAAGAAACACGCTGTTGCCAAGATGTGCAGCGTGGGAGCCGACAACAAGAAGAAGAACGTCGAGAGCCCACCTGCTAGCTGCATCAAAGAGCCTGATACTACAGCTATTACTGAAGTTACTACGAGGGAGAAGATTGACAGCCCAACACAGTCAAGAACCAAGTCAGCAGAGAAGAAGGAGGAGAAAGACACCAGAGTCGGAAACGCCGACTCAAAAACAGTCCGATGGGTTGTCAAGCGGATTCCTGTGGAGATGACAGATGAAGAAATCCTGAAGCAGCTGCGTGAAGAGAATCTTCACACCCGATTCTTGAAGGCGGAGCGGCTTCTCACCTACTCCAAGATACCTACAACCTTGGCAGTAGTGACGTCGGAGGGCAGCGAGATGCCGACCACTGTATAATTCAACAAGAGAATGCAGCAACCAGAGAGATTCATACCAAGAATCACGCAATGTTCCAGATGTCAGAAGGCCGGCCACAGTAGAGCTACGTGTCGCAGTAAGACGGAAATCTGCCGATACTGCGCCGCTCACCACGCCTTCAATGAGTGTCCGCTGACCAAGATGGACACGGACTTCCGAGCACCCAACAACAAAAGAAAGTGCGCTAACTGCCTGGGCAAACATGGAGCAAGATACCTGGGCTGTCCGTACCTGCAGAGACATAGAGACGTCTTAAAAATCGCCATCATCACAAAGACACCATTCAAGGAAGCAATGCAGAGGGGCGAGACAGCCACGGGTATAGCACAAGCTGAAAGAGATCAACTTCAAAAGCAGATAGACGAGTTGAAGAAACAAGTCAAGGCACTGCTGACGACGACTCCGACCAGCGATAATGAGAAGCTGCTGGCCGACATGAAAGAAATCCAGCTCAACATTAAACAAGAGATCCAGCGCATGGCTGAGATGAAGAAGGAGAACGAAGAAATCCTACAAATGATCAAGACCGAAAGAGAACTGCATAGAGCTGAAATGGAACTCTTTCAAAGCAAACCAGCAGAATCCATACAAGAACCCACAGAGAAACCGCAAGATGAAAACCAAGATACCGAGCCTGAACCGAAAGCTAAAGCCAGCAGCCCAACCACAACGCCCAAGAGGGAACTACTATACCGTCGGATCTCTGAAGGAGGCACAGAATGCCCAGTCGACAAGGAGGAACTCAAGCGCGAGGAATTCAGAAGGCGCTGGGAAGTAAAAGAAAAGAAGAAGCCTAAAAAACTCCGGGGGAAACCGATGGTATACCCAGTAGTACACTACAACTGTGAGGCCGACTTCGAGTACTATATCGAGGACGGTATAATCGTCCCATGGCTGACCACGGAGGAAGAAATCGCTAGGCAGCAGATAAGCAAACGCAACAAGGAGGAAAATGAAAAGGTCCTACAGAAAATACACAAAAAATGAAATAAAATACCAAATAAAAAGTCCTTTTAAGGACTGCAACCAGTCAAGCCTGGAGCCTGCACTAACAATGAAAACAAAAGGAAACATGCACAAAGGACAGCCGCCGATCTATCCCCCAGCTGGAGTGGGATCACGAAAAGTCCTTATAAGGACTGCAGCCAGACGAGCCAGGAGCCTACACCAACAAAGAAAACCATAACAACAGAAGAGCACAAAGGATAGCCGCCGACCACTGCTGACGTCACAGACACAAACGCCCGAGATAGGACTCACAAGACAAGAATTAGGGCTAATAAACCAACAAAAACCACGTACCTCAACAATAACCACAGCTGATGAAGCAGGTTAGACGAGGTCGAATTTGGAATTTTTGTTTTTGAAATGGAATCGGAATCGGAATTATTTTTCTGACTGTTCCTGTATCCTGGACTCGCAGAGGCAGACTCCCTAGATTTGAACAAGAAACAATCCGCTGTATGTTTACTGTTAACTATGTTTAGCTTGTCTTGCTGTGGGGGTCTTAAACCACTGACCGTGGTAGGACTTTCTATTTATACACAACTCACTTTTCAATTATGCATATGAAGTCAATTTTCTGTGAATTAAACCGAAAATAAGCCTTTGATAGATTTTATGCTTGAGATGTTTGTATTGCGGCTGACATTACTGCCATGTTATCATTCATTCGTGTGTGCATCTTGTTTACATAAGCAAGGAGGACGGTTTGGTGTCAGCATCCTCTATGTACACGCATAGAAGTGGAGGGATACGACGGTGCGACCTATCAAGGTATTGCTGTCGTGATGTGTACGGATGTGACAGAGGAAGATATAGATTGATGTGTTAAAGGAAGATGTTGAAAGATGTGGTAGAGTAGAATAGAGAAAGATATGGTAGAGGAAAATATAGATTGATATAACAGTGGAAGATAGAGAAAAATGTCAAAGAGGAAGATATAGAACGATGTGACTGAGAAAGATACAGAAAGATTTAGCAGAGGAAGATATAGAGAGATGTGACATAGGAACATAGAGAAAGGTGCGACAGAGGAACATAGAGGAACATGTGACGGAGAAACATATAGAAAGATGTCTCACAACAAGACAGAGAAAGATGTGACAGGAACGTAGAGAACTATATGGCATAACAAGATAGAGAGAGAGAGAGAGAGAGAGAGAGAGAGAGAGAGAGAGAGAGAGAGAGAGAGAGAGAGAGAGATGTGACAGAGGAACATAGAGAAAGATGCGACAGAGGAATATAGAGAAAGATGTGACAGAGGAACATAGAGAGAGATGTGACAGAGGAATATAGAGAAAGATGTGATGTTAAGACACTAGAGTGTCCACCACAAACACCCCTGAATCACTGAATCAGTTAAGAAACATTTAAAAAAAAACTGTGTAGACTTATCCTTCTCTACGTCTTTGTATAGAAGTGTTGAGGGGGACGCAAAGTGCAATACACGAAACCAGTGTGCACTTGTGAGTCATGAGTACGCAGAAGATGGCCAGGAAAGAGCATTGTTCAGTCTACATTCTCGACTAAAGTCTGCAAGTACTAAAGTCTACAAGTCCTAAAGTCGAGAGGGTCGATTTCAATGCACTGAGGTCTACTTAATCTGGCTCGGTCTCTCTCTCTCTCTCTCTCTCTCTCTCTCTCTCTCTCTCTCTCTCTATCTATCTATCTCTCTCTCTACAAAACGGCAACGCGCTTGCCGTGAGCATTGCACAATGCACGAACTCCCTAGCTCCAGCCGTGACACCCACGAGTCTCCATTCTTACTGTAAACGACACAGTCCGCAGTTAAGTTGCATCGACCGAGAATCGAACCTTGATCTCTCACATGGTAGGCGGACATTCTACCTCTAGACCACCGAAGCCCAGACCTTCTTGGGATCTAGTGTAGTCGACCGACACTGTGAAGACGGCCGATGATCTGAGCTCGCCTACAGCTTGTGATGACTCCCCACAGGTCAACTCTGCCAGCCCGTCTCCCCTACACCCACATTGTCAGTGTCGCACACCAGCAGAGGGATGACACCGGCTGCAGCGACCCCTTGTATTTACATACCCGTGTATAATCATCGGTATATTTTCACACCAGAGACAACTGTGGGTGCAGTAGTGGCACCCACCAGGTGTCAGCAAACCAGACGCTGCACATCCCCCGGTGTTCCACCACACACCCGTTACTAATATCGCCACTCCACGTCCACATTAGCACGGCCAGGTTCATCTTCCTGTGAAATGGGCGTGTCCCAATCTATCGGGGG
Source organism: Cepaea hortensis (assembly GCA_963921405.1). NCBI lineage: Eukaryota > Metazoa > Mollusca > Gastropoda > Stylommatophora > Helicidae > Cepaea > Cepaea hortensis. Next base: position 112,151,488 of record OY992885.1, read on the forward strand.
ACAACTCTTAAGTTCATATCAGGGGTTTTCAAACACTTCTTACACGGAGCCCGTGTGATTTTCTTTAGTATTAATTTAATACTCAAGTTGTGAGTTAAAAGTATTAATCTTTTGTAACATTGAAGTTGATGTAACTAGTTAAACTTCTGAAATATGCCTTTCGTGATCAGGATGCTGGTATATACATTCACACACGCTCAGATGGCGGCCTCTTCAATGCTCAGAGATTGAAGGCCAAGACCAAAATTAGGAGGGTACTGATCAGTGATCAGAGAGTTGCTTTTTGCAGATGATGCTGCAGTTACGACCCACTCGGAGGAAGTATTGCAATGTCTACTATCTGCATTCTCCAATACTTATACTGAAATTGGTTTAACAATTAGCAAAAGGAAGACACAGATTAGTCACAAGATGCACACAGGGTACCATCAATCTTTATTGACGACGCCGAACTAGAGATGGTAGACCATTTTACATATCTAGGATCAGTGGTAAATAGCAAATTATCCCTAGATCAGGAAATCAACATCCGGATTGGTAAGGCAGCAACAACAATGAACAGGTTAAGAAAAAGGAGTCTGGGAGAACAGGAAGCTTACTGCCAAAACAAAAGTCCTTGTCTATCAAGCCTGTGTCCTTAGTACTCTTCTTTATGGCAGTGAAACCTGGACAACTTACTCACACCAAGGGAAACATTTAAACAGCTTTCATATGCGGTGTCTGCGAAGAATTCTTGGTATTAAGTGGCAAGACAAAATCACAAATACTGAAGTATTGGAAAGATCAGATTTTGTGACGGTTTATTTCATGCTCAGTCTTCCTAGACTTAGATGGATAGGACATCTTAGGAAGATGGATGATGGTAGAATACCAAAGGACTCCAGTGCAGGATTTACGTATAAGCTAAAAAAAAGCTATAGCTTAGGGCCCCCAAGAAAGTGGGGGACCCAAAAAATATTGTCCGAGTGAGCAATTGTCATATATGTATACTTAAATATACTGCAGTAATATTAGCGATTTCGTTGCTAACGGAGGACGCCTTTTTTCGGAAAGTTCAAGGTCATCGGGACCGTTTCCTGTGGCCCGTGAGTGCAATATACGAAAATAACCCTGTCGTGTTTCCTATTGGATAAATACGAAACGTGTTTTTATGAAAATCGCGAATGACAACTTTAACGAGGGGTAAAAAGGTTATTCTTCAGTCCTGCATGCTTGAAAGCTAATGCAAGTGAATTGTTTGAAGAATATTTTCCACTGTTTGACAAAGGTAAGGAAGTTTATAGTTTGGCTTGCTTATTGTCAAAGGTAAGCTAATTTAACCTGCATTTTTGAACTGCGCACTGCGCATCTAATTTTACATATAAATGTTGAGTTTCAACAATATTCGTTATGCAGAAGACATAGAATAAAAAATTTTTGTGAGCACGGTCGTGGTGTGTACTCTTATTAAATTCATAATGTCGGAATCGCGGCATATTGGATTGGTGTCTGCTTTTTTTAATAAAAGAGAAGATTTACAATCATGAAGTTAAACAAAATATCAATATACGTTTAAATTCTATTACATATTTATTTTGTTGCTTTATATTTATTGTATTTATTGTTCATCTTGCTACATGACTTAAAATTTATGAAAGTCAAGTCAGTTTTCAAACTTGTCCATCGTCCATTGCTGAAATTTAATTGACTGGTTCACAGTTTTATTTGTATTGATAAATGTCTTATCAAGAGAATTATACTTTATTGTGCATTTATGAAAGCTGTGTCCATTTTTGCACACAACTATAGAAGTTCTAGCAAGATTCGTTATGCAGAGGTGTGGAAAAAAAATATTTTGTGAGACCACCTGGTTACATCTTTACAATCGGGAAAATTCACAATGGCGGCATTCCAGCATATAATATCACACTAGTGTCTGTTTTTATTGAAACACTGGAGATGTAAAATCATAATATACAAAATATCAAATAATTTCTACAGATAATTTGTGTTGTTGATTTAATAATTTTTATTCATGTGACGTGGCGGAACCATTGTTGATTTGTCTTCCCACAGTTTGCAAGATGTCAACCAGAAGTTATAAAAGTGGAGCTCAAAAGAGGAAAAAGAAGCAGAGAGCTGAAGAAGAGCTTAGTAAGATAACAAAATTAGATAGTTTCTTAACAAAGATAGATAAGGGGCCTGATGAACCAAAAGCCTCTACCACAGTGAGTCAGTCACAGGATATTCACCCTATTCCTGATACAGAGCCTGGTACATCTAGTTGTATAGAATCTACTTCAACGAATGAAGCAACAAATATTAAGATTAATAAACCAGAGAGTAGTACAAGCACAGAAGATTCAGCATAAAAAAAACAAACAGAATGATGTTGGGGTATGGGGTGATTTAAGTAAAGATGAGATTTTATACTGGGTAGAAAAAGGTCCGTCAGAATGTCAGCACTCAAATGGTTCATTTGAAAAATCAAAGAAGCTTTTTGCAAACCAAGACAGATATTGCTCGAAAAGCTTGTTCTATCCCAAAAGGGCTAATGGTGAAAAATATTACAGAGAATGGTTAGTATATTCGCCAGCAACTGGTCGTGTATACTGTTTCGTGTGTAAACTCTTTTCAAATTCTTCTACACCATTATCATCCGATGGATTTTGTGATTGGCGCAACACCTATTTAGTTCAAAGTCATGAAAACTGTGTAGACCATAGAACAGCTTCGGTAACATATCTTACAAGAAAACGTGGCTCAACAATTGACTGCCAGCTAGCAGAACAGATAAATAATAAACGGCAGTACTGGAAAAATGTTCTTGAACGAGTTGTGGCAGCCATAATTACTATGGCATAGCATGGTTTACCTTTCAGAGATAAGGAAACATTTGGTTCTCCTCACAATGGCAATTTCCTTGGATTACTCGAACTTATATCAAAATTTGATCCTTTTCTAGCAAGCCATATAAAAAAATTTAGTATTAAAGGATCAGGTGTCACATCTTATCTGTCTAAAACAATATGTGATGAATTTATCCAAATTATGGCACATAAAGTAAGAGGCTCAATCTTGGATGATTTAAGAACTGCAGGGTACTTCAGTTTATCTGTAGATTCCACTCCAGACCGGTCCCATATTGATCAGCTCACTGTTATTGTGAGGTATGTTTCACCAGATGATGGGCTCCCTATTGAACGTTTTCTAACTTTCCTAGAGATGGGTAGCCACACAGGGGAAAGTATGGCTAAGATGGTGCACAACTACCTTACAAAAGAGGGCAAAATAGATTTTAGTAAGTGTCGAGGCCAGTCATATGATAATGCTGCCAATATGTCTGGCAAATACAAGGGTATGCAATAAATAATATTGAAGATTAACAAGTATGCTATGTATATTCCATGTGCTGGTCATTCCCTGAATCTTGTTGGTAGAGCAGCAGTAGACTTGTTTAGAGGCAGTACACTTTTTTGGAATTGTTCAAGAAATATATAATTTCTTTTCATCATCTACACATAGATGGGCAGTACTGTTGTCATTCTTCAAAGATGATTCAAAAGTTCCAAAGTCTTTGTCAAAGACTAGATGGGAAGCACATTCAATGGCCACAAGTGCAATACTTGATAGTTATGATGGAATAATTTCTGCATTACATCAGCTGCATATTGATACTACAGAGAAAGGCGAAACAAGAAATCAAGCCATAAACATTTTGAATAAAATAGAGGAGTTTGAATTTATGGTATTGTTGTGTTTGTGGAGTTACTTGCTAGATGAATTTCACAAGACTAGTCAATCACTGCAAGACCCCCAAATTAGTCTAGATGTATGTAGGAAATTGTATGCTTCACTTTCGGATTTTGTTAAAGGTTCCAGAGATCTTTTCGATCATTTTGAAGAAGAAGCAAAGAAAAATTGCCTGATGTTGATTAAAAGAAAAGAAGATACAGAAGAAGGCATATCAATGATGATGAAGATGATGCTTTAGAGAACCTTGAGCCAAGAGACAAGTTCAGAATCAAAACATTTATACCTGTGATGGATGCATTAGAGTCAAGTCTGGCACAGAGGGCCTCAGTATACAATGATGCTGCAAAAAAGTTTTCATTCTTAACAAAACTAGAAGCTACAGAAGAAGATATTCATGAAGGAGTTAGTGCTTTATGCCAAACATATCCTGAAGATGTGGACATGAATCTTGTAGGAGAAGTCAAGCATTTTCATCAATATGTTAGACATACTCAAGCCCATAGTTCAGCGGAACAAGATAGTCTGACACATCAGGATCTGTATATGGTAATATTTAACGATCGTGTCCAATCAGCATGATTGATTGATTAATTGATTGATTGATTTAGGAATCGTCATCACAGCATTCGGGGCATTCCCATAAGTGCTCCGTCCCCATCCTCAGCAGCCAGCGAAGAGTTCCAACACTAATAGTACCAGTAGCAATCTGATTATAAGTCCGTCTCGCCTTTCCTTTGAGCGTTGAGCGTCGGCCAGATCCCTTCGTCACTCCCCGTTGTCTCATTCTTGCCAGACCATGGTAATCCATTTGCTCCTCCGAGGTGTGCACGTGCTCCCACAAGGCCGCAACCACGCCTGCCTTGTCATGTATCAATACTCCACCAAGTTCTGCAGAGCCAGCCAATCTGTCCGCCTGTTCATTTCCCAGCACACCGGCATGCCCCGGAGAAAAGATCCAGGCGATGCTTTTCACCCGTGACCTCCGAAGCGAAGCAAGCCACTCCGCACGAAGTCTGCCCGTCCTCACCCTCGTCAGCATGCTTTCTGAGTCAGTTACAATCACGATGTGTGTGTGTCGTATTCTCCATCCAGCGGAGAGCCGCAGTGACTGCCTCCACTTCCATTCTTAAGCTGGATGTTGTGGTATCATATGCCAGGCTCTCCTGCCCCAAACATCGACCACTAGCTTTGGCTATGAACCCCCAGCCACTTCTCTCACCTCTTGACACCGAACCATCTGTGTAGATAACCACATCACTCGAGTGAGCATTGTCCTGAATTAGTTGCTGGATTTCCACTTCCGTGGCCCCTGCTGGCCACTCCCTGCACTCCCTGCTCAATGTGATTATAACTCTGCACAAGTCTGACTGCTCCGCTGGCACTCTGACCCACTCCTCTTCTCGCCTAATGTTCTCCAAGGGGCACACCTGTCTGATCGTATCCTTCGCCTGAGCCATCCATGATTTCCCTCTTATCAGTCGCTGACCCTTAACTGCGTCCAGCGCCTCATGCAGTGGGTGGTCTGTGTCTGCAGCTACTCTGAGGTATTCCTTCGCCTGCATCACCTTGAGCCTACCAGCAACACTCGGCAGACCAAGGATGTAACGCATACACACTACTGGGGTGTCTCTAGTGCATCCCAGAATGACCCGCAAAGCTTCGTTCTGTATGCGCTCTAACTTCACCAGCTGACTGTCTGAGACAGTGAGCAGACCTAATCCATAATCAATTACTGAGAGGATCAAGTGCTGGTATAGTGTGAAAAGCATTCTCTGCTCTATGTCCATTGCAGCCATAGTTTTAAGTCCAATCAGCATTCCCTAATGTAGAAGCAATTTTGAGATTGTTTCTTAGTATGATGGTTGCAAATTGCTCTGGAGAAAGATCTTTTTCTCAGCTGAAGAGGATAAAAAATGAATTTAGAACAACAATGACTCAAGATAAATTATGTTCCCTCAGTCCCATGTGCATAGAAAGCGACAAACTACGCAGTTTATCATTTGATGATGTCATCAGTGACTTTGCTCTGGCAAAGGCAAGAAAGAAAATATTTTAGTTTAATATAATTCCTTAATTCTTATAACATGTTTCAAGAGATTAGATAATAAGTCTTTGTAAATTGTGCCTTTTAAAAGAACTTTTGTTTCTTTTTACCAGAGCTTGCATTTTTAAGTTTTATATGAATAAAAATGATTTTAAGTTAAAGATGTATTATTTCACTATCAATATACTTCTTAATTGTATTTCAGTTTAACCCTCTAGGTATCCGAAAATCATATTTGTCACTGACATAGAATATCTGGACTTATAAAGGGCCCCATATTTCAAATAGCTTAGGGCCTTATTAAGTCTAAATCCGGCCCTGCAAAGGACATCTTTTTTGGTGAATTACAGATTGGTAAGAGATCTCAGGGTCGGCCTCTACTACGATACAAAGATGTGTGTAAGCGGGACATGATTGTTACTGGCATTGATAATGCACAGTGGGAGCAAGTCGTCGCTGAACGTGTTGCATGGAGGGCAAACATCAGAAATGGAATAAAGACAAAGGAGAAAATTATTGCAGATAAGTCACACACCGAGCGTGTGAGACGTAAGATGGTGCATGATGGTGGAAATGACCACATGTTCACATGCACCCACTGTGAACGGACATTTACAGCGCAAATTGGCCTTATCAGTCACATTCGCTACCGCCACAGATAAAAGTTATTTTGCCTTTTTAAAGCACAAACTATCGTCTGTCAAGACGGCAAGATGCCGGTGACTTGACTAGTTAAACTACATTGTACATATTCAATTGCTAAAATGTTAAAGCAATAACAAGAGCTTAAGATTATAAGCCCTTGTCTTTTTCACTAAATGTTTTTCTAATTATAAATTCACTTCAGTTTAAGTATTAAGATAGAATAATATTACCTTTAGTTAATACCTATTACATTACCTTAAACATTTATTATTTTACCTGTGTATACCTGCATCCCTGCATGTATATTTTTTATAATATGCAGTTTTAGTGTGTATATGAGATATGTACGAAAGACATTATAAATGTATTAAATTTGAGGGTGTGAAAGAAATGATATGCAATATTGTTCACGCACTTTGGCCTCAATGTTATATATTGTATTCGTCATCTGCAACACATGTAATTTGTGCCATTTTAAATTGGATGTGTGATTGTTACATTTACACAACGCTAATAGACAAATGTCTAAGCATCATAGTTCGGTAGCCCGCGTCATGGATGATGAATATGAAATCCTTCATGAATTCGGAAGACTAAACTAATGACTCTTAGACAGAGTTCAAACATATATTATAAGCATGCACACATGGATGTAGTTAACACAAATATAATTACACATAGCTCGCATACACATGCCATACCAACAGATAAAGTACATCCACTATTAAAAGGGCCTGTCTCTCTGGCCGAGGGGTTACAACACTTTCTCCGTAATCCCGTTTATCACGCAGAGTCTCGTAGCGGGCGAGAGCTGGGAGCGGTTCGACCCCCGCTGGTGACTTGCGGGATAACTGAGCCGGCCGCTCAGAAAGCAATGGCAAACTACTGAGCGTAATCTTGCCAAGAAATCAACAGACAGCTGAAAGATGCTGCTGTTGACAGCGATGTCCTGTAAAGGATATGCGAATTTAAAAAAAAAAAAAAAACTATTACAAGGGGAATGGGACATTATCTTGCACATACCAAGGGACATAAGTAGTTCTTAAAGGGGGGAAGGGGGGGGGGGGGGGCAAGACGTGATCGTACATAGAATCACTGCTAACAAGCGAGAACTAGATATGGGTTTAACAGTGAGTACACAGATTTGGATGAAAGGTTGAATTGGCGTTTTACGGGGACCAGGGGGAATATTTCCCTTGATGAGTGTCCCTAAAAAAGAGACCATTGTTCTGTGGGCACTGTTGGTGTCTTGAGAGGGTTGCAATTCAAGGCTCACGCCAAGAATGTGAGACAACGTTATCTTGGTCCGTAATATTCCCCAGGAGTAAAATGAGCAAGAGTGGTAGACTCTTTGTTAACTAACCAAATGCATACCACCGAACAACACCAGTGAGTTGGGTTTCTACAGTAGATCCAACCCTTTATAGACTATAGTTGTCAACCCCAACCTACGGTAGCCATGACGACTTACTTACTCTCTTAGTCCTCTGACGAATTAGTTCCAACTAATTACCAAGAAATAACACAATGTGTCACTTCTGAGTATGACATAAGTGACACGAAAAAGGGGGGGGGGGGCGGGCGAAAGGAGCGTGTCAGAGTCCTGGTGAGTGTAAGAGAAGACACAGGACAAGGACAGGACATAGGTAGAGCATGGGTAGAGTAGGACAGGACTGTAGACCCAGTGGGAGACAGGACATGCGGTTAGAGACTGGACCAGTGCCGGATTAAGCCATCTTGGTGCCCTAGGCACAACCCCACATGGGTGCCCCCTACTGCCCCGGGCCCCCGATCCTCCACTGAAGGCTGGTATGTTCAATATTATGCAAAAAACTAACAAAGAAAAACAGTTGTGAAATGTAAACACATATGTTTGTACTACTATCACTCATATAAAACTTACAATAAGGTATTTCTGTATTAAAATTAATAGTTAATTAATTTTTTAATTGGCACCTTTCCGTCTTGACAGACGATAGTTTGGTACATTGTTCTTCAAAAAGGCTTAATCCATGGCGGTGACGAGTGTGGCTGGTAAGGCCAATTCTTGCTGCAAATGTTTGCCCACAGGAGGTGCATGTGAAAACATGGTCACTTCCACCATTTTGCACCATCTTACGTCTCTCACGCTCTGTGTGTGCTTTATCTGCAATCATTTTCTCCTTTGTCTTTATTCCATTTCTGATAGTTGCCCTCCATGCAACACGTTCAGCAGCGACGTGCTCCCAATGTGCATTATCAATGCCTGTATCAATCATGTCCCGCTTACACACATCTTTGTATCGTAGTAGAGGTCGACCCTGAGATCTCCTACCTGTCTGTAATTCACCAAAAAAGATGTCCTTTGGTATTCTACCATCATCCATCCTCCTAACGTGCCCTATCCATCTAAGTCTACGAAGACTGAGCATGGAATACACCGTCACACAACCTGATCTTTGCAATACTTCAGTATTTGTAATTTTGTCTTGCCACTTAATACCAAGTATTCTTCGCAGACACCGCATATGAAAGCTATTAGTAGTATACAATGGACGTTTCGATTATTATTTGGAGGATTGAGGAGGGTTGACCTTGACCTCGGCTGATTTTCACTCCCCCTCGGTCATATAGTGGGTTGGTTTAAGGGGTGATATCTAGGTCATATCTAAGGGCGATAATTCTAAGATTTTATGTTTCTAAGGGCAGATAACTATTGAGTGGGTGTATAAAAATTTTAATTAATTATTAAAAAATAAAATAAAATAAATAAAAAATAAAAATAAATAACGACGGGGTGCGGGGTGGTGGAGAGGGGGTGGGCGCGTGGGGCGAGGCTAGGCGGTTCGGGTTTAAACACTATCATCACAGGGTTACAAATGAAAACCTTAAAATGTAAAGATGGTCGATATTATTGATTTTAGCGGGTATAGCTTAGTGAAATTCGTTGGTGAGGGATGGGTAGCGGCTATTAGTGCTTTGTAGAGTGTCGTGGTTGCTTATACACTATCATCACACAGGTTACAAATGAAAACCTTAAAAAGTAAAAAGGGCCGATAATATTGATTTTAGCGGGTATAGCTTAGTGAAATTCGTTGGTGGGGGGTGGGTAGCGGCTATTAGTGATTTTTAGAGTGTCGTAGCTGCCTATACACTATCATCATACGGGGTACAAATGAAAACCTTAAAAAGTAAAGATGGCCGATTTTAATGATTTTAGCGGGTATAGCTTACTTAAATTTATTAAGGGGTGGGTAGCGGCTAGTAGTGCTATGTAGAGGGTCGTAGTGACTTATTCACTATCATCATACGTGTTACAAATGAAACCTTGAAAACTAAAGATCGCTGATTGTAATGGATATAGTGTAGTATCATTCGGCGGTAAGGGGTGGGTACCAGGTATTAGTGGTCAAGTAGTGGTCAAGCGAGGAAATTTTAGGGAAAAGTAGTTGTAATGATAGAGTGATGCTTAAAGGGTGGTAAATTAGTGGTCAAGTAGTGGTCAAGCAGTGGTCAAGTGGTAGTCAAGTGAGGAAATTTTAGGGAAAAGTAGTTGTAATGATATGGTGATGATTAAAGGGTGATAAATTAGTGGTCAAGCAATGGTCAAGTGGTGGTCAAGTGAGGAAAATTTTAGGGAAAATTGGTCGTAGCGACATGGTGATAGTTAAAGGATGGTAAATTAGTGGTAAAGCAGTGGTCAAGCAAGGAAAATTTTAGGGAAAATTGGTCGTAGCGACATGGTGATGGTTAAAGGATGGTAAATTAGTGGTCAAGTAGTGGTCAAATAGTGGTCAAGCGGTGGTTAAGTGACGAAAATTTATGGAAATTTTAGGGAAAAGTGGTTATAATGATATGGTGATGATTAAAGGGTGGTAAATTAGTGGTCAAGTAGTGTTCAACCAATGGTCAAGTAGTGGTCAAGTGGTCGAGTGACCACTTAAATTGTAGAGGACGATGTCCCTAAGATTATGGTAGTGGTTAAAGTGATCGATGACATGGTCAAGTAGCGGTCAACCAGTGGTCAAGTGGTCGAATGAACACTTAAAAGGTAGAGAAAAGTACGTATATTGAAACGATGATGGTAAAATGGTCGACAACGGGGTCAAGCAAGCAGTGGTCAAGTAGTGCTCAACCAGTGGTCAACCGCTCAAGTGAGAAAATTGTAGGGTATGGTACGTGTAGTGAAACAGAGATGGATAAATTAAGTAGTGACGTTGTCAAGTAGTGATCAAGTAGCGGGCAAATACTGGTCAAATGGTCGAGTGACCACTTAAATTGTAAGGGAAAGTACGTGTAGTGAACCTGTGTTTGTTAAAGTGATCGATGACGTGCTCAAGTAGTGGCCAAGTAGTGGTAAATGGTCGAGTGACTACTTAAATTGTCGGTGAAAGTAGGTATAGTGACATGGTGATGATCAAGAGTTGGTCAAGTGGTGCTCAAATAGTGGTCAAGTAGTGGTCAAGTAGTCGAATGACCACTTAAATTATAGGGTATGGTACGTGTAGTGAAACGGTGATGGTAAAATAAGTAAGGACATAGTCAAATAGTGGTCAAGTACTGGTGAAGTAGTGATCAAGTGGTCGAAGGATCACTTAAATTGTAGGGTATGGTATGTGTAGTGACATGATGATGGTTAAAGTGATCGATGAAATGATCAAGACGTTATGCCGACTGCTAAGTTCAGAAAGTAATGTCCTTACTATCGGCAATTTTACTGACAGGAGCGCCTCGAGCACTGATTTTGTATTGATCAATAGCACCCAGTGGTACAGTCGACACACATGGACAATAGTTACAGCCGGTCAAAGATGGTGTCGCACCCTATCACACATGGGTAATTGCTACAACCAGACTACGTCTCATTTGCTAAAACTGGTCAAATATGGACGTGCAGTCGATCCCATGCGTAATGGTACATCCAAGAAAAGGCTCACTGACTAAAACAATCAAAGAATTCCCTGCTTCCGATAACATGTATAATGGTATAGCCAGAACACGGGGTTAATGATTCAACCGGTCAAAGATGGCGATGGATCCAGTGACACGCATAACGATACACGTGGAACACGTCGCTAATAAACGAAATGTTCAAAGACGGCGGCGAATCCGGTCACAGGGGTAATGGTACATCTTAGACACGTGGTTAAGAGGGAAACTATAGAAAAAGGGTGTCCATATCGGTTGTCGAGTCAAGGAACCTAACGTATGATGATCACTGTGTATAGGAGTGAATACACTGCATCATCAACATTGCAGCCGAAGGCTAAAAGGGTCACCCTTCTCTCTCTCTCCTTTCTATAACCGCGTAATCCTAGTATTATCCGGTTACACCAAAGGACACTCGGGCATCAATACAACATAAACTGGTCTCGAAAACCCCATACGCGCATGTAAACAAATCACCACAGTGTCCGACTAAGCCTTTCTCATATTCATAGTACAGAGCTATGATCACCGAGGCTAGTCGGGGAAATCGTATCTGTACGTAACAACTATCGGGTCATACAGCGACGAGTGGGTAGTGGGTGTTAACAGATGCACACAAACACAACAAACTGCCCCGATTCAACCTTAGGCAATGCACGTAACATGACAGGTCACATGTCCGCCGTCATAATCAGCGACGTTATCACGTATCAAATTAGATAGCCACACTTTCATTTCCTTTCTATGTGTCCATAGTGTCTTTACATCTTTCTCCAGAAAACCATTTCCAAGACCACTATATGTTTTTTGTCAGTGTACCTGCTCAGTGCCACACTTCACAACCAGACAAAAGTACACGTTCTATGTACCACTTCAACCGTCAAATAAGAAAATTTGTTAGCCAAATAGAAAAAATATTGACCACGTAACGATATATCTTGTCCACACTTATGAAAAGTAGGGACATTTGTTAGTCAAATGAGAAAAAAGATTGACCAAGTAACGAAATACCCAAACCAAACTTATGAAAAGTACGAAACTTTGTTAAGCAAGTATGAAAATGTATCGACCAAACAGAGAAATATATCACCCAAACTTATAAAAAGTAGGAACATATTTTAACCAAAGGGAAAATACCTTGGTCAAATAGGAAAATTTGTTAGCCAAAGGAGAAAAAAGATTGACAAAGTAACGAAATTCCCCAACCAAACTTATGAAAAGTACGAAACTTTGTTAAGCAAGTATGAAAAGGTATCGTCCAAACAGAGAAATATATCACCTAAACTTATAAAAAGTAGGAACATATGTTAACCAAATGGAAAATATCTTGGGCAAATAGGAAAATTTGTTAGCCAAATGGGGAAAATATTGTCCAAGTAACGAAATATCCCCAACAAACTTAGGAAAAGTACGAAACTTTGTTAAGCAAGTATGAAAAGGTATCGACCAAGTAGAGAAATATATCACCCAAACTTATAAAAAGTAGGAACATATGTTAACCACAGAGAAAATACCTTGGCCAAATAGGAAAATTTGTTAGCCAAATGAGAAAAAAGATTGACCAAGTAACGAAATACCCCCCACAAACTTATGAAAAGTACGAAACTTTGTTAAGCAAGTATGAAAAGGTATCGTCCAAACAGAGAAATATAGGACCCAAACTTATAAAAAGTATGAACATATGTTAATCAAATGGAAAATATCTTGGGCAAATAGGAAAATTTGTTAGCCAAATGGGGAAAATATTGTCCAAGTAACGAAATATCCCCCAACAAACTTAGGAAAAGTACGAAACTTTGTTAAGCAAGTATGAAAAGGTATCGACCAAACAGAGAAATATATCACCCAAATTTATAAAAAGTAGGAACATATGTTAACCAAATGGAAAATATCTTGGCCAAATAATAAAATTTGTTAGCCAAATAGAAAAAAATATTGACCACGTAACGATACATCTTGTCCACACTTATGAAAAGTAGGAAAATTTGTTAGCCAAATGGAGAAAATATTGACCACGTAACGAAATACCCCCCAACAAACTTAGGAAAAGTACGAAACTTTGTTAAGCAAGTATGAAAAGGTATCGACCAAACAGAGAAATATATCACCCAAACTTATAAAAAGTAGGAGCATATGTTAACCAAATGGAAAATATCTTGGCCAAATAGGGAAATTTGTTAGTCAAATGGGGAAAATATTGACCACGTAACGAAATATCCCCCAACAAACTTAGGAAAAGTACGAAACTTTGTTAAGCAAGTATGAAAAGGTATCGACCAAACAGAGAAATATATCACCCAAACTTATAAAAAGTAGGAACATATGTTAACCAAATGGAAAATATCTTGGCCAAATAATAAAATTTGTTAGCCAAATAGAAAACAATATTGACCACGTAACGATATATCTTGTCCACACTTATGAAAAGTAGGAAAATTTGTTAGCCAAAAGGAGAAAATATTGACCACGTAACGAAATACCCCCCAACAAACTTAGGAAAAGTACGAAAACTTTGTTAAGCAAGTATGAAAAGGTATCGACCAAACAGAGAAATATATCACCCAAACTTATAAAAAGTAGGAACATTTGTTAACCAAGTGGAAAATATCTTGGCCAAATAGGAAAATTTGTTAGCCAAATAGAAAAAATATTGACCACATAACGATATATCTTGTCCACACTTATGAAAAGTAGGGAAATTTGTTAGTCAAATGGGGAAAATATTGACCACGTAACGAAAGACCCCCCAACAAACTTAGGAAAAGTACGAAACTTTGTTAAGCAAGTATGAAAAGGTATCGGCCAAACAGAGAAATATAACACCCAAACTTATGAAAAGTAAGAAACTTTGTTAGCCAAAGTGAAAAAACCTAGGTCAAGTAAGAAAATTCTGATAGCCAAATGTGAATAGTGTCGACCAAATACAGAAATTGCTCAACCAAACTTATAAAACGTAGGAAAATTGTTATTCAAACAGGAAAGCTATTGAACAACTAGGAAAATGTAATAGTCAAAGAAGAATAATATTGAACAAGTAATGAAATATATCATTCAAACTTTAGAAAAGTAGGAAGCCTTGATAACCAAATGTGAAAAATATCACTCAAAGAGAGAAATAGCTCGCCCCAACGTATAAAAAGTAGGAAAATTGTCGGCCAAAGGGGAAAAAGTTAGACCAAATACAGAAATATCTCGACCAAACTTATAAAAATCTAGGAAACAAATAGTACCCAACACAACTAAAAGGCTGACTAAAGTTATAAATCCAAACTTATAAAAATAACCAACTGGGAAAACATATTGACCAAGTACAGACATATATCAATCAAACTTATAAACTTGTCGTCCAAAGTGATAAAAAACAAAGAAAGGCTAACAGCCAGTCTAAGAAATAGGTATGGAAAAGGAGGTCGACCAAGTTCAGAAAAAAAAAAGAAAAAAAAAAGGAAATAAAAATATAACTTCTGTAGTCTTGGTCGACTTACTTTTCCATACCTATTTCTTAGACTGGCTGTTAGCTTTTCGTTGCTTTTTATCACTTTGGACGACAAGTTTATAAGTTTGATTGATATATATCTGTACTTGGTCAATATGTTTTCCTATTTGGTTATTTTTATAAGTTTGGATTTATAACTTTAGTCAGCCTTTTAGTTGTGTTGGGTACTATTTGTTTCCTAGATTTTTATAAGTTTGGTCGAGATATTTCTGTATTTGGTCTAACTTTTTCCCCTTTGGCCGACAATTTTCCTACTTTTTATACGTTGGGGCGAGCTATTTCTTTCTTTGAGTGATATTTTTCACATTTGGTTATCAAGGCTTCCTACTTTTCGAAAGTTTGAATGATATATTTCATTACTTGTTCAATATTATTCTTCTTTGACTATTACATTTTCCTAGTTGTTCAATAGCTTTCCTGTTTGGATAACAATTTTCCTACGTTTTATAAGTTTGGTTGAGCAATTTCTGTATTTGGTCGACACTTTTCACATTTGGCTATCAGAATTTTCTTACTTGACCTAGGTTTTTTCACTTTGGCTAACAAAGTTTCCTACTTTTCATAAGTTTGGGTGTTATATTTCTCTGTTTGGCCGATACCTTTTCATACTTGCTTAACAAAGTTTCGTACTTTTCCTAAGTTTGTTGGGGGGGGGGGGGTGGGGGGGGGGGGGGGGCTTTCGTTACGTGGTCAATATTTTCCCCATTTGACTAACAAATTTCCCTACTTTTCATAAGTGTGGACAAGATATATCGTTATGTGGTCAATATTTTTTCTATTTGGCTAACAAATTTTCCTATTTGGCCAAGATATTTTCCATTTGGTTAACATATGTTCCTACTTTTTATAAGTTTGGGTGATATATTTCTCTGTTTGGTCGATACCTTTTCATACTTGCTTAACAAAGTTTTCGTACTTTTCCTAAGTTTGTTGGGGGGGGGGGGGGGGTATTTCGTTACGTGGTCAATATTTTCTCCATTTGGCTAACAAATTTTCCTACTTTTCATAAGTGTGGACAAGATATATCGTTACGTGGTCAATATTTTTTTCTATTTGGCTAACAAATTTTATTATTTGGCCAAGATATTTTCCATTTGGTTAACATATGTTCCTACTTTTTATAAGTTTGGGTGATATATTTCTCTGTTTGATCGATACCTTTTCATACTTGCTTAACAAAGTTTCGTACTTTTCCTAAGTTTGTTGGGGGATATTTCGTTACGTGGTCAATATTTTCCCCATTTGACTAACAAATTTCCCTATTTGGCCAAGATATTTTCCATTTGGTTAACATATGTTCCTACTTTTTATACGTTTGGGTGATATATTTCTCTGTTTGGTCGATACCTTTTCATACTTGCTTAACAAAGTTTTCGTACTTTTCCTAAGTTTGTTGGGGGGTATTTCGTTACGTGGTCAATATTGTCTCCATTTGGCTAACAAATTTTCCTACTTTTCATAAGTGTGGATAAGATATATCGTTACGTGGTCAATATTTTTTTCTATTTGGCTAACAAATTTTATTATTTGGCCAAGATATTTTCCATTTGGTTAACATATGTTCCTACTTTTTATAAGTTTGGGTGATATATTTCTCTGTTTGGTCGATACCTTTTCATACTTGCTTAACAAAGTTTCGTACTTTTCCTAAGTTTGTTGGGGGATATTTCGTTACTTGGACAATATTTTCCCCATTTGGCTAACAAATTTTCCTATTTGGCCAAGATATTTTCCATTTGGTTAACATATGTTCTTACTTTTTATAAGTTTAGGTGATATATTTCTCTGTTTGGTCGATACTTTTTCATACTTGCTTAACAAAGTTTCGTACTTTTCCTAAGTTTGTTGGGGGGGGGGGGGGGGGTATTTCGTAACTTGGACAATATTTTCCCCATTTGGCTAAAAAATTTTCCTATTTGCCCAAGATATTTTCCATTTGATTAACATATGTTCATACTTTTTATAAGTTTGGGTCCTTTATTTCTCTGTTTGGACGATACCTTTTCATACTTGCTTAACAAAGCTTCGTACTTTTCATAAGTTTGTTGGGGGGTATATCGTTACTTGGTCAATCTTTTTTCTCATTTGGCTAACAAATTTTCCTATTTGGCCAAGGTATTTTCTCTGTGGTTAACATATGTTCCTACTTTTTATAAGTTTGGGTGATATATTTCTCTACTTGGTCGATACCTTTTCATACTTGCGTAACAAAGTTTCGTACTTTTCCTAAGTTTGTTGGGGATATTTCGTTACTTGGACAATATTTTCCCCATTTGGCTAACAAATTTTCCTATTTGCCCAAGATATTTTCCATTTGGTTAACATATGTTCCTACTTTTTATAAGTTTAGGTGATATATTTCTCTGTTTGGACGATACCTTTTCATACTTGCTTAACAAAGTTTCGTACTTTTCATAAGTTTGGTTGGGGAATTTCGTTACTTTGTCAATCTTTTTTCTCCTTTGGCTAACAAATTTTCCTATTTGACCAAGGTATTTTCCCTTTGGTTAAAATATGTTCCTACTTTTTATAAGTTTGGGTGATATATTTCTCTGTTTGGTCGATACATTTTCATACTTGCTTAACAAAGTTTCGTACTTTTCATAAGTTTGGTTTGGGTATTTCGTTACTTGGTCAATCTTTTTTCTCATTTGACTAACAAATGTCCCTACTTTTCATAAGTGTGGACAAGATATATCGTTACGTGGTCAATATTTTTTCTATTTGGCTAACAAATTTTCTTATTTGACGGTTGAAGTGGTACATAGAACGTGTACTTTTGTCTGGTTGTGAAGTGTGGCACTGAGCAGGTACACTGACAAAAAACATATAGTGGTCTTGGAAATGGTTTTCTGGAGAAAGATGTAAAGACACTATGGACACATAGAAAGGAAATGAAAGTGTGGCTATCTAATTTGATACGTGATAACGTCGCTGATTATGACGGCGGACATGTGACCTGTCATGTTACGTGCATTGCCTAAGGTTGAATCGGGGCAGTTTGTTGTGTTTGTGTGCATCTGTTAACACCCACTACCCACTCGTCGCTGTATGACCCGATAGTTGTTACGTACAGATACGATTTCCCCGACTAGCCTCGGTGATCACAGCTCTGTACTATGAATATGAGAAAGGCTTAGTCGGACACTGTGGTGATTTGTTTACATGCGCGTATGGGGTTTTCGAGACCAGTTTATGTTGTATTGATGCCCGAGTGTCCTTTGGTGTAACCGGATAATACTAGGAT
Organism: Cepaea hortensis; assembly: GCA_963921405.1. NCBI lineage: Eukaryota > Metazoa > Mollusca > Gastropoda > Stylommatophora > Helicidae > Cepaea > Cepaea hortensis. The sequence goes on from OY992885.1 coordinate 112,169,563, forward strand.
TACGCGGTTATAGAAAGGAGAGAGAGAGAGAGAAGGGTGACCCTTTTAGCCTTCGGCTGCAATGTTGATGATGCAGTGTATTCACTCCTATACACAGTGATCATCATACGTTAGGTTCCTTGACTCGACAACCGATATGGACACCCTTTTTCTATAGTTTCCCTCTTAACCACGTGTCTAAGATGTACCATTACCCCTGTGACCGGATTCGCCGCCGTCTTTGAACATTTCGTTTATTAGCGACGTGTTCCACATGTATCGTTATGCGTGTCACTGGATCCATCGCCATCTTTGACCGGTTGAATCATTAACCCCGTGTTCTGGCTATACCATTATACATGTTATCGGAAGCAGGGAATTATTTGATTGTTTTAGTCAGTGAGCCTTTTCTTGGATGTACCATTACACATGGGATCGACTGCAAGTCCATATTTGACCAGTTTTAGCGAATGAGACGTAGTCTGGTTGTAGCAATTACCCATGTGTGATAGGGTGCGACACCATCTTTGACCGGCTGTAACTATTGTCCATGTGTGTCGACTGTACCACTGGGTGCTATTGATCAATACAAAATCAGTGCTCGAGGCGCTCCTGTCAGGGAAATTGCCGATAGTAAGGACATTACTTTCTGAACTTAGCAGTCGGCATAACGTCTTGATCATTTCATCGATCACTTTAACCATCATCATGTCACTACACATACCATACCCTACAATTTAAGTGATCCTTCGACCACTTGATCACTACTTCACCAGTACTTGACCACTATTTGACTATGTCCTTACTTATTTTACCATCACCGTTTCACTACACGTACCATACCCTATAATTTAAGTGGTCATTCGACTACTTGACCACTACTTGACCACTATTTGAGCACCACTTGACCAACTCTTGATCATCACCATGTCACTATACCTACTTTCACCGACAATTTAAGTAGTCACTCGACCATTTACCACTACTTGGCCACTACTTGAGCACGTCATCGATCACTTTAACCAACACAGGTTCACTACACGTACTTTCCCTTACAATTTAAGTGGTCATTCGACCATTTGACCAGTATTTGCCCGCTACTTGATCACTACTTGACAACGTCACTACTTAATTTATCCATCTCTGTTTCACTACACGTACCATACCCTACAATTTTCTCACTTGAGCAGTTGACCACTGGTTGAGCACTACTTGACCACTGCTTGACCCCGTTGTCGACCATTTTACCATCATCGTTTCAATATACGTACTTTTCTCTACCTTTTAAGTGTTCATTCGACCACTTGACCACTGGTTGACCGCTACTTGACCATGTCATCGATCACTTTAACCACTACCATAATCTTAGGGACATCGTCCTCTACAATTTAAGTGGTCACTCGACCACTTGACCACTACTTGACCATTGGTTGACCACTACTTGACCACTAATTTACCACCCTTTAATCATCACCATATCATTATAACCACTTTTCATTAAAATTTCCCTAAAATTTTCGTCACTTAACCACCGCTTGACCACTACTTGACCACTACTTGACCACTAATTTACCATCCTTTAACCATCACCATGTCGCTACGACCAATTTTCCCTAAAATTTTCCTTACTTGACCACTGCTTGACCACTGCTTTACCACTAATTTACCATCCTTTAACCATCACCATGTCGCTACGACCAATTTTCCCTAAAATTTTCCTCACTTGACCACCACTTGACCATTGCTTGACCACTAATTTATCACCCTTTAATCATCACCATATCATTACAACTACTTTTCCCTAAAATTTCCTCACTTGACTACCACTTGACCACTACTTGACCACTGCTTGACCACTACTTGACCACTAATTTACCACCCTTTAAGCATCACCCTATCATTACAACTACTTTTCCCTAAAATTTCCTCGCTTGACCACTACTTGACCACTGCTTGACCACTACTTGACCACTAATACCTGATACCCACCCACCCCTTAATAAATTTAAGTAAGCTATACCCGCTAAAATCATTAAAATCGGCCATCTTTACTTTTTAAGGTTTTCATTTGTACCCCGTATGATGATAGTGTATAGGCAGCTACGACACTCTAAAAATCACTAATAGCCGCTACCCACCCCCCACCAACGAATTTCACTAAGCTATACCCGCTAAAATCAATATTGTCGGCCCTTTTTACTTTTTAAGGTTTTCATTTGTAACCTGTGTGATGATAGTGTATAAGCAACTACGACACTCTACAAAGCACTAATAGCCGCTACCCATCCCTCACCAACGAATTTCACTAAGCTATACCCGCTAAAATCAATAATATCGACCATCTTTACATTTTAAGGTTTTCATTTGTAACCCTGTGATGATAGTGTTTAAACCCGAACCGCCTAGCCTCGCCCCACGCGCCCACCCCCTCTCCACCACCCCGCACCCCGTCGTTATTTATTTTTATTTTTTATTTATTTTATTTTATTTTTTAATAATTAATTAAAATTTTTATACACCCACTCAATAGTTATCTGCCCTTAGAAACATAAAATCTTAGAATTATCGCCCTTAGATATGACCTAGATATCACCCCTTACACCAACCCACTATATGACCGAGGGGGAGTGAAAATCAGCCGAGGTCAAGGTCAATCCTCCGCAATCCTCCAAATAATAATCGAAACGTCCATTGTATACTACTGCTGTTTAAACGTTTCTCTTGGCGTGAGTAAGTTGTCCAGGTTTCACTGCCATAAAGAAGAGTACTAAGGACACAGGCTTGGTAGACGAGGACTTTTGTTTTGGCAGTAAGCTTCCTGTTCTCCCAGACTCTTTTTGCTAACATGTTCATTGTTGTTGCTGCCTTGCCAATCCTGGTGTTGATTTCCTGATCGAGGGATAATTTGCTATTTACCTTTGATCCTAGATATGTAAAATGGTCTACCATCTCCAGTTCGGCGTCGTCAATAAAGATTGATGGTACACCATGTGCACCTTGTGACATAATCTGTGTCTTCTTTTTGTTAATTGTTAAACCAAATTCAGAACAATCATTGGAGAACGCAGATAGTAGATGTTGTAATTCTTCCTCAGAGTGGGTCGTAATCGCAGCATCATCTGCAAAAAGCATCTCTCTGATTAGTACCCTGCTAATTTTGGCCTTGGCCTTCAATATCTGAGCATTATAGAGGCCACCATCTGAGCGTGAGTGAATGTATATACCGTCATCCTGATCACGAAAGGCATATTTCAGTAGAAGTGAAAAGTATATCCCAAAGAGGGTGGGGGATAGTACACAACCTTGCTTAACTCCACTCTTGATTTCAAACTCTTCTGAAGTTGAGCCATCAAACTTGATGATACCCTTCATGCCTGTGTGGAACGATTCCACAATGGACATAAGAGTTGGTGGGCAGCCAATCTTCTTTAGTGCTTTGAACAGACCCTCACGACTGACCAAATCGAATGCCTTTGTGAGGTCAATGAAGGCAATAAACAGTGGCTGATTTTGTTCCCGGCATTTTTCTTGCATCTGTCGCAATGAGAATATCATATCAATGGTAGACCGGTTCTGACGGATGCCGCGCTGTGATTAGACTTGATCTCCCGGGACTTGAAGTATGTGCAGGTCAATTCTGGCAAATACTTTCCCAACAATACACAAAAGTGAGATACCCCTATAGTTGTTACAGTCGCTCCGATCTCCCGTGTTCTTGTACAGCGTTATGATGTTTGAATCTTTGAAATCCTGTGGGACTTGTTCTTCTCGCCTGCTTAGCTCTATTAGCTGGTGGATCTGTAGAGCGAGTGTGTCTTGCCCACTCCTGATTACCTCCATTGGAATCCCATCCTTACCTGGAGCCTTGCCAGATGTAAGCTCATTTATAGCACACTTAACTTCTGTTATAGTTGGAAGCGTGTACAGGTGGTCAAGAGTTGGTAGAGCCTCTATGGCGTTGAGGGCATCATCCGCTAGCTTGGTCTCACTTGAGTAAAGCTCTAAATATTGCTCGACCCATCTATCTATCTGCTGTTTCTTATCAGTGATGATTTCTCCAGTCAAGGTTTTCAGCGGTGCACTTCTTTTGATCATTAAACCACAAGCTTTCTTTATCCCTTCATACGTGCTTCTGATGTTTCCCTTATCACTTGCGATTTGAATGGACTCACATAACGTGATCCAATAGTCATTCGCACACTGCCTGGCAGCCTTTTGTACATCCTTCCTCGCTTGCTTCAGCTCACTCAGAGTGTTACGCGTTGGTCTTTCCTTGTTTCTTAAGAGATCTATCTTCTTTTTATCAATCAAGGGCTGCAGTATCTGGCTGTTTGCCGCAAACTAGTCCTGCCTCTTATGATCCACAGTGCCGTAAACCCCTACCGCTGTTTTATAAATAGTTTCCTTAAGTTTACTCCATTTATCATTTACTATACAATTTTCTCATGTATCATTGAAAGCGTCTTCAAGTTGCTGTTGAAATTCAAATCACTTTCCAGGATCGTGAGTGTTAGTAATATTAATCCTGGGGCTAGACTTGTGTTTAGCTGTGTAGATTCTCTTTGGTCTCAGTCTAACCCTTGCAACAACCAAAGAATGATCTGTATCACAGTCAGCACTGTGGTAACTTCGAGTTAATGATGTATGGTTCAGATGTTGTCTCCGTGTGATAATTGTCAAAGATCTCAAGAGGAGTTTAGGGAGTTAAAAATATAGATAATAGAGCTAAGACAGAGTAAATAGAAGGACACCAGACAGGAGAGACACCAGCGCTATAAATAGCTTCATAACGGGACACACTTGTGTCAACCAAGGGAGCAATTAGTACAGGTGAGCGAGGGTTTCCCAAAACACTAGGAAACTCACCGCCTCGACGAGTAACCGTTGGAGTACAGGTTACTCGAACTCTGTGTTTGAACACGCAACGCGAAGCGTGGCTCAGACTGGACTGAGGACGACTGGAGATTAGACGTGTGCTTAAGAATACTATAAGTTTCTAAACAATAGTGATTGTTAGGCTTAGATACCATTCAGTGCTTTAATAGTATCATTATCATCCCTTCATTGCCTTTGTGAAACGTACCATGTTGTTTATTGTCAATGAAGTATTCCGCTCGCGGAGCTTATTTGTATTCAGCTCTAAATAAATCATTTTGCAAATGACACGAGTTATTGTTTCGTGTGGTGCAAAAGTAGGGGAGTCCTGAAATACCCTGTCGCAAGCAAGTTGCTGACAGGAAGGCCCCAATTGGTGTCAGAAGTTCCTGAACCAACGTCAACAGCACTATTTGATATTATTTCTCTGTTTTAAAAATTAACGCGAATTATTTTGTGTCAAAATTAACGTGAAATATTTTCATACGATGTCGGAAATAATTTTGTTTTGTGATTGAAAGATAGTGATTTAACACCGGTACTACGTGATATTTATTATGTTACCATTTGTGGAGCTTGAACCACAATGAGGAAAGTGTAATTTACGAATAGTGTTATTCCAACAAAAGTAATAGGAAATGTGTATGGATTTGGTAATAATGAAGATGTATACAAACGTGAATTTAAATCATCAAGCATACCATCGTGTATATTTCATTTTGTGTGATACAGCCATCAATGTCACCATTCATCACATTCATCTAAAGAACCTAGATATTAGATACTGAACGGAATCTTTAGAACATAGTTATACCAAACAAGAAAGAAAGTGAAGACAAGACGACATTGACTATCATACGACGCATCATCTCACGAATCATGACGATCATTGATACTATCATAACATCCATTCATTAACATCATCAATCATTATCTAGATCACATTATTGATTCATCAGCCGCAGGGAAAAGTATACATGTATTTACAGCATATACATGTTTCTAAATTATTGATGCTCTACTAAACAGAAGCATCCAGTCTGTTATCAAGTCGATAATTTTTGTGTGTCCGGAAGACAGCGGTGGAACATCCCAGGGCCGTATTTTCCGAGGAATTAGATGAGTATATTTTCGAAATATTTTGATTTGCATTATGTTAACCATGCATCTTTATTTCAGGGAAAATGTAAATAACTAACACATAGCCAAATCAAACTATTGTGTAAACTTAGAGTGAGAGAATTGTATAATAACATAAAGCCACAAAAATGGCATCATTAAATGAATGTATCCAGGCAGGCAAAGAGATGGGCCATACTGGAGAGAAGTTAGAGAAATGGGCTGAACAAAAATATAAAGAAGAAATAGCTCGAATAGAAAAGAAAGCTGCTCTAGAGAGAGAGACGAAAGAGCATTAGAAAGGCAACATCAAAAAGAAATGAAAGAAGTCGAGGAAGCCACCAAGCAAAAACAGCTAGAGTTAGAGGATGCCACCAAACAGAAGCAGATACAGGTAGAGTCAGAAACTAAATTAAAGATGAAAGAAATGGAGATAGACTCAAACATACAGATCGCCTCTAGTAAACAAAAGAGCCAGGAAGAACAAAATAAATTCAGTAAATATAAAGGCCTGATCAAACCATACGGCGTAGGCGATTCCATCTCAGCATGGACTGAGAACATAGAATATCAACTTAAGACTCAGAAAATACCTTTAGAAGACTGGGCAATGAACAACATGAGAAATCTCAGTGGAGAGCCATTGAAGGTTATAGAATCAATACCTACAGAATTAAGGAGTAATTATCAATACATCCACTATAGGATCATGCAGCACTTCCTGCTAAATGTCACTGGGTATCAAATACAATTTTCCCAGTTAAAACCAAAGCCAATTGAAACCTTCCTAGATTACATCTCTAACGTGCAAAGCATATTTACAAAATGGATTAAGGCAGTGAAAGTGGGTAAAAACTTTGATAAATTACAAGATCTGATAGTAATGGACAAGGTAATATCCACAGTCCCTACCCCTTTTGCAAAGTTTCTCCAACAATCAGATATAGAATCCATTGAACAACTAGAAAAACGGGGGTCAGCATATTTTTCTTCCAATCGTGATATATTTAAGTCCACAACTCATGATACAGAGATCACTGCTTTTGTGAAGAACGTACCCAAGTAGATCATATAATCAGAAAGAGTATCATAAGAAAGACAAACCTTACCAGAAGCCACCTCAATGTGGATATTGTAAATTTTTTCATCCTAGCTACTCTATGTGCGACACGAACCCTGCATATCCTGCACACGTAGAAACAGTCATAAAGAAGCAGGAAAATAAAAGAAATTCATTTAAACGTGCTGTTAAATGTTATTTTTGTTCAAGCTATGGCCACTATAGCGCTAAATGTCTTGGCAGACAACAAATGAAAGCAAATAATGCTGTGCTCATCGATACGTCGTCTGACGATGAGAGTGACATTGACCCTGAGCTTGTAAATGTATTACCTGAGAGCGAATGTGAAAGTGTGGCAGTAGTTACTGATATATTAGACTTTAAGAAATGTGATACCTGTCACCAGTTTCATGCGGATGGTAAATTGAAATGTGGGCACATTATTCCATGCTCCATCGAAGATGCTAATGTAGCTAATGCCTCCAAAGGTAAATTGAAGTTCTACGATGCACTGGTCAATAATAAACCATGCCATTGTTTACTCGATAGCGGCAGTACTTTACTTGGTCTAGCGGAAAAACTGGTCAGACCAGAAGATTACACGGGTGAATTTGTCAAATGCCGTACTTTCTCCGGAACCATTGAGAAATACCCACTGGCAAAAGCGCATATCAATACCCCGTTCCTTACCGGCATATTTACGTGCGCAATCCTACAAGATTCATGTACGGATCTGATGTTAGGCTGTTTAGCTTCATTGAAGCAATGTACTGACGACGACATGTTAGCCTGGAAACATACCAACATGGCTAATGCTGTAACAAGGTCAGATACGCAAACACACTATACTGACCTACAAAATGAGATGTTACAGCTGTTAACACCCAGCGGTGCCGATACTAACACTACTCGACAGGAATTTATCGAGGCACAACGCACCGATCAAACGATCGCACCTTATTTTAAATTGCTAGGTGAGCGAGCGAAAGTGACTAAAAATGCATCTTGGTATTTTAAAATGTACAACGGAATTCTCATGCGTTATTACACAAATAATAACCATGAAATTCAGCAGACGGTGTTACCTGTAACATACCGACAAAATGTGCTAAAGAGCGCACATGAGTCACCGTTTGCTGGACATTTGGCCTATGACAAAACTAGAGCCAGAATTTTGTCACACTTTTACTGGCCTAAATTCTGTACTGATATAAAAATTTTCTGTCGTTCATGTACTATTTGTCAACATCTTGTACGAAAGGGAAAGCATTTGACGGCCGAAGTTCAACGGTCATTATTAGCATCTAGACCATTTGAGTGTGTAGCGGTCGATATTGTTGGACCCCTAAATCAGGTGTCTGGCAAAGGAAACCGATTCATACTTACTCTCGTAGATCTGTGTACCAGGTGGATCGAAGCTATTCCACTGAAATACATCACCTCCAAAGATGTGGCAAATGTATTTTTGCACCTATTTTGTCGTTTTGGCTTTCCGCGAACGATTCTATCGGATCGTGGAACGCAGTTTATTTCGGCTGCTACGCAAGCCTTAACAAAATTGTTAGGAATAGAGCAGCACTTCTGTACCCCGTATCACCCGATAAGCAATGGGATCATAGAAAAAATTAACGGGGATCTCAAACATATGCTGGCGAAAGTAACAGCAGAAAACCCCTCTGATTGGGACACTCTATTGCCAGCTGTGCTATTCGCCCATCGAGAAATTCCGCACTCAAGTACGGGTTTCTCACCTTTTGAATTAGTGTATGGGGCAAACCCTCGAGGACCCCTAACAATTTACCATCAGCTAATCACTAGCTTACCAGAAAACCCAACACCAGTAACACAGTATGAGATGGTAACAGAGACACGCGATAGAATAATGAAAACGTGTGTAATAGCCAAATCATCTTTGGAGAGGAAAGGACAGATGTACCGAGACTACGAAAATAAAGGTGCTAAAACTATACACCTTGAACCAAATCAGAAGTTTCTGCTATTGTTACCAGATAAACGCAATTTGTTACTAACATCATGGCAAGGGCCATTCAACGTCGAACGGAAAATATCAGATGTCGACTATGAAATATCGATAAAAGGAAAATTAAAGATATTTCATATCAACATGCTGAAACCATACTTCTCACGACAAGAACTACCGACAAACGAACAAATTGCACCCACACCAAGTGATCGGACGACAGACGTACACAACACAACTACACTAGGTAGGGCGACGCATGACAACGACATCGCAAACACACCAAGCCAGATAACAGCACACACAGCTAGTACAACAACAGTACTGAACGAGACAGAAGACGACGGAATAGAATTACCAGTCCCTACAGTAGACACGACTGGTACCATCGACAGCATAAAGATAGAAAGCAAACTTACAGACGAGCAACGACGACAGATGATAGAGTTAGTGACGGAGTACAAAGACATTTTCTCCGACATGCCAGGAAAGACAGACAGAATAGAGCACTCCATTATTCTGACTGATAACACCCCAATCAAGTGTCGACCTTATTCCATCCCTCTAAATTATAGGGCTAATCTCGGCAAAGAATTACTTTCTCTTGAGTCGAGTGGAATCATTCGAAAATCTCAGTCAGAATATTCTTTCCCTATCGTCCTTGTCGCCAAAAAGGACTCGACAATTCGACTCTGCGTCGATTACCGACGTTTAAACAGAGTGACCAAAATTGATGCTGAACCAATCCCAGCATGCGAGGATTTGATCCCTGATATGTCTACATCTCGCATCTTTTCCAAACTCGACCTCACGAAAGGATACTGGCAAGTCCAGATGGAATCAAACTCAATTCATTTAACAGCTTTCTCCACTCCTTTAGGTCTCTATGAGTGGCTATTTCTTCCTTTTGGCCTTCGTAATGCACCAGCGACTTTCGTCCGTCTAACTAGGGATCTTCTGCACGGGATGACCAATACTTCTACATACATTGATGACATATGCATCCATACTGGAGACTGGATGTCACACCTACAGAAACTACGACATGTCTTCGATAGGTTACGATTATTCGGGCTTACAATCAAACCCACTAAAGTAGAGTTGGGCATGGAGCAAATTGACTTCCTAGGCCATACCATCTGCAAAGGACAACTTAGAACAGATGAAAAGGTTGTAACAAAGATTCTCAATTTAACAATGCCAACGACCAAGAAACAGGTCAGAAGTCTACTTGGTCTTGTGAATTATTATAGTAAATTTATTCTCAACCTGGCGGAAATTACCAGTGTTTTTTTCAAATATTTTAAAAGCTTCGGCAAAATTAGACATGGAAGATGCACGGTTAATTAGTGCATTATCAGAATGGAAATATTTATTCAGCGTTCCACCTATTTTGCGCTTGCCTAACCAAGATCTTACCTATTTTTTACGTACAGAAGCAAGTGCTATTTCCATCTCGGGGGTCCTAGGCCAATTTTACGAAGGGAAGTTCCACCCAGTAATGTACGTAAGTCGCAAGATTACCCCAGCTCAATCAAGATACTCAGCATCAGAATTGGGGGGGGGGGGCCTTATCTTAATCTATTGTGTTAAGAAACTTCAAAGGTTTCTAGCAGGAGCACAGTTTGTGATCAAGACCGACAATGCTCCACTCTCTGTAATGCAGTCTGGCATTCCCCACAACAACAGGGTCTACAGATGGGCCTTGATGCTCCAGAACTATGCTTTTACCATCCAGCATTTAAAGGGAAGTTTGAACTCACTGGCAGACACTCTTAGTCGACCGTCAAACATTGAAATACCTGAGTTACTTCATTACCGCGCAAACATAACCATTTATAAATTCATTTATCTAAAATATCATTTCTAAACTAACCCAACCATTTAGGAATTAACACCATTTCATGTACCAATAACATTAGAAAGTAACTAATCCATTGTGCTTAAATGTAAGTATTTAAATAGGTTATTTCTCTTATGATAAGTTTAGAACAGCACATCAAATTACGTCATTCATTAGTTAGCATTACAGGATCGGTAGCAAACCATCCTCGCAAACTTGTGTATATTGTATAGGCAGAACCCCAATATGCACAAACATGACACGTGCAAAGCAACGGCACAGTCAGTTGGCGTGAAAACTTGTATAATTCAGCCAATCGTTTATTGTAAATATGTAATGTTCATTTATGTGATATTATGAACCATATTTTAAAGACGAATTAATGTTTTAACAGAACAGTGGTATGATAGTTGAACGAAAAATGTGAGGATGAATACAACAGTAAACATTAAAAGAGAGAGAAAGAGAGAGGGAGAGGTAGCGGGAAAATTTTTCTTTGCTTAAAACGTCTTGTTATGACTTGTCTGTGTCGGTCTGTGTGGGCAATGTGTTGTCAAGTTTGAGTGTGTTACTGCTATACTTTAGTGTGTTACTGCTATACTTTAGTAGTCGTAAATAGAAAACATACTTTGAGCATCTTAAAACGAAATTGTGGTCATAAATAAGAATAACAGACATTTGTAGCCACAATATACCGATTTACGGCGCTCGAAGAAATACACACCGGTAGAATAGAAACGCATACACATGTTAGCAAATTAAGTACACTGTAGTTTATTAGAAAACACACAAACAAACAGGAAAACGAACACATAAAAGTTGCACACAACATTTATTTCAAAGAACCGTAACTCGAATCAGGGGACACAATAATTTCTTTAAAAACCTTAATGTAACAGTGGAAAGATTTTTCATAAGCGGAAGCGAGAAGGTGAAGAGTAGAACTTGATGTATACGAGTTGGGTGATGATATTATTGGGAACATGAACATTTAATGCTCATGTGTTGTACTCATAACAGAGTCAACTTGTATTGGGTTGTCATTTTGGGCAATATGAGGACAGGTCAAACGGCATAAGTCAACGGACAGATGTCAAAAGACATAGGGTCATAAGACAGAAGTCAGGACATAAGTCATAAGACAACGGTTCCGGATCAAAACAATTCCCAAGAAGATCTATAACCAACTGTACTGATACGATGGGCTACTCAATTAGCCGAGTGAAGAATTGAAACAGTGTGAATAAGGAAAGAAAAGAGTTTGTTTTATCCCCAGAAGAGAGATTTACAACCTAGTAGATCTTTGACAAAATTGGACAGCCAATTTTTTGTTGTGACTAGAAAGCGTGTTACAAGCAATGAGTTAAACGGTTGTAACACTACCAGAAAGGAGAGGAGCCTGTCAAAGATCTCAAGAGGAGTTTAGGGAGTTAAAAATATAGGTAATAGAGCTAAGACAGAGTAAATAGAAGGACACCAGACAGGAGAGACACCAGCGCTATAAATAGCTTCATAACGGGACACACTTGTGTCAACCAAGGGAGCAATTAGTACAGGTGAGCGAGGGTTTCCCAAAACACTAGGAAACTCACCGCCTCGACGAGTAACCGTTGGAGTACAGGTTACTCGAACGAAACTGACCAGCGTGCTGGGACACCAGGCACGCAGAGCTCGTTAGCGCACGGAGGATCCAACCTCTGTGTTTGAACACGCAACGCGAAGCGTGGCTCAGACTGGACTGAGGACGACTGGAGATTAGACGTGTGCTTAAGAATACTATAAGTTTCTAAACAATAGTGATTGTTAGGCTTAGATACCATTCAGTGCTTTAATAGTATCATTATCATCCCTTCATTGCCTTTGTGAAACGTACCATGTTGTTTATTGTCAATGAAGTATTCCGCTCGCTGAGCTTATTTGTAATCGGCTCTAAATAAATCATACCCTTTTGCAAATGACACGAGTTATTGTTTCGTGTGGTGCAAAAGTAGGGGAGTCCTGAAATACCCTGTCGCAAGCAAGTTGCTGACAATAATGAAGTCCAGCTGATGCTAATGGCTGGATCTTGGATGTTTCCATGTGACCTTATGCATCTCTTTTGTTTTAAAAAAGGAGTTTGTAATACATAGGTCATTTCTAGTGCAATGCTCCAGCAGCCTTTGCCCATTATCATTCATGCGACCGATGTTGTTTTTTCCAAGGCACACTGGCCATGAACTCGAGTCCTTGCCCACACGAGCATTGAAATCACCGAGCATATAAATGTAGTCGGATTTTGGAACTGCCTTGATCGCAGAGTCTAGCTGCTCATAGAACGTATCCTTCACATCATCAGAGGAAGCGAGTGTCGGTGCATATGCAGTGAGAATGGTGGCAAATCCACAAGAGGTTGCCAAGCCTCTCCATAGCACAAAGCCTGGGCTAAAATAAAGAAACCATGTGTTGCCCATGCAGCATGATCCCTCTCTCGGCCTGCCTAGTTCACTCCAGAGGAAAGTTGACACCTATAATCTGGAACAAGACAAGCTGCAGAAGCTGCCGGATCAGCAAAGCAATGCTCTAACTTTCCGCCTGTCGGAGCTTAGGGCCTTGTCTGCCCTGCCATGACTTATTTGGTCTTTGGGTTGCATTTCCTCGCACCAGAATAAGGCAAGTATCCTCTCAATTGCGCTCTTCCGCCCGAAGCCGTTGGCACAATGTGGGGTGTCGGGTTTGGTAAGTGCCGCCCACCATTCGACGCTGACAGAAAGCAGGTAGTACCGCCTACTGTGGGTACTTTAATTTTGTAATAATAGTAGACAAAAATACTGTAACTTTTTTGATAGATAAGAAAGTCAGAGAGAGCACACATTTACATTTTAAAGTTCTTTTTTCTAGATTTACGTCTGGCAAAGTTTTTGAGTATATCATCAAAAGTCTGCCTCAATCATCAACAAAGATAAGGAATCAAGCCTTTCTTGTTTCATTGCCGATCTACTTGGATTTTTTGTACGTTTCAACTGAGAAAAAGAAAAAGAGCGCTCAGTTGAACAGTTCGTAACCATTAATGTTAAAAATATGCGCAAGGCGATTTCTACATTTGGAAAAGCACACTCGATGTTGTCTCTAACTATTACTTTGTAGAGTTCTGCATGACTGAACGTTTTGTTGTCAGATTTTGATGCACGAAACTTGTGGCGAATACATGAGTGGAACTGTTGTAGTTCAGTATATAAATTATTGTTCAGATCTTCAGGATAAGCATTTATTAGTCCTTCACAACACTGAGATGTTTGTGGTACATCGACCAAACAAGAAAATCGAACTGTTAGATCATTATATACCTGTCCTCGTCTACTCATCTCTGTCTCAAGTTTGTCAACAATGGTGTAGAAAGCAGATATAAGAAATTTGTCTCTGGCATTCTGAGATACCTCAGGGGCATCACCATCAATGACCACTGTGTTTCGTTTACGATTACGGGTCAAAGTTGACTTATAGTCCACACCTGGTGTTATTTCTTTTGCAGCTTCTTCAAATCTTTCAAATTAATTCCTAGATTCATGCAAGTGATCTGCTAGTGAAGAATACAAATCAGCACACGTTTTCAAGTTCACGTGCTCATTTTGTAGAGCTTGACTGACCCTGTGAAAATGTTGTAACACTTCTTCCCAAAAGACAAGCATGAAAGCAAATTCTAATTCTTGCATCTTCTTTGCAATGTTTTCTGCTTCTCTTCTGGTGTCCCCCTTCTGTGACTGGTCTTCTTGTAAACATTCTAACGCTTCTATAATCTGAGGATGAGACATTAGAATGTTGCTTCAGTTGCAACAGCATGTGCTTCCCATCTAGTATCGGAAAGGGACTTTACCAGCTTTTCATTCACAAGGCATCCTTTCAGAATCTTCCATCTTTTGGTTGAAGCTGAGAAAAAAGTATAAATCAGTTGCACTGTATGGAAGAAGTTTACTACCTCTAAACAAGAGTCAACGGCACTTCTGCCTATCAGATTTAGTGAATGGGCAGCACAGGGTATGTATATAGCAAACTCATTTTCTTCTAGCATTTTTTCTGCATGCCCTTGTAGCACCCAGACATATTAGCTGCGTTGTCGTAGGACTGACCTCTGCATTTCGAAAAATCAATATTGCAAGCTTCACGTAAGTACTGCAACACTTGCTTAGCCATACCTTCACCGGCGTGACTTTGCAGCTCCAAGAAAGTCAAAAAGCGCTCAATGGGCTCTCCATCTACCACATATCGAAGAACCACGCTTAACTGATCTATATGTGAAATATCAGGTGTTGAGTCTACTGACAAGCTGAAATAACCGGAAGCCTTTACTTCATCTACAATTACTGCATGGACTTTTTGGGACATAATTTCAATCAGTTCTTCACATATAGTTTTGGAAAAATAAGAAGGATTTCCTTTTCTAGAATTTCCATATTTCGCAATGTGTGATGCTAAAAATGGGTCAAACTGACTGACCAACTCCAGCAACCCTAGATAATTTCCATTTTGTAAAGATCCAAATTTTTCATTTGTCCCTCTAAAAGCCAGACCATGCTCAGCAAATAACCGCTACTGCTCACCTCAAAACATGTTCCCAGTAAATGTACTCTTCATTTATTTGCTCTTCTAGCTTTTGTAGTAGACCCGAGCCTTGTCTACAAGCTAGGTATGTTAACATGCAGTCTTTATGAGTAGCGCTTTATTCATGCTTATCAACTTGAATATTATTTTTCCAGTCACTAAACCCATTTTTATCAGCCAAACTTGTGGAACCTTTAGACGCAAAATGTTTACAAACAAAGCAGAACACAGATCCTGTGGATGGTAAATACAATAACCATTCTCTCCTGTACTGCTCACCATTTGCTTTTGTGCCATAGAAGAGTTTTTGAGAACAGTATCTTGTTATTTTTCCTTCAGCATAAATACGGCAAGATTTATCAAAGGGACCATAATGATGCTGACAGTTAGTGGGCCCACAGTCAACCCAGTAAGCCAAATCATCAGTCGAGAAGTCAATCCACAGTCCTGGATCTACTGCTTGATTTATTTTATCATCTTCATCTTTATCATCATCTTCAGCAGACTGAAGTGGGTCACCACAAATTTCATTTTCAAGCACTAATGCAGTGTCTGGATTTGCAGAACAGCCTATAGTAGACTTATCAAGAGGGTTGATAGTGTCAGTAAAATCCTGTTCCACCTGTTGCTTAACCGAAACTAAATAATTCGTAAATTTTCTGCTCTTAGCTTTTACAACTGAAACAGTATGCTCTTTTTGTTTAGCTAGTTTTCTCTTTTGTGCACCACTTAACTGAACATGTTTCATCTTGGGGTCTGAATCTGAAAAAAAGTATGTGAAAAGCTGTAAATGAAAAATGAATAAATAATATAATCAATATAAGTGGGTATATCATTTTCCGATTATTCATAATTACATTTTTTAAAACGAAAATGTATTTACATAAATAATAGAAAATTATGCAAAATAAGGCTAAGGAATAATATACTTAGGCCCCTATCAATAATTGCTTTATCAAAATCGACAAAAGCACATTTAAAGCGCAGTAATGAACTCCTTCAACACTAACTACCAATAGACGTATATATATATATATATATATATATATATATATATATATATATATATATATATATATATATATATATATATATATATATATATAAGATTTTTTAGAATTAAAAAGCCTTAGATGAAAACGAAAACGAAAGTAAAAAGTGTAACCATTAACCTTACCTTCGTCAAATCAAGTTTTGCTGTGTAAGCTAAATTAGTAATATCTACATCAGTAAGTAGTTTATACAAATGTTCGAAAATTCAAAGTAGTTCTAAGCCTTATGCAAATGTACAGTCATTCAACGACACATCGACAAATTAGCACTATTCACAATTGTTTTCTCTAGCAAACCAAAACGGAAGTGAATTTGTCGCTACGCATTAGTGCGTTACGTAGCACAAACATATCCCAAAAAAAGTAAAAAAAATAGCACCAAAAAACCTTGAAGAAAATTAACAAAAAATAGCAAAAAAAAACTGGGTGGGGGGTATTTTACCCCCGGGTTGTGGGACCAAGGTTAAAAAAATGTGCGATTCAATAATACATTTGCGATGTGCTTATGCCATGCAATTACGCTACCGGGACAATATACACATTTTTCTTGAGGACTTGTGGTGCCCCCCAAATTCTTGGTGCCCTAGGCACGTGCCTTGTTTGCCTAATGGTTAATCCATCCCTGGACTGGACATGTCCTTGAATGACAGTCCAACCTTCGACTAGACAACCTGAGACATCAGCCATCAATAGACGGGTGAAGGACATGAGGATACCAAGATACAGAGACACCCGACTTAGCACGGACGATACGTTGGTAAAACACCACGTGACCACAGACCGAGGCAAGGACGATGAGACAGGACCTTACTGTGGTTGAGAGAGGAGTTTTGTGGGTTACCTGAGAGAGAGGGTGCTGATCGCCTCATGTTAGAGAGATTTACTACTGTTGTGAGAGTGTTGTTTGTTGACAAATTATTTTGCATGTTTTACATTACTGTCACGTCTTTGACGAGGAGCTATGACTGATTGAGACGCTGACAAGCACCATATACCCAATGACATGACACCACCCACTGGATGTCTGTACAACATGGTCTAGTACCATATACCCTAACCTATAGGTTCATATATTATTGTGATGTCCACATGCTCCAGGAGTTAAATACAGACAAATACCATTGCCCTGGCTACGCCCTGGGTTTAGTGGTACAGTTAACCCTAACCCTTACCCTAACTCTAACCCTAACCCATAACCCAACCCCTAATGGGTACATGACATTACAGACAGAACTGACCACAGGCGGAGAGTCATCACCACACATCATCATTACAGAGAGCACGAGGACGGCGAGTATTGCCGGCATACATCTCCTACTGGGACAGCTCTCTCTCAGGTCCGCGTGAAGAGTGGGCTGCTGGTCATCATCTCCTACTGGCACAGCTCTCTCTCAGGTCCGCGTGAAGAGTGGGCTGCTGGTCATCATCTCCTATTGGCACAGCTCTCTCTCAGGTCCGCGTGAAGAGTGGGCTGCTGGTCATCATCTCCTATTGGCACAGCTCTCTCTCAGGTCCGCGTGAAGAGTGCGCTGCTGGTCATCATCTCCTATTGGCACAGCTCTCTCTCTCAGGTCCGCCCCATGACTTATAAGCCTGGTGGGGGTGACAGTGAATCGGACCCCCGCCTTGACTGACTGCGACTGAGACTGAAGGGTCATCTCCTTCATGAACCAGAGACCGCATTGGCCGACGATTCCCTCTAGAAGTTGTGTCACATAGCTTGAGCCACCTGAAGGACGCCTTACGGCGGTAAAGATGGTCCACAATGATCAAGTGGACCAGGCAATGGGTTCAGGGGGTGAAGACTTTGATATACTTCTTCGGAGGGAAGACGTCCTGGCCAGCACTCTGCCGCATGAACTGGGACCCAGTCCTTCTCAGCCAGGTCAGTTGGGGTGGAGACTATTGACCACCTATATATTGTCATCAGTTCAACAATGTTCCTGAATGCAAGAGAGTTCCCTATCTGTCTTGTCTGCTTTGTGTGCGTGAGACTGAGCACTTGCGGGTTTGTCCGGTGGGCTACGGTTCTTAGAAACCCAGCGACTTATTTAAAACACCAAATTTCAAGGGAGTGACAATTAAAACATAAGAAGGCCTGCAAAACGTGGTGTTGAGGCGGTTTTCACAGGGAGAATGAGCACCTGTAGATTTGTCCGGTTTGCTACATTGCTAGGGAACGGGCGGGCGCAGCAGACACCGAAAGACAACAACAAACTATATTGTACAGGGCGGGTAAAGGGGTTAGGGTTCGACGACGTCCATGGCGGTGACCGTTTCCCTCTTGGCGTGCTCGGTGTAGGTGACAGCGTCGCGGATGACTTTCTCTAGGAACATCTTAAGGACACCTCGGATCTCCTCGTAGATGAGCCCGGGGATGCGCTTGACACCTCCTCGCCGGGCCAGTCGGCGGATGGCGGGCTTGGTGATACCCTGGATGTTATCGCGCAGGACTTTGCAGTGAAACTTAGCGCCTCTTTTCCTGAGTCCCTTGCCGCCTTTACCTCTACCAGACATGTTTTAGCAGTGCTCAATGCACTGTTATGAGTGGCACAAAAAATTCAATCCAATCCAATTTGTGGTACGTGTACACTCTTTCAGCCTTCCAGTTTTCGACTTGGCTATGTAGGGGTGTTTATGGTGTAGCTTGTAGTTTATTTTCTTACTTTGGGCTGTTTGTTGTCAGCTTCACGGCGTCTGATGGATTGATTGCGATCGTTATTTTCTTGATGAGGTTTTTCATGTCTGGACAGAGCCGCACACTTATTGAGGATTGATACCAACCACGTCATATGGTGCTGTTTCTTTCAGGGAGTTTTACCCATGTTGTACAGACATCCAGTGGGAGGTAGACATGTTGTACAGACATCTAGTGGGAGGTGTGATGTGATCATATTTATGCCCCAATTGCCTCTTATATAGTGAGCACGTTATGCAAATGATCATATTTTTTAGCCAAATGCTTCCTCTAGAATGATCACGTTGCGCAAATAATCACATTTATGCCCCAACTTCTTCTTCTATAGTGAGCACGTTGCGCAAATGATCATATTTATGCTCTAATGGCCTCTTCTATAGTGAGCACGTTGCGCAAATGATCATATTTATGCCCCAATTACCTCATATATAGAAAGCACGTTGTGCAAATGATCATATTTATGTGACAAAACGGACCCGATACAGTCTGTCCTCTGTATTATTTCCATATTATTGGCCGGTTGGGTTGCAACTTAATGCACACATTCAGCACTTGCCATATGGGAAGTGTGCACAATTCCATGCTTCTATCACGTAGTACTGGAACAACTTCTCACTATACGGCAAGCCTTGTACAGAACTTCGCTCTCATCACGGAGATACGAAAAGTGTCTCTATCTCTGGCCATGTCTCCCGCCCCATCCTCCAACTTCCCAAAGATGTCTACAGTGTCCTGTATCCATCTCTGGTCATGCCTCCCGCCCCATCCTCCAACTTCCCAAAGATGTCTACAGTGTCCTGTGCCCATCTCTGGCCATGTCTCCCATCCCATCCTCCAACTTCCCAAAGATGTCTGCAGTGTCCTGTATCCATCTCTGGTCATGCCTCCCGCCCCATCCTCCAACTTCCCAAAGATATCTGCAATGTCCTGTATCCATCTCTGGCCATGTCTCCCGCCCCATCCTCCAACTTCCCAAAGATATCTGCAATGTCCTGTATCCATCTCTAGCCATACCTCGTGCCTCACCCACCCACTTCCTAAAGTTGTCTGCAGTGTCCTGTATCCATCTCTGGCCATGTCTACCGCCCCATCCTCCAACTTCCCAAAGATGTCTACAGTGTCCTGTGCCCATCTCTGGCCATGTCTCCCATCCCATCCTCCAACTTCCCAAAGATGTCTGCAGTGTCCTGTATCCATCTCTGGTCATGCCTCCCGCCCCATCCTCCAACTTCCCAAAGATATCTGCAATGTCCTGTATCCATCTCTGGCCATGTCTCCCGCCCCATCCTCCAACTTCCCAAAGATATCTGCAATGTCCTGTATCCATCTCTAGCAATACCTCGTGCCTCACCCACCCACTTCCTAAAGTTGTCTGCAGTGTCCTGTGTCAATCTCTGGCCATGTCTACCGCCCCATCCACCAACTCCCCAAAGATGTCTGCAGTGTCCTGTGTCAATCTCTGGCCATGTCTCCCATCCCATCCTCCAACTTCCTAAAGATGTCTGCAGTGTCCTGTATCCATCTCTGGCCATGTCTCCCGCCCCATCCTCCAACTTCCCAAAGATATCTGCAATGTCCTGTATCCATCTCTAGCAATACCTCGTGCCTCACCCACCCACTTCCTAAAGTTGTCTGCAGTGTCCTGTGTCAATCTCTGGCCATGTCTACCGCCCCATCCACCAACTCCCCAAAGATGTCTGCAGTGTCCTGTGTCAATCTCTGGCCATGTCTCCCGCCCCATCCACCAAGTCCCCAGAGATGTCCGCAGTGTACCGTGTCCATCTCCGTGCTGATGGACCTGCATCTTCTACAAGCAACCACGCCTCCCATCCCTGCTCTCTTCCAGCCACGGTTGGACACGACTAAAATGTTCCAGTGCCGGAGACATGACACAGTTTATCAGCCACTTGTCACCCATGTCCAGATCTGCTAGACTGTCAGTATTTTCCCTCTTCTTCGAACGATCTACCTAGAACTGTTTTGCGACATATCAGCTCAAAGCCTCACATTTTCTCTGTAATGATTATGAAATGATTGACTGACTGGCACCTTGCCGTTTGACAGATGATAGTTTGTAACCTGGAGTTATACCTCTCCATAACACAAAGCCTTGGCTGAATTTAGAGACCATGTGTTGTCGATGCAGCATGATCCCTCTCTTGGCCTGTCTAGTTTACTCCAGAGGAAAGGCAACAGAAATACGCCTGGAACAAGACAAGCTGCAGACGCTGCCGGATCAGTAAAGCAATGCTCTAACAGTCTGCCTGTCGGAGCTTCGATCCTAGACCAGTTGCCAACCAAGGCTTAAGGCCTGGTGTGCCCTGCCATGACCTTTTGTCTCTAGGTTGCATTTCCTTGCACTAGGGTAAAGCTTGTACCCTCTAAATTGCGCTTCTCCGCCCGAAGCCGTTGGCATAATGTGGGGTGTCGGGTTTAGTAAGCGCCGCCCAACAGTCAGCACTAACAGAAGCCGGTTGTACCGTCTACTCTCATATGGTAGCTCAGTCAAATCTGACTAAGACCTGACATCAGATTACGAAATGGCCTTACAATTAATCTAAGTCAAATCAAAATAGTTTACCACAAATACACTATGGCCGAGTATTATTTTTCTCCCATTCGCACTGCGAGCGCTAACAAGTCAAGTCGCATTATTCTGTCCAGAAGCCTGATCAGCGGGAAAATGTCACGTAGAAAATCCAACAACAAGAAACACGCTGTTGCCAAGATGTGCAGCGTGGGAGCCGACAACAAGAAGAAGAACGTCGAGAGCCCACCTGCTAGCTGCATCAAAGAGCCTGATACTACAGCTATTACTGAAGTTACTACGAGGGAGAAGATTGACAGCCCAACACAGTCAAGAACCAAGTCAGCAGAGAAGAAGGAGGAGAAAGACACCAGAGTCGGAAACACCGACTCAAAAACAGTCCGATGGGTTGTCAAGCGGATTCCTGTGGAGATGACAGATGAAGAAATCCTGAAGCAGCTGCGTGAAGAGAATCTTCACACCCGATTCTTGAAGGCGGAGCGGCTTCTCACCTACTCCAAGATACCTACAACCTTGGCAGTAGTGACGTCGGAGGGCAGCGAGATGCCGACCACTGTATCATTCAACAAGAGAATGCAGCAACCAGAGAGATTCATACCAAGAATCACGCAATGTTCCAGATGTCAGAAGGCCGGCCACAGTAGAGCTACGTGTCGCAGTAAGACGGAAATCTGCCGATACTGCGCCGCTCACCACGCCTTCAATGAGTGTCCGCTGACCAAGATGGACACGGACTTCCGAGCACCCAACAACAAAAGAAAGTGCGCTAACTGCCTGGGCAAACATGGAGCAAGATACCTGGGCTGTCCGTACCTGCAGAGACATAGAGACGTCTTAAAAATCGCCATCATCACAAAGACACCATTCAAGGAAGCAATGCAGAGGGGCGAGACAGCCACGGGTATAGCACAAGCTGAAAGAGATCAACTTCAAAAGCAGATAGACGAGTTGAAGAAACAAGTCAAGGCACTGCTGACGACGACTCCGACCAGCGATAATGAGAAGCTGCTGGCCGACATGAAAGAAATCCAGCTCAACATTAAACAAGAGATCCAGCGCATGGCTGAGATGAAGAAGGAGAACGAAGAAATCCTACAAATGATCAAGACCGAAAGAGAACTGCATAGAGCTGAAATGGAACTCTTTCAAAGCAAACCAGCAGAATCCATACAAGAACCCACAGAGAAACCGCAAGATGAAAACCAAGATACCGAGCCTGAACCGAAAGCTAAAGCCAGCAGCCCAACCACAACGCCCAAGAGGGAACTACTATACCGTCGGATCTCTGAAGGAGGCACAGAATGCCCAGTCGACAAGGAGGAACTCAAGCGCGAGGAATTCAGAAGGCGCTGGGAAGTAAAAGAAAAGAAGAAGCCTAAAAAACTCCGGGGGAAACCGATGGTATACCCAGTAGTACACTACAACTGTGAGGCCGACTTCGAGTACTATATCGAGGACGGTATAATCGTCCCATGGCTGACCACGGAGGAAGAAATCGCTAGGCAGCAGATAAGCAAACGCAACAAGGAGGAAAATGAAAAGGTCCTACAGAAAATACACAAAAAATGAAATAAAATACCAAATAAAAAGTCCTTTTAAGGACTGCAACCAGTCAAGCCTGGAGCCTGCACTAACAATGAAAACAAAAGGAAACATGCACAAAGGACAGCCGCCGATCTATCCCCCAGCTGGAGTGGGATCACGAAAAGTCCTTATAAGGACTGCAGCCAGACGAGCCAGGAGCCTACACCAACAAAGAAAACCATAACAACAGAAGAGCACAAAGGATAGCCGCCGACCACTGCTGACGTCACAGACACAAACGCCCGAGATAGGACTCACAAGACAAGAATTAGGGCTAATAAACCAACAAAAACCACGTACCTCAACAATAACCACAGCTGATGAAGCAGGTTAGACGAGGTCGAATTTGGAATTTTTGTTTTTGAAATGGAATCGGAATCGGAATTATTTTTCTGACTGTTCCTGTTGTATCCTGGACTCGCAGTGGCAGACTCCCTAGATTTGAACAAGAAACAATCCGCTGTATGTTTACTGTTAACTATGTTTAGCTTGTCTTGCTGTGGGGGTCTTAAACCACTGACCGTGGTAGGACTTTCTATTTATACACAACTCACTTTTCAATTATGCATATGAAGTCAATTTTCTGTGAATTAAACCGAAAATAAGCCTTTGATAGATTTTATGCTTGAGATGTTTGTATTGCGGCTGACATTACTGCCATGTTATCATTCATTCGTGTGTGCATCTTGTTTACATAAGCAAGGAGGACGGTTTGGTGTCAGCATCCTCTATGTACACGCATAGAAGTGGAGGGATACGACGGTGCGACCTATCAAGGTATTGCTGTCGTGATGTGTACGGATGTGACAGAGGAAGATATAGATTGATGTGTTAAAGGAAGATGTTGAAAGATGTGGTAGAGTAGAATAGAGAAAGATATGGTAGAGGAAAATATAGATTGATATAACAGTGGAAGATAGAGAAAAATGTCAAAGAGGAAGATATAGAACGATGTGACTGAGAAAGATACAGAAAGATTTAGCAGAGGAAGATATAGAGAGATGTGACATAGGAACATAGAGAAAGGTGCGACAGAGGAACATAGAGGAACATGTGACGGAGAAACATATAGAAAGATGTCTCACAACAAGACAGAGAAAGATGTGACAGGAACGTAGAGAACTATATGGCATAACAAGATAGAGAGAGAGAGAGAGAGAGAGAGAGAGAGAGAGAGAGAGAGAGAGAGAGAGAGAGAGAGAGAGAGAGAGTGTGACAGAGGAACATAGAGAAAGATGCGACAGAGGAATATAGAGAAAGATGTGACAGAGGAACATAGAGAGAGATGTGACAGAGGAATATAGAGAAAGATGTGATGTTAAGACACTAGAGTGTCCACCACAAACACCCCAACTAGAGACAGCTCATCCAGGGATGTGTCGCCATGCAACAAGCCGTTGTTTACTGCCCCCTGCACACCCGTCTAAACATCTTAAGCGGCCCAAGAACTGGTTTAGCTTTGCCGGCAAGCCATATCCAAGTTCTCGCGTTGGACTGCGTGACTTTGTCAAGGATCCCCACATATTGGCCATGGTTGGAGTCATCCCCACATATTGGCCATGGTTGGAGTCATCCCCACATATTGGCCATGGTTGGAGTCATCCCCACATATTGGCCATGGTTGGAGTCATCCCCACATATTGGCCATGGTTGGAGTCATCCCCACATATTGGCCATGGTTGGAGTCATCACCACATATTGGCCATGGTTGGAGTCATCCCCATGCTGGCATAGTCTTGTGTATTTAACTGATTCAGTGACGAAGGATAATATATCACCGAATGTGATCATCCTGTTATTTTTGTTGTTTCGTGCTTTCTTCTGCAATTTCAATGCTCTGTGAGCGGACATTTACATTATAATAGTTGTTCATTTGATTCTGCACCATGTTTGATCCACACCGTCTTTTTGTTTTGTCACTGAATCAGTTAAGAAACATTTTAAAAAAAACTGTGTAGACTTATCCTTCTCTACGTCTTTGTATAGAAGTGTTGAGGGGGACGCAAAGTGCAATACACGAAACCAGTGTGCACTTGTGAGTCATGAGTACGCAGAAGATGGCCAGGAAAGAGCATTGTTCAGTCTACATTCTCGACTAAAGTCTGCAAGTACTAAAGTCTACAAGTCCTAAAGTCGAGAGGGTCGATTTCAATGCACTGAGGTCTACTTAATCTGGCTCGGTCTCTCTCTCTCTCTCTCTCTCTCTCTCTCTCTCTCTCTCTCTCTCTCTCTCTCTCTCTCTCTCTCTATCTATCTATCTCTCTCTCTCTACAAAACGGCAACGCGCTTGCCGTGAGCATTGCACAATGCACGAACTCCCTAGCTCCAGCCGTGACACCCACAAGTCTCCATTCTTACTGTAAACGACACAGTCCGCAGTTAAGTTGCATCGACCGAGAATCGAACCTTGATCTCTCACATGGTAGGCGGACATTCTACCTCTAGACCACCGAAGCCCAGACCTTCTTGGGATCTAGTGTAGTCGACCGACACTGTGAAGACGGCCGATGATCTGAGCTCGCCTACAGCTTGTGATGACTCCCCACAGGTCAACTCTGCCAGCCCGTCTCCCCCACACCCACATTGTCAGTGTCGCACACCAGCAGAGGGATGACACCGGCTGCAGCGACCCCTTGTATTTACATACCCGTGTATAATCATCGGTATATTTTCACACCAGAGACAACTGTGGGTGCAGTAGTGGCACCCACCAGGTGTCAGCAAACCAGACGCTGCACATCCCCCGGTGTTCCACCACACACCCGTTACTAATATCGCCACTCCACGTCCACATTAGCACGGCCAGGTTCATCTTCCTGTGAAATGGGCGTGTCCCAATCTATCGGGGGACAACTCTTAAGTTCATATCAGGGGTTTTCAAACACTTCTTACACGGAGCCCGTGTGATTTTCTTTAGTATTAATTTAATACTCAAGTTGTGAGTTAAAAGTATTAATCTTTTGTAACATTGAAGTTGATGTAACTAGTTAAACTTCTGAAATATGCCTTTCGTGATCAGGATGCTGGTATATACATTCACACACGCTCAGATGGCGGCCTCTTCAATGCTCAGAGATTGAAGGCCAAGACCAAAATTAGGAGGGTACTGATCAGTGATCAGAGAGTTGCTTTTTGCAGATGATGCTGCAGTTACGACCCACTCGGAGGAAGTATTGCAATGTCTACTATCTGCATTCTCCAATACTTATTCTGAAATTGGTTTAACAATTAGCAAAAGGAAGACACAGATTAGTCACAAGATGCACACAGGGTACCATCAATCTTTATTGACGACGCCGAACTAGAGATGGTAGACCATTTTACATATCTAGGATCAGTGGTAAATAGCAAATTATCCCTAGATCAGGAAATCAACATCCGGATTGGTAAGGCAGCAACAACAATGAACAGGTTAAGAAAAAGGAGTCTGGGAGAACAGGAAGCTTACTGCCAAAACAAAAGTCCTTGTCTATCAAGCCTGTGTCCTTAGTACTCTTCTTTATGGCAGTGAAACCTGGACAACTTACTCACACCAAGGGAAACATTTAAACAGCTTTCATATGCGGTGTCTGCGAAGAATTCTTGGTATTAAGTGGCAAGACAAAATCACAAATACTGAAGTATTGGAAAGATCAGATTTTGTGACGGTTTATTTCATGCTCAGTCTTCCTAGACTTAGATGGATAGGACATCTTAGGAAGATGGATGATGGTAGAATACCAAAGGACTCCAGTGCAGGATTTACGTATAAGCTAAAAAAGCTATAGCTTAGGGCCCCCAAGAAAGTGGGGGACCCAAAAAATATTGTCCGAGTGAGCAATTGTCATATATGTATACTTAAATATACTGCAGTAATATTAGCGATTTCGTTGCTAACGGAGGACGCCTTTTTTCGGAAAGTTCAAGGTCATCGGGACCGTTTCCTGTGGCCCGTGAGTGCAATATACGAAAATAACCCTGTCGTGTTTCCTATTGGATAAATACGAAACGTGTTTTTATGAAAATCGCGAATGACAACTTTAACGAGGGGTAAAAAGGTTATTCTTCAGTCCTGCATGCTTGAAAGCTAATGCAAGTGAATTGTTTGAAGAATATTTTCCACTGTTTGACAAAGGTAAGGAAGTTTATAGTTTGGCTTGCTTATTGTCAAAGGTAAGCTAATTTAACCTGCATTTTTGAACTGCGCACTGCGCATCTAATTTTACATATAAATGTTGAGTTTCAACAATATTCGTTATGCAGAAGACATAGAATAAAAAATTTTTGTGAGCACGGTCGTGGTGTGTACTCTTATTAAATTCATAATGTCGGAATCGCGGCATATTGGATTGGTGTCTGCTTTTTTTAATAAAAGAGAAGATTTACAATCATGAAGTTAAACAAAATATCAATATACGTTTAAATTCTATTACATATTTATTTTGTTGCTTTATATTTATTGTATTTATTGTTCATCTTGCTACATGACTTAAAATTTATGAAAGTCAAGTCAGTTTTCAAACTTGTCCATCGTCCATTGCTGAAATTTAATTGACTGGTTCACAGTTTTATTTGTATTGATAAATGTTTTATCAAGAGAATTATACTTTATTGTGCATTTATGAAAGCTGTGTCCATTTTTGCACACAACTATAGAAGTTCTAGCAAGATTCGTTATGCAGAGGTGTGGAAAAAAAATATTTTGTGAGACCACCTGGTTACATCTTTACAATCGGGAAAATTCACAATGGCGGCATTCCAGCATATAATATCACACTAGTGTCTGTTTTTATTGAAACACTGGAGATGTAGAATCATAATATACAAAATATCAAATAATTTCTACAGATAATTTGTGTTGTTGATTTAATAATTTTTATTCATGTGACATTAACGCAAACACACAGCATCCACTGCATAGTGAAATTAGGAAGGTGAAGGGCAGCAGGTTAAAAAGAGGACGGTCGTGGATGGGTCAAGCCGAGGACATTCTTCAACAGGTGTGTTCACTTGAGGACTTAGAACCTGGCGAGGAGTGGGTGCAAGTGCCAACAGACTTCTGCACATCCTTTTCAGTTTGCATCCAACTAGATAGAAAATGCAGACAAGAAAATCCGGCTGCTGTTGAGGCTGAAGTACAAGCGTTGATTTTCGAGAATTCGCTAGACAGTGACGCGGTCATCTACACAGATGGGTCGGTCATCCGACATGTGAGAAGCTCATGGGCCTTTACAGCTCGGGCCGGAGGGAGAATTGTGAAGGAGGACTCTGGTGCTTTCACTGAAACCACAAGTAGCCTGACCATGGAAGTCATGGCAGTAAGTAAAGCAATAACATGGCTCGAGACACAGACATTCACTAGGGCTTGTTTCCTTAGCGACTCAATGAACATGATCAAGAGGATAGAGGAGGGGTCGATCCGAAGAGAATGGTTGCTGCCTCTGAAGCGGTCTCGGCTGGCAAAGATTAGTTTCATCTTCGTGCCAGGGCATGCGGGATTACAAGGAAATGAGCGGGCTGACAAGCTCGCAGGTGAGGCTACTGTTGAGGGCGGACGCGCCATGGACCAGGCTGACATTCTGAATGCTCTACGAGAAGTGAGACTTTTGCAAGAACCAAGTGATGACTGTGAATCTACAACAATGGCCAGACTGCGAGAGCAGCAAATTAAAAGAGGGGTGGCCAAACAAGAACACTACGCAGGAAGCCAAAGAAGATTGATAAACCAACACAGAACTGGCGTCGTTAGCCGCTACACGCTGCGGGATTTGCTGAGGAGGGGATCCGAGCACTTATGGACTGAATGGTCCGATGTGCAACGAGGATGATCTGTCGACTAACTAACTAACTATTCATGTGACGTGGCGGAACCATTGTTGATTTGTCTTCCCACAGTTTGCAAGATGTCAACCAGAAGTTATAAAAGTGGAGCTCAAAAGAGGAAAAAGAAGCAGAGAGCTGAAGAAGAGCTTAGTAAGATAACAAAATTAGATAGTTTCTTAACAAAGATAGATAAGGGGCCTGATGAACCAAAAGCCTCTACCACAGTGAGTCAGTCACAGGATATTCACCCTATTCCTGATACAGAGCCTGGTACATCTAGTTGTATAGAATCTACTTCAACGAATGAAGCAACAAATATTAAGATTAATAAACCAGAGAGTAGTACAAGCACAGAAGATTCAGCATAAAAAAAACAAACAGAATGATGTTGGGGTATGGGGTGATTTAAGTAAAGATGAGATTTTATACTGGGTAGAAAAAGGTCCGTCAGAATGTCAGCACTCAAATGGTTCATTTGAAAAATCAAAGAAGCTTTTTGCAAACCAAGACAGATATTGCTCGAAAAGCTTGTTCTATCCCAAAAGGGCTACAGAAATATTACAGAGAATGGTTAGTATATTCGCCAGCAACTGGTCGTGTATACTGTTTCGTGTGTAAACTCTTTTCAAATTCTTCTACACCATTATCATCCGATGGATTTTGTGATTGGCGCAACACCTATTTAGTTCAAAGTCATGAAAACTGTGTAGACCATAGAACAGCTTCGGTAACATATCTTACAAGAAAACGTGGCTCAACAATTGACTGCCAGCTAGCAGAACAGATAAATAATAAACGGCAGTACTGGAAAAATGTTCTTGAACGAGTTGTGGCAGCCATAATTACTATGGCATAGCGTGGTTTACCTTTCAGAGATAAGGAAACATTTGGTTCTCCTCACAATGGCAATTTCCTTGGATTACTCGAACTTATATCAAAATTTGATCCTTTTCTAGCAAGCCATATAAAAAAATTTAGTATTAAAGGATCAGGTGTCACATCTTATCTGTCTAAAACAATATGTGATGAATTTATCCAAATTATGGCACATAAAGTAAGAGGCTCAATCTTGGATGATTTAAGAACTGCAGGGTACTTCAGTTTATCTGTAGATTCCACTCCAGACCGGTCCCATATTGATCAGCTCACTGTTATTGTGAGGTATGTTTCACCAGATGATGGGCTCCCTATTGAACGTTTTCTAACTTTCCTAGAGATGGGTAGCCACACAGGGGAAAGTATGGCTAAGATGGTGCACAACTACCTTACAAAAGAGGGCAAAATAGATTTTAGTAAGTGTCGAGGCCAGTCATATGATAATGCTGCCAATATGTCTGGCAAATACAAGGGTATGCAATAAATAATATTGAAGATTAACAAGTATGCTATGTATATTCCATGTGCTGGTCATTCCCTGAATCTTGTTGGTAGAGCAGCAGTAGACTGTTGTTTAGAGGCAGTAAACTTTTTTGGAATTGTTCAAGAAATATATAATTTCTTTTCATCATCTACACATAGATGGGCAGTACTGTTGTCATTCTTCAAAGATGATTCAAAAGTTCCAAAGTCTTTGTCAAAGACTAGATGGGAAGCACATTCAATGGCCACAAGTGCAATACTTGATAGTTATGATGGAATAATTTCTGCATTACATCAGCTGCATATTGATACTACAGAGAAAGGCGAAACAAGAAATCAAGCCATAAACATTTTGAATAAAATAGAGGAGTTTGAATTTATGGTATTGTTGTGTTTGTGGAGTTACTTGCTAGATGAATTTCACAAGACTAGTCAATCACTGCAAGACCCCCAAATTAGTCTAGATGTATGTAGGAAATTGTATGCTTCACTTTCGGATTTTGTTAAAGGTTCCAGAGATCTTTTCGATCATTTTGAAGAAGAAGCAAAGAAAAATTGCCTGATGTTGATTAAAAGAAAAGAAGATACAGAAGAAGGCATATCAATGATGATGAAGATGATGCTTTAGAGAACCTTGAGCCAAGAGACAAGTTCAGAATCAAAACATTTATACCTGTGATGGATGCATTAGAGTCAAGTCTGGCACAGAGGGCCTCAGTATACAATGATGCTGCAAAAAAGTTTTCATTCTTAACAAAACTAGAAGCTACAGAAGAAGATATTCATGAAGGAGTTAGTGCTTTATGCCAAACATATCCTGAAGATGTGGACATGAATCTTGTAGGAGAAGTCAAGCATTTTCATCAATATGTTAGACATAGTCAAGCCCATAGTTCAGCGGAACAAGATAGTCTGACACATCAGGATCTGTATATGGTAATATTTAACGATCGTGTCCAATCAGCATGATTGATTGATTAATTGATTGATTGATTTAGGAATCGTCATCACAGCATTCGGAGCATTCCCATAAGTGCTCCGTCCCCATCCTCAGCAGCCAGCGAAGAGTTCCAACACTAATAGTACCAGTAGCAATCTGATTATAAGTCCGTCTCGCCTTTCCTTTGAGCGTTGAGCGTCGGCCAGATCCCTTCGTCACTCCCCGTTGTCTCATTCTTGCCAGACCATGGTAATCCATTTGCTCCTCCGAGGTGTGCACGTGCTCCCACAAGGCCGCAACCACGCCTGCCTTGTCATGTATCAATACTCCACCAAGTTCTGCAGAGCCAGCCAATCTGTCCGCCTGTTCATTTTCCAGCACACCGGCATGCCCTGGAGAAAAGATCCAGGCGATGCTTTTCACCCGTGACCTCCGAAGCGAAGCAAGCCACTCCGCACGAAGTCTGCCCGTCCTCACCCTCGTCAGCATGCTTTCTGAGTCAGTTACAATCACGATGTGTGTGTGTCGTATTCTCCATCCAGCGGAGAGCCGCAGTGACTGCCTCCACTTCCATTCTTAAGCTGGATGTTGTGGTATCATATGCCAGGCTCTCCTGCCCCAAACATCGACCACTAGCTTTGGCTATGAACCCCCAGCCACTTCTCTCACCTCTTGACACCGAACCATCTGTGTAGATAACCACATCACTCGAGTGAGCATTGTCCTGAATTAGTTGCTGGATTTCCACTTCCGTGGCCCCTGCTGGCCACTCCCTGCACTCCCTGCTCAATGTGATTATAACTCTGCACAAGTCTGACTGCTCCGCTGGCACTCTGACCCACTCCTCTTCTCGCCTAATGTTCTCCAAGGGGCACACCTGTCTGATCGTATCCTTCGCCTGAGCCATCCATGATTTCCCTCTTATCAGTCGCTGACCCTTAACTGCGTCCAGCGCCTCATGCAGTGGGTGGTCTGTGTCTGCAGCTACTCTGAGGTATTCCTTCGCCTGCATCACCTTGAGCCTACCAGCAACACTCGGCAGACCAAGGATGTAACGCATACACACTATGCATTTTTCTTGCATCTGTCGCAATGAGAATATCATATCAATGGTAGACCGGTTCTGACGGATGCCGCGCTGTGATTAGACTTGATCTCCCGGGACTAGTTTAACTAGTCAAGTCACCGGCATCTTGCCGTCTTGACAGACGATAGTTTGTGCTTTAAAAAGGCAAAATAACTTTTATCTGTGGCGGTAGCGAATGTGACTGATAAGGCCAATTTGCGCTGTAAATGTCCGTTCACAGTGGGTGCATGTGAACATGTGGTCATTTCCACCATCATGCACCATCTTACGTCTCACACGCTCGGTGTGTGACTTATCTGCAATAATTTTCTCCTTTGTCTTTATTCCATTTCTGATGTTTGCCCTCCATGCAACACGTTCAGCGACGACTTGCTCCCACTGTGCTTTATCAATGCCAGTAACAATCATGTCCCGCTTACACACATCTTTGTATCGTAGTAGAGGTCGACCCTGAGATCTCCTACCTGTCTGTAATTCACCAAAAAAGATGTCCTTTGGTATTCTACCATCATCCATCCTCCTAACGTGCCCTATCCATCTAAGTCTACGAAGACTGAGCATGGAATACACCGTCACACAACCTGATCTTTCCAATACTTCAGTATTTGTGATTTTGTCTTGCCACTTAATACCAAGTATTCTTCGCAGACACCGCATATGAAAGCTGTTTAAACGTTTCTCTTGGCGTGAGTAAGTTGTCCAGGTTTCACTGCTATAAAGAAGAGTACTAAGGACACAGGCTTGGTAGACGAGGACTTTTGTTTTGGCAGTAAGCTTCCTGTTCTCCCAGACTCTTTTTGCTAACATGTTCATTGTTGTTGCTGCCTTGCCAATCCTGGTGTTGATTTCCTGATCGAGGGATAATTTGCTATTTACCTCTGATCCTAGATATGTAAAATGGTCTACCATCTCCAGTTCGGCGTCGTCAATAAAGATTGATGGTACACCATGTGCACCTTGTGACATAATCTGTGTCTTCTTTTTGTTAATTGTTAAACCAAATTCAGAACAAGCATTGGAGAACGCAGATAGTAGATGTTGTAATTCTTCCTCAAAGTGGGTCGTAATCGCAGCATCATCTGCAAAAAGCATCTCTCTGATTAGTACCCTGCTAATTTTGGTCTTGGCCTTCAATCTCTGAGCATTATAGAGGCCACCATCTGAGCGTGAGTGAATGTATATACCGTCATCCTGATCACGAAAGGCATATTTCAGTAGAAGTGAAAAGTATATCCCAAAGAGGGTGGGGGATAGTACACAACCTTGCTTAACTCCACTCTTGATTTCAAACTCTTCTGAAGTTGAGCCATCAAACTTGATTATACCCTTCATGCCTGTGTGGAACGATTCCACAATGGACATAAGAGTTGGTGGGCAGCCAATCTTCTTTAGTGCTTTGAACAGACCCTCACGACTGACCAAATCGAATGCCTTTGTGAGGTCAATGAAGGCAATAAACAGTGGCTGATTTTGTTCCCGGCATTTTTCTTGCATCTGTCGCAATGAGAATATCATATCAATGGTAGACCGGTTCTGACGGATGCCGCGCTGTGATTAGACTTGATCTCCCGGGACTTGAAGTCTGTGCAGGTCAATTCTGGCAAATACTTTCCCAACAATACACAAAAGTGAGATACCCATATAGTTGTTACAGTCGCTCCGATCTCCCGTGTTCTTGTACAGCGTTATGATGTTTGAATCTTTGAAATCCTGTGGGACTTGTTCTTCTCGCCTGCTTAGCTCTATTAGCTGGTGGATCTGTAGAGCGAGTGTGTCTTGCCCACTCCTGATTACCTCTATTGGAATCCCATCCTTACCTGGAGCCTTGCCAGATGCAAGCTCATTTATAGCACACTTAACTTCTGTTATAGTTGGAAGCGTGTACAGGTGGTCAAGAGTTGGTAGAGCCTCTATGGCGTTGAGGGCATCATCCGCTAGCTTGGTCTCACTTGAGTAAAGCTCTAAATATTGCTCGACCCATCTATCCATCTGCTGTTTCTTATCAGTGATGATTTCTCCAGTCAAGGTTTTCAGCGGTGCACTTCTTTTGATCATTAAACCACAAGCTTTCTTTATCCCTTCATACGTGCTTCTGATGTTTCCCTTATCACTTGCGATTTGAATGGACTCACATAACGTGATCCAATAGTCATTCGCACACTGCCTGGCAGCCTTTTGTACATCCTTCCTCGCTTGCTTCAGCTCACTCAGAGTGTTACGCGTTGGTCTTTCCTTGTTTCTTAAGAGATCTATCTTCTTTTTATCAATCAAGGGCTGCAGTATCTGGCTGTTTGCCGCAAACTAGTCCTGCCTCTTATGATCCACAGTGCCGTAAACCCCTACCGCTGTTTTATAAATAGTTTCCTTAAGTTTACTCCATTTATCATTTACTATACAATTTTCTCATGTATCATTGAAAGCGTCTTCAAGTTGCTGTTGAAATTCAAATCACTTTCCAGGATCGTGAGTGTTAGTAATATTAATCCTGGGGCTAGACTTGTGTTTAGCTGTGTAGATTCTCTTTGGTCTCAGTCTAACCCTTGCAACAACCAAAGAATGATCTGTATCACAGTCAGCACTGTGGTAACTTCGAGTTAATGATGTATGGTTCAGATGTTGTCTCCGTGTGATAATTGTCAAAGATCTCAAGAGGAGTTTAGGGAGTTAAAAATATAGGTAATAGAGCTAAGACAGAGTAAATAGAAGGACACCAGACAGGAGAGACACCAGCGCTATAAATAGCTTCATAACGGGACACACTTGTGTCAACCAAGGGAGCAATTAGTACAGGTGAGCGAGGGTTTCCCAAAACACTAGGAAACTCACCGCCTCGACGAGTAACCGTTGGAGTACAGGTTACTCGAACGAAACTGACCAGCGTGCTGGGACACCAGGCACGCAGCGCTCGTTAGCGCACGGAGGATCCAACCTCTGTGTTTGAACACGCAACGCGAAGCGTGGCTCAGACTGGACTGAGGACGACTGGAGATTAGACGTGTGCTTAAGAATACTATAAGTTTCTAAACAATAGTGATTGTTAGGCTTAGATACCATTCAGTGCTTTAATAGTATCATTATCATCCCTTCATTGCCTTTGTGAAACGTACCATGTTGTTTATTGTCAATGAAGTATTCCGCTCGCGGAGCTTATTTGTATTCGGCTCTAAATAAATCATTTTGCAAATGACACGAGTTATTGTTTCGTGTGGTGCAAAAGTAGGGGAGTCCTGAAATACCCTGTCGCAAGCAAGTTGCTGACAGGAAGGCCCCAATTGGTGTCAGAAGTTCCTGAACCAACGTCAACAGCACTATTTGATATTATTTCTCTGTGTAAAAAATTAACGCGAATTATTTTGTGTCAAAATTAACGTGAAATATTTTCATACGATGTCGGAAATAATTTTGGTTTGTGATTGAAAGATAGTGATTTAACACCGGTACTACGTGATATTTATTATGTTACTATTTGTGGAGCTTGAACCACAATGAGGAAAGTGTAATTTACGAATTGTGTTATTCCAACAAAAGTAATAGGAAATGTGTATAGATTTGGTAATAATGAAGATGTATACAAACGTGAATTTAAATCATCAAGCATACCATCGTGTATATTTCATTTTGTGTGATACAGCCATCAATGTCACCATTCATCACATTCATCTAAAGAACCTAGATATTAGATACTGAACGGAATCTTTAGAACATAGTTATACCAAACAAGAAAGAAAGTGAAGACAAGACGACATAGACTATCATACGACGCATCATCTCACGAATCATGACGATCATTGATACTATCATAACATCCATTCATTAACATCATCAATCATTATCTAGATCACATTATTGATTCATCAGCCGCAGGGAAAAGTATACATGTATTTACAGCATATACATGTTTCTAAATTATTGATGCTCTACTAAACAGAAGCATCCGGTCTGTTATCAAGTCGATCATTTGTGTGTGTCCGGAAGACAGCGGTGGAACATCCCAGGGCCGTATTTTCCGAGGAATTAGATGAGTATATTTTCGAAATATTTTGATTTGCATTATGTTAACCATGCATCTTTATTTCAGGGAAAATGTAAATAACTAACACATAGCCAAATCAAACTATTGTGTAAACTTAGAGTGAGAGAATTGTATAATAACATAAAGCCACAAAAATGGCATCATTAAATGAATGTATCCAGGCAGGCAAAGAGATGGGCCATACTGGAGAGAAGTTAGAGAAATGGGCTGAACAAAAATATAAAGAAGAAATAGCTCGAATAGAAAAGAAAGCTGCTCTAGAGAGAGAGAGAGACGAAAGAGCATTAGAAAGGCAACATCAAAAAGAAATGAAAGAAGTCGAGGAAGCCACCAAGCAAAAACAGCTAGAGTTAGAGGATGCCACCAAACAGAAGCAGATACAGGTAGAGTCAGAAACTAAATTAACGATGAAAGAAATGGAGATAGACTCAAACATACAGATCGCCTCTAGTAAACAAAAGAGCCAGGAAGAACAAAATAAATTCAGTAAATATAAAGGCCTGATCAAACCATACGGCGTAGGCGATTCCATCTCAGCATGGACTGAGAACATAGAATATCAACTTAAGCCTCAGAAAATACCTTTAGAAGACTGGGCAATGATCTACATGAGAAATCTCAGTGGAGAGCCATTGAAGGTTATAGAATCAATACCTACAGAATTAAGAAGTAATTATCAATACATCCACTATAGGATCATGCAGCACTTCCTGCTAAATGTCACTGGGTATCAAATACAATTTTCCCAGTTAGAACCAAAGCCAACTGAAACCTTCCTAGATTACATCTCTAACGTGCAAAGCATATTTACAAAATGGATTAAGGCAGCGAAAGTGGGTAAAAACTTTGATAAATTACAAGATCTGATAGTAATGGACAAGGTAATATCCACAGTCCCTACCCCTTTTGCAAAGTTTCTCCAACAATCAGATATAGAATCCATTGAACAACTAGAAAAACGGGGGTCAGCATATTTTTCTTCCAATCGTGATATATTTAAGTCCACAACTCATGATACAGATATCACTGCTTTTGTGAAGAACGTACCCAGTAGATCATATAATCAGAAAGAGTATCATAAGAAAGACAAACCTTACCAGAAGCCACCTCAATGTGGATATTGTAAATTATTTCATCCTAGCTACTCTATGTGCGACAAGAACCCTGCATATCCTGCACACTTAGAAACAGTCATAAAGAAGCAGGAAAATAAAAGAAATTCATTTAAACGTGCTGTTAAATGTTATTTTTGTTCAAGCTATGGCCACTATAGCGCTAAATGTCTTGGCAGACAACAAATGAAAGCAAATAATGCTGTGCTCATCGATACGTCATCTGACGATGAGACTGACATTGACCCTGAGCTTGTAAATGTATTACCTGAGAGCGAATGTGAAAGTGTGGCAGTAGTTACTGATATATTAGACTTTAAGAAATGTGATACCTGTCACCAGTTTCATGCGGATGGTAAATTGAAATGTGGGCACATTATTCCATGCTCCATCGAAGATGCTAATGTAGCTTATGCCTCCAAAGGTAAATTGAAGTTCTACGATGCACTGGTCAATAATAAACCATGCCATTGTTTACTCGATAGCGGCAGTACTTTACTTGGTCTAGCGGAAAAACTGGTCAGACCAGAAGATTACACGGGTGAATTTGTCAAATGCCGTACTTTCTCCGGAACCATTTAGAAATACCCACTGTCAAAAGCGCATATCAATACCCCGTTCCTTACCGGCATATTTACGTACGCAATCCTACAAGATTCATGTACGGATCTGATTTTAGGCTGTTTAGCTTCATTGAAGCAATGTACTGACGACGACATATTAGCCTGGAAACATACCAACATGGCTAATGCTATAACAAGGTCAGATACGCAAACACACTATACTGACCTACAAAATGAGATGTTACAGCTGTTAACACCCAGCGGTGCCGATACTAACACTACTCGACAGGAACTTATCGAGTCACAACGCACCGATCAAACGATCGCACCTTATTTTAAATTGCTAGGTGAGCGAGCGAAAGTGACTAAAAATGCATCTTGGTATTTTAAAATGTACAACGGAATTCTCATGCGTTATTACACAAATAATAACCATGAAATTCAGCAGACGGTGTTACCTGTAACATACCGACAAAATGTGCTAAAGAGCGCACATGAGTCACCGTTTGCTGGACATTTGGCCTATGACAAAACTAGAGCCAGAATTTTGTCACACTTTTACTGGCCTAATTCTGTACTGATATAAAAATTTTCTGTCGTTCATGTACTATTTGTCAACATCTTGTACGAAAGGGAAAGCATGTGACGGCCGACGAAGTTCAACGGTCATTATTAGCATCTAGACCATTTGAGTGTGTAGCGGTCGATATTGTTGGACCCCTAAATCAGGTGTCCGGCAAAGGAAACCGATTCATACTTACTCTCGTAGATCTGTGTACCAGGTGGATCGAAGCTATTCCACTGAAATACATCACCTCCAAAGATGTGGCAAATGTATTTTTGCACCTATTTTGTCGTTTTGGCTTTCCGCGAACGATTCTATCGGATCGTGGAACGCAGTTTATTTCGGCTGCTACGCAAGCCTTAACAAAATTGTTAGGAATAGAGCAGCACTTCTGTACCCCGTATCACCCGATGAGCAATGGGATCATAGAAAAAATTAACGGGGATCTCAAACATATGCTGGCGAAAGTAACAGAAGAAAACCCCTCTGATTGGGACACTCTATTGCCAGCTGTGCTATTCGCCCATCGAGAAATTTCGCACTCAAGTACGGGTTTCTCACCTTTTGAATTAGTGTATGGGGCAAACCCTCGAGGACCCCTAACAATTTACCATCAGCTAATCACTAGCTTACCAGAAAACCCAACACCAGTAACACAGTATGAGATGGTAACAGAGACACGCGATAGAATAATGAAAACGTGTGTAATAGCCAAATCATCTTTGGAGAGGAAAGGACAGATGTACCGAGACTACGAAAATAAAGGTGCTAAAACTATACACCTTGAACCAAATCAGAAGTTTCTGCTATTGTTACCAGATAAACGCAATTTGTTACTAACATCATGGCAAGGGCCATTCAACGTCGAACGGAAAATATCAGATGTCGACTATGAAATATCGATAAAAGGAAAATTAAAGATATTTCATATCAACATGCTGAAACCATACTTCTCACGACAAGAACTACCGACAAACGAACAAATTGCACCCACACCAAGTGATCGGACGACAGACGTACACAACACAACTACACTAGGTAGGGCGACGCATGACAACGACATCGCAAACACACCAAGCCAGATAACAGCACACACAGCTAGTACAACAACAGTACTGAACGAGACAGAAGACGACGGAATAGAATTACCAGTCCCTACAGTAGACACGACTGGTACCATCGACAGCATAAAGATAGAAAGCAAACTTACAGACGAGCAACGACGACAGATGATATAGTTAGTGACGGAGTACAAAGACATTTTCTCCGACATCCCAGGAAAGACAGACAGAATAGAGCACTCCATTATTCTGACTGATAACACCCCAATCAAGTGTCGACCTTATTCCATCCCTCTAAATTATAGGGCTAATCTCGACAAAGAATTACTATCTCTTGAGTCGAGTGGAATCATTCGAAAATCTCAGTCAGAATATTCTTTCCCTATCGTCCTTGTCGCCAAAAAGGACTCGACAATTCGACTCTGCGTCGATTACCGACGTTTAAACAGAGTGACCAAAATTGATGCTGAACCAATCCCAGCATGCGAGGATTTGATCCCTGATATGTCTACATCTCGCATCTTTTCCAAACTCGACCT
This sequence comes from Cepaea hortensis, assembly GCA_963921405.1. NCBI lineage: Eukaryota > Metazoa > Mollusca > Gastropoda > Stylommatophora > Helicidae > Cepaea > Cepaea hortensis. The sequence continues at coordinate 112,209,938 of OY992885.1, forward strand.
CACGAAAGGATACTGGCAAGTCCCGATGGAATCAAACTCAATTCATTTAACAGCTTTCTCCACTCCTTTAGGTCTCTATGAGTGGCTATTTCTTCCTTTTGGCCTTCGTAATGCACCAGTGACTTTCGTCCGTCTAACTAGGGATCTTCTCCACGGGATGACCAATACTTCTACATACATTGATGACATATGCATCCATACTGGAGACTGGATGTCACACCTACAGAAACTACGACATGTCTTCGATAGGTTACGATTATTCGGGCTTACAATCAAACCCACTAAAGTAGAGTTGGGCATGGAGCAAATTGACTTCCTAGGCCATACCATCTGCAAAGGACAACTTAGAACAGATGAAAAGGTTGTAACAAAGATTCTCAATTTAACAATGCCAACGACCAAGAAACAGGTCAGAAGTCTACTTGGTCTTGTGAATTATTATAGTAAATTTATTCCCAACCTGGCGGAAATCACCAGTGTTTTTTTAAATATTTTAAAAGCTTCGGCAAAATTAGACATGGAAGATGCACGGTTAATTAGTGCATTATCAGAATGGAAATATTTATTCAGCGATCCACCTATTTTGCGCTTGCCTAACCAAGATCTTACCTATTTTTTTACGTACAGAAGCAAGTGCTATTTCCATCTCGGGGGTCCTAGGCCAATTTTACGAAGGGAAGTTCCACCCAGTAATGTACGTAAGTCGCAAGATTACCCCAGCTGAATCAAGATACTCAGCATCAGAATTGGAGGGCCTTAGCTTAATCTATTGTGTTAAGAAACTTCATAGGTTTCTAGCAGGAGCACAGTTTGTGATCAAGACCGACAATGCTCCACTCTCTGTAATGCAGTCTGGCATTCCCCACAACAACAGGGTCTACAGATGGGCCTTGATGCTCCAGAACTATGCTTTTACTATCCAGCATTTAAAGGGAAGTTTGAACTCACTGGCAGACACTCTTAGTCGACCGTCAAACATTGAAATACCTGAGTTACAGGAAGAGATCGACCAGAAATCATCTAAGACAGTGACACTGTAATTGTTAATTAGAGCAGTTCAGTATGTGGTGAATAAGTTACACTGTAAGTGCGTTATCATCGCCAAGTCTGTGAACTGTGTAAGAGTAACAGTGCCATTATGAGTGAAACAAACAGACGCATAAGTAGTATGTCTACATCGCTAACACATATAAAAGCCATATTTACATTGAAGTGTTAGACGTGAACCTACATAAATTAGTAGGGAACTATATATATGAACACTATCCACGAAGAAGAGCATATAAGACTTTGTGTAAATGAACTATGTTATGAAAATAGTCAACAAAGAACATTGCTCCATCATCACAACGGAAATAACGACATTAGTTAGTGTAATTATATATATAGACTTAGTTGTGATATGTATATAACATTTGTTTTATGAACTGTACGCATAACTTCATTTTTCTATGAATAATTGAATTGCAAAATGTTCAAGTGCATATATAACTTTATTTATGTCATTTGATAATAATAACTCACCCACATCTAGTTAAACACCCATTTAAATTAAGACCGAGATTAGAAATACAATTGTTAGATATTACTTTACTTCATTACCGCGCAAACATAACCATTTATAAATTCATTTATCTAAAATATCATTTCTAAACTAACCCAAGCATTTAGGAATTAACATCATTTCATGTACCAATAACATTAGAAGGTAACTAATCCATTTTGCTTAAATGTAAGTATTTAAATAGGTTATTTCCCTTAGGATAAGTTTAGAACAGCACATCAAATTACGTCATTCATTAGTTAGTATTACAGGATCGGTAGCAAACCATCCTCGCAAACTTGTGTATATTGTATAGGCAGAACCCCAATATGCACAAACATGACACGTGCAAAGCAACGGCACAGTCAGTTGGCGTGAAAACGTGTATAATTCAGCCAATCGTTTATTGTAAATATGTAATGTTCATTTATGTGATATTATGAACCATATTTTAAAGACGAATTAATGTTTTAACAGAACAGTGGTATGAAAGTTGAACGAAAGATGTGAGGATGAATACAACAGTAAACATTAAAAGAGAGAGAAAGAGAGAGGGAGAGGTAGCGGGAAAATTTTTCTTTGCTTAAAACGTCTTGTTATGACTTGTCTGTGTCGGTCTGTGTGGGCAATGTGTTGTCAAGTTTGAGTGTGTTACTGCTATACTTTAGTGTGTTACTGCTATACTTTAGTAGTCGTAAATAGAAAACATACTTTGAGCATCTTATAACGAAATTGTGGTCATAAATAAGAATAACAGACATTTGTAGCCACAATATACCGATTTACGGCGCTCGAAGAAATACACACCGGTAGAATAGAAACGCATACACATGTTAGCAAATTAAGTACACTGTAGTTTATTAGAAAACACACAAACAAACAGGAAAACGAACACATAAAAGTTGCACACAACATTTATTTCAAAGAACCGTAACTCGAATCAGGGGACACAATAATTTCTTTAAAAACCTTAATGTAACAGTGGAAAGATTTTTCATAAGCGGAAGCGAGAAGGTGAAGAGTAGAACTTGATGTATACGAGTTGGGTGATGATATTATTGGGAACATGAACATTTAATGCTCATGTGTTGTACTCATAACAGAGTCAACTTGTATTGGGTTGTCATTTTGGACAATATGAGGACAGGTCAAACGGCATAAGTCAACGTACAGAAGTCAAAAGACATAGGGTCATAAGACAGAAGTCAGGACATAAGTCATAAGACAACGGTTCCGGATCAAAACAATTCCCAAGAAGATCTATAACCAACTGTACTGATACGATGGGCTACTCAATTAGCCGAGTGAAGAATTGAAACAGTGTGAATAAGGAAAGAAAAGAGTTTGTTTTATCCCAAGAAGAGAGATTTACAACCTAGTAGATCTTTGACAAAATTGGACAGCCAATTTTTTGTTGTGACTAGAAAGCGTGTTACAAGCAATGAGTTAAACGGTTGTAACACTACCAGAAAGGAGAGGAGCCTGTCAAAGATCTCAAGAGGAGTTTAGGGAGTTAAAAATATAGGTAATAGAGCTAAGACAGAGTAAATAGAAGGACACCAGACAGGAGAGACACCAGCGCTATAAATAGCTTCATAACGGGACACACTTGTGTCAACCAAGGGAGCAATTAGTACAGGTGAGCGAGGGTTTCCCAAAACACTAGGAAACTCACCGCCTCGACGAGTAACCGTTGGAGTACAGGTTACTCGAACGAAACTGACCAGCGTGCTGGGACACCAGGCACGCAGAGCTCGTTAGCGCACGGAGGATCCAACCTCTGTGTTTGAACACGCAACGCGAAGCGTGGCTCAGACTGGACTGAGGACGACTGGAGATTAGACGTGTGCTTAAGAATACTATAAGTTTCTAAACAATAGTGATTGTTAGGCTTAGATACCATTCAGTGCTTTAATAGTATCATTATCATCCCTTCATTGCCTTTGTGAAACGTACCATGTTGTTTATTGTCAATGAAGTATTCCGCTCGCTGAGCTTATTTGTAATCGGCTCTAAATAAATCATACCCTTTTGCAAATGACACGAGTTATTGTTTCGTGTGGTGCAAAAGTAGGGGAGTCCTGAAATACCCTGTCGCAAGCAAGTTGCTGACAATAATGAAGTCCAGCTGATGCTAATGGCTGGATCTTGGATGTTTCCATGTGACCTTATGCATCTCTTTTGTTTTAAAAAAGGAGTTTGTAATACATAGGTCATTTCTAGTGCAATGCTCCAGCAGCCTTTGCCCATTATCATTCATGCGACCGATGTTGTATTTTCCAAGGCACACTGGCCATGAACTCGAGTCCTTACCCACACGAGCATTGAAATCACCGAGCATATAAATTGCCATAACCTAAACCAGGCTATGAAAGGAGAGACACAGTTTGCACAACATGAGTTGAAGAAGATTGGGAAAATGTGCAAGACGTTTTTGGTGCAAGCGCGAAAGCGACACAAAAACGTCACTTAGAGAGGAGTGAGACTTGGGCTGCCGTCCTGTTCGGACGCAGCATGTCTTTAAGCATGGCTAACATTCCGTTATGCCGCTTTTGTTAATCCAGTGTGTGTGTTCTCAAGTTTCTGTAGAGCGATTGAATGTGGTCGACATGTGAGTAATTGAGTCGACATATTAAAGTCAATTTGTGAGAGGAAAGTCGTTGTGGAGTTTGTTCCAGTGGCTGTTTTTTGGTCTTCAGAACTCAAAGGTATTCATATTATTATTCATATTATGTCAAACCCTGGACGCATCGGTAGCCTTTACAACATCACTTCGTGACAAATGGGGATTCGTACCGGTAGTAATAACTATTAACTGAACTCGAGATTTATTATCAATTTATGACATTGTTGCAGTAATCTAACGAATCGAGCCATATACTTGAGAAGGCCAAGGTCGTCATCATAAAAGATCGATTACGTCAGTATATATAATTGATTTTGGTGATGTAGTCTCGAACCAAATAGCCAATTCTGAGCAGTACACAAAACATCCGGAAAGTATCTAATGATTTTGATTCAAGAAACTGTTCAACTAATATTTAATCGCAGTTTGTTTGATGGATCAAGTAAGGAAAATTAACAAAAGTCATATTCAGTAACGGGGGAAATGATGTACAAACATTCATACAATAATGAAAACTCAACTGACAAAAATTTGCTTGAATAAACAACAAATTGACAGTATTATTTACGCAAGTTCTCAACATGCAATTATATTGATCTACATAAATATTTCAGGTTTCAAACGACACGAATATAATAACAGTATCTAGCATGTCGTCAAGACTTATTCTGAAGATACAACAATATATTTATTCAAAATGTGAAAGTTAAACTCAGATCACGATACCATTTGTCATTTGATCATATCCAGGTACAATTCGTCTTCAAAGATACAGGAAAATATAGTTCAACGTGAATTAATTCGACATATAAACTTTTGTAGTCATAGTGTGTTAAAGTGAATGAAAGCGTACATGGACAGTAAATTATTACTCTTCAAGACGTATGTGTGATAGAAGAACATGAAACAAGTTTGGACCAAGATGTTGTTCGACGGTATTCGAAAATCTCGACTGTGATCTACGGTATTACTGGTTCATCAGTTGAATCCGTACCGCTTGTTCTCATCGACTTCACATGCTGACCTGGTGTAACAGGCACTTTGAAGGAGACAGCTACCGATTATCTGATAGGAACTCGTAAAAAGATGCTAATAACACGGCATCGAACTATTTGATTCACACGTCAGATTCCGTATACGCCAGTTCACATTTTTTGTCTCAAATACTTGAATGAAGGTGCCAACATGTCTGTTGTTACACACAAGAGTACGTCAGGAAAATAAAAAGACAAATAGTTGTCAGAGGAATTACATTTATACGCAGTTCTCCAGGAACGTTCGAAAGAAATTTCTTGAAGAACAACAACACAAGACTGTAAATTTACATTTAAACAGTCGAAATTCTCTGAACTTTGAAAATTGAATTAAGCATTGAATTCCTGGAAACGATAGTTTGGATGAAGTCAAATTGATACGTGAACATTGAGAAGTAAACACTTGGAAGAAAGCAAGTGAATCTTATTTTAAAATTACGAACCAAAATTCTCAGAACATTCAAATATTCAAATTTTGAGAAATTTCTTGAAAGAAGACGATTACATCGAAATTCGAGTTTCATAACAGGATGAACAATTTTTACATCAAACTTGAGAAACAGAACTTATGGAAACGTACACTAAACGTCATTAAGAAAAAAAATTACATCTGAAAATATATACTTCACTTGAAACATTGTGAATACAACCAACACTGACTAGTCTACATTCAATCGAGATTAAGCTAAAATCAAGGCCGAGATACTCAATTATTCGTTATCAAATTACGAAATTATTTGGCTACATTATCAAATCTGAGAAATATCAGTGCATGTTTCAACTTTAAGGATATTTGCTCACATTTTACTGCTTGGGAGGAATGGTTCAAAGACATCGAATCAACAAATCCGCATCTACATCTATTATGTCGATACCAGAAGAAATTTCGATCATTATCGTGTTCAGGAGAGACGGTAACTTGTCGGGCAAGGTCAATTAATTCCCCATATTCAAGTTACCGAAATTAATTGAAGTGATTTTACACGCAAGGACAATACTTACGTAATAGAGAACATTAACGCACACTTACACGAGGACGTATTATTCTCAAATTGCTGAAGATGTCGTTACATTGGAGGGACGCAACTCTGTCAATCGGGACCGAACACTAACTTCTTACGTCAGCATACGAGCTACACTGTAGCTGTTACACATCCATACACGGATTGATTAACACTGATTATATTGGCGTGATACCAGTTATTCACGCGGGACTATACACGTGACTCATTCAAGGATTCTTTGGTGGACACTGGCCACTTCAGGACCACCAACATCAGACACTTGTCATTTAGCCTTTACAATCTATTAAATCTATTACAGGCTATTAAATCTCAGGCTTCATCGTTATACCCAAGCCAATCATGTTTCACAGAGATTGGTCACGGACCGTTCGGGTTTGAGTACAAGTTGATTGTACTCTCGTCACAGCCAGGAGCAATCTACTTGGGTTATACAGTTCCTTCCGTTGACCAACATAAAGGATATAATTTGTCGACCTCATTATATCTACGTTCACGAGAACCAGAATCAGGCCAGTAAATTATTCAATCATGAAATTTACTTCAATCGTTATACAGTGGAATATTCGTTTTGGAGAATAAGCGATACATACAGGAATAACGATACATTTATCACTAATGGATTATAAACATACACGAATCTGGTTTAAAAAACTGTATTATAAAAATGTGAAGGACATTTAAAGACGTCTAATACACCTGATGAAAATAAAGGATAGTTTAATTTACATCGTCATAAATAAAAGAATGCCATGTTAGTCTCACGTGAATCCAGCACGTGATTAAGGGTGTTCATGAGTTCAATGATAGTAAATTGGGTGAATGATGTTAATTTGTTTTCGTCGTTGGTGATGGTCTATTAACCTGTTGTATTTATGCAAAATTTTAGTATATAGATCCTAACATATTTTTATTTTTTTAGACACTATTCATGTGGTCTGGTAATTCAGCTTTTGATTTTGCTATTATTGCTGGATCAGCCGCAAATGTTTGCCATTTGTTTTATCAAGGGTAATCACAGGAATAGGTAGAGAGGGTACAGAGAGAACCACACATAATGTGAGGGTGCAGTGCGGTGTGCTGGGATAGAAGCAACTCCCCTGCGCAGATATAACAGTGCACTAGAATTGTACCAAGATATGCGTTACATCTCTAGACGAATATGGAGGTGTACTGTGGACTAACCAACGTCATTAGACTAAGAGGTTTGGGGAAACTCTCTTTGATCTGATGCGCTAAGGCAGTCTATATGATACCGAGATATAACCGTTGGAGAGTTAAAGATGATTTTATGGATACCGAGTCATATAATTATATAAAAATCAGCATCTTACTAGCACCAATGGACAGATGAAAGCATTATGAGGTAGCTTCTCTGCATACATGTGTGAGCATTGGGCAATGGTACCATATTACAACAGTTGATTAAAGGAAAAGATTTATCCTGCTGGAGAAAGAAATGAAAAGCATAAGATTTATCCTTAAAGGAGCAAAATGAATAGGTACAGATCGGTGTTTACACAGAGAGAACTATTGTGCTATTATAACATTGCTGATCTAATGATTTGTATTGTTATTTGACTATGGTATTATTAGATGGTTAATAATAATTATTATGTGAATAGGTTAGTAAATAGATAATGAATATAAATAATTTCTATAAGATAATAGTTAGAAAATATGAAAAGACGGATGTCAACATATGTTATTATGATGGTGAAATTATACTGGAGGTTACTACATTTGTCTGACACAAATGTAGAGCCAAAATGTTGATTTCGGGATATCCACTGTTGACATGTCATTGCATTATATATGTATACATATGTGCATGAGCTGGAGAATATTAGTTAAGTAGGACAGACAGACGGCACCACTTCTCGTTCCTTTCAGGGAGAACAAACAGAATAAACTAACAAAATGTTTTCAACATTTTGAAAATTAGAGGGGGTGAGTGCCATAACCTAAACCAGGCTATGAAAGGAGAGACACAGTTTGCACAACATGAGTTGAAGAAGATTGGGAAAATGTGCAAGACGTTTTTGGTGCAAGCGCGAAAGCGACACAAAAACGTCACTTAGAGAGGAGTGAGACTTGGGCTGCCGTCCTGTTCGGACGCAGCATGTCTTTAAGCATGGCTAACATTCCGTTATGCCGCTTTTGTTAATCCAGTGTGTGTGTTCTCAAGTTTCTGTAGAGCGATTGAATGTGGTCGACATGTGAGTAATTGAGTCGACATATTAAAGTCAATTTGTGAGAGGAAAGTCGTTGTGGAGTTTGTCCCAGTGGCTGTTTTTTGGTCTTCAGAACTCAAAGGTATTCATATTATTATTCATATTATGTCAAACCCTGGACGCATCGATAGCCTTTACAACATCACTTCGTGACATAAATGTAGTCGGATTTTGGAACTGCCTTGATCGCAGAGTCTAGCTGCTCATAGAACGTATCCTTCACATCATCAGAGGAAGCGAGTGTCGGTGCATATGCAGTGAGAATGGTGGCAAATCCACAAGAGGTTGCCAAGCCTCTCCATAGCACAAAGCCTGGGCTAAAATAAAGAAACCATGTGTTGCCCATGCAGCATGATCCCTCTCTCGGCCTGCCTAGTTCACTCCAGAGGAAAGTTGACACCTATAATCTGGAACAAGACAAGCTGCAGAAGCTGCCGGATCAGCAAAGCAATGCTCTAACTTTCCGCCTGTCGGAGCTTAGGGCCTTGTCTGCCCTGCCATGACTTATTTGGTCTTTGGGTTGCATTTCCTCGCACCAGAATAAGGCAAGTATCCTCTCAATTGCGCTCTTCCGCCCGAAGCCGTTGGCACAATGTGGGGTGTCGGGTTTGGTAAGTGCCGCCCACCATTCGACGCTGACAGAAAGCAGGTAGTACCGCCTACTGTGGGTACTTTAATTTTGTAATAATAGTAGACAAAAATACTGTAACTTTTTTGATAGATAAGAAAGTCAGAGAGAGCACACATTTACATTTTAAAGTTCTTTTTTCTAGATTTACGTCTGGCAAAGTTTTTGAGTATATCATCAAAAGTCTGCCTCAATCATCAACAAAGATAAGGAATCAAGCCTTTCTTGTTTCATTGCCGATCTACTTGGATTTTTTGTACGTTTCAACTGAGAAAAAGAAAAAGAGCGCTCAGTTGAACAGTTCGTAACCATTAATGTTAAAAATATGCGCAAGGCGATTTCTACATTTGGAAAAGCACACTCGATGTTGTCTCTAACTATTACTTTGTAGAGTTCTGCATGACTGAACGTTTTGTTGTCAGATTTTGATGCACGAAACTTGTGGCGAATACATGAGTGGAACTGTTGTAGTTCAGTATATAAATTATTGTTCAGCTCTTCAGGATAAGCATTTATTAGTCCTTCACAACACTGAGATGTTTGTGGTACATCGACCAAACAAGAAAATCGAACTGTTAGATCATTATATACCTGTCCTCGTCTACTCATCTCTGTCTCAAGTTTGTCAACAATGGTGTAGAAAGCAGATATAAGAAATTTGTCTCTGGCATTCTGAGATACCTCAGGGGCATCACCATCAATGACCACTGTCTTTCGTTTACGATTACGGGTCAAAGTTGACTTATAGTCCACACCTGGTGTTATTTCTTTTGCAGCTTCTTCAAATCTTTCAAATTAATTCCTAGATTCATGCAAGTGATCTGCTAGTGAAGAATACAAATCAGCACACGTTTTCAAGTTCACGTGCTCATTTTGTAGAGCTTGACTGACCCTGTGAAAATGTTGTAACACTTCTTCCCAAAAGACAAGCATGAAAGCAAATTCTAATTCTTGCATCTTCTTTGCAATGTTTTCTGCTTCTCTTCTGGTGTCCCCCTTCTGTGACTGGTCTTCTTGTAAACATTCTAACGCTTCTATAATCTGAGGATGAGACATTAGAATGTTGCTTCAGTTGCAACAGCATGTGCTTCCCATCTAGTATCGGAAAGGGACTTTACCAGCTTTTCATTCACAAGGCATCCTTTCAGAATCTTCCATCTTTTGGTTGAAGCTGAGAAAAAAGTATAGATCAGTTGCACAGTATGGAAGAAGTTTACTGCCTCTAAACAAGAGTCAACGGCACTTCTGCCTACCAGATTTAGTGAATGGGCAGCACAGGGTATGTATATAGCAAACTCATTTTCTTCTAGCATTTTTTTCTGCATGCCCTTGTAGCACCCAGACATATTAGCTGCGTTGTCGTAGGACTGACCTCTGCATTTCGAAAAATCAATATTGCAAGCTTCACGTAAGTACTGCAACACTTGCTTAGCCATACCTTCACCGGCGTGACTTTGCAGCTCCAAGAAAGTCAAAAAGCGCTCAATGGGCTCTCCATCTACCACATATAGAAGAACCACGCTTAACTGATCTATATGTGAAATATCAGGTGTTGAGTCTACTGACAAGCTGAAATAACCGGAAGCCTTTACTTCATCTACAATTACTGCATAGAATTTTTGGGACATAATTTCAATCAGTTCTTCACATATAGTTTTGGAAAAATAAGAAGGATTTCCTTTTCCAGAATTTCCATATTTCGCAATGTGTGATGCTAAAAATGGGTCAAACTGACTGACCAACTCCAGCAACCCTAGATAATTTCCATTTTGTAAAGATCCAAATTTTTCATTTGTCCCTCTAAAAGCCAGACCATGCTCAGCAAATAACCGCTACTGCTCACCTCAAAACATGTTCCCAGTAAATGTACTCTTCATTGATTTGCTCTTCTAGCTTTTGTAGTAGACCCGAGCCTTGTCTACGAGCTAGGTATGTTAACATGCAGTCTTTATGAGTTGCGCTTTGTTCATGCTTATCAACTTGAATATTATTTTTCCAGTCACTAAACCCATTTTTATCAAACTTGTGGAACCTTTAGACGCAAAATGTTTACAAACAAAGCAGAACACAGATCCTGTGGATGGTAAATACAATAACCATTCTCTCCTGTACTGCTCACCATTTGCTTTTGTGCCATAGAAGAGTTTTTGAGAACAGTATCTTGTTATTTTTCCTTCAGCATAAATACGGCAAGATTTATCAAAGGGACCATAATGATGCTGACAGTTAGTGGGCCCACAGTCAACCCAGTAAGCCACATCATCAGCCGAGAAGTCAATCCACAGTCCTGTATCTACTGCTTGATTTATTTTATCATCTTCATCTTTATCATCATCTTCAGCAGACTGAAGTGGGTCACCACAAATTTCATTTTCAAGCACTAATGCAGTGTCTGGATTTGCAGAACAGCCTATAGTAGACTTATCAAGAGGGTTGATAGTGTCAGTAAAATCCTGTTCCACCTGTTGCTTAACCGAAACTAAATAATTCGTAAATTTTCTGCTCTTAGCTTTTACAACTGAAACAGTATGCTCTTTTTGTTTAGCTAGTTTTCTCTTTTGTGCACCACTTAACTGAACATGTTTCATCTTGGGGTCTGAATCTGAAAAAAAGTATGTGAAAAGCTGTAAATGAAAAATGAATAAATAATATAATCAATATAAGTGGGTATGTTAAGGTATCATTTTCCGATTATTCATAATTACATTTTTTAAAACGAAAATGTATTTACATAAATATTAGAAAATTATGCAAAATAAGGCTAAGGAATAATATACTTAGGCCCCTATCAATAATTGCTTTATCAAAATCGACAAAAGCACATTTAAAGCGCAGTAATGAACTCCTTCAACACTAACTACCAATAGACGTCGATATATATATATATATATATATATATATATATATATATATATATATATATATATATATATATATATATATATATATATATATATTAGATTTTTTAGAATTAAAAAGCCTTAGATGAAAACGAAAACGAAAGTAAAAAGTGTAACCATTAACCTTACCTTCGTCAAATCAAGTTTTGCTGTGTAAGCTAAATTAGTAATATCTACATCAGTAAGTAGTTTATACAAATGTTCGAAAATTCAAAGTAGTTCTAAGCCTTATGCAAATGTACAGTCATTCAACGACACATCGACAAATTAGCACTATTCACAATTGTTTTCTCTAGCAAACCAAAACGGAAGTGAATTTGTCGCTACGCATTAGTGCGTTACGTAGCACAAACATATCCCAAAAAAGTAAAAAAATAGCACCAAAAAACCATGAAGAAAATAAACAAAAAATAGCAAAAAAAACTGGGTGGGGGGTATTTTACCCCCGGGTTGTGGGACCAAGGGTAAAAAAATGTGCGATTCAATAATACATTTGCGATTTGCTTATGCCATGCAATTACGCTACCGGGACAATATACACATTTTTCTTGAGGACTTGTGGTGCCCCCCAAATGCTTGGTGCCCTAGGCACGTGCCTTGTTTGCCTAATGGTTAATCCATCCCTGGACTGGAGATGTCCTTGAATGACAGTCCAACCTTCGACTAGACAACCTGAGACATCAGCCATCAATAGACGGGTGAAGGACATGAGGATACCAAGATACAGAGACACCCGACTTAGCACGGACGATACGTTGGTAAAGCACCACGTGACCACAGACCGAGGCAAGGACGATGAGACAGGACCTTACTGTGGTTGAGAGAGGAGTTTTGTGGGTTACCTGAGAGATAGGGTGCTGATCGCCTCATGTTAGAGAGATTTACTACTGTTGTGATAGTGTTGTTTGTTGACAAATTATTTTGCATGTTTTACATTACTGTCACGTCTTTGACGAGGAGCTATGACTGATTGAGACGCTGACAAGCACCATATACCCAATGACATGACACCACCCACTGGATGTCTGTACAACATGGCCAAGCACCATATACCCTAACAGTATAGGTTCATATATTATTGTGATGTCCACATGCTCCAGGAGTTAAATACAGACAAATACCATTGCCCTGGCTACGCCCTGGGTTTAGGGGTACAGTTAACCCTAACCCTTACCCTAACTCTAACCCTAACCCATAACCCAACCCCTAATGGGTACATGACATTACAGACAGAACTGACCACAGGCGGAGAGTCATCACCACACATCATCATTACAGAGAGCACGAGGACGGCGAGTATTGCCGGCATACATCTTCTACTGGCACAGCTCTCTCTCAGGTCCGCGTGAAGAGTGCGCTGCTGGTCATCATCTCCTATTGGCACAGCTCTCTCTCAGGTCCGCCCCATGACTTATAAGCCTGGTGTGGATGCCAGTGACTCGGGCCCCCGCCTTGACTGACTGCGACTGAGACTGAAGGGTCACCTCCTTCATGAACCAGAGACCGCATTGGCCGACGATTCCCTCTAGAAGTTGTGTCACATAGTCTGAGCCACCTGAAGGACGCCTTACGGCGGTAAAGATGGTCCACAATGATCAAGTGGACCAGGCAATGGGTTCAGGGGGTGAAGACTTTGATATACTTCTTCGGAGGGAAGACGTCCTGGCCAGCACTCTGCCGCATGAACTGGGACCCAGTCCTTCTCAGCCAGGTCAGTTGGGGTGGAGACTATTGGCCAACTATCTATTGGCATCAGTTGAACAATGTTCCTGAATGCAAGAGAGTTCCCTATCTGTCTTGTCTGCTTTGTGTGCCTGAGACTGAGCACTTGCGGGTTTGTCCGGTGGGCTACGGTTCTTAGAAACCCAGCGACTTATTTAAAACACCAAATTTCAAGGGAGTGACAATTAAAACATAAGAAGGCCTGCAAAACGTGGTGTTGAGGCGGTTTTCACAGGGAGAATGAGCACCTGTAGATTTGTCCGGTTTGCTACATTGCTAGGGAACGGGCGGGCGCAGCAGACACCGAAAGACAATAACAAACTATATTGTACAGGGCGGGTAAAGGGGTTAGGGTTCGACGACGTCCATGGCGGTGACCGTCTTCCTCTTGGCGTGCTCGGTGTAGGTGACAGCGTCGCGGATGACTTTCTCTAGGAACATCTTAAGGACACCTCGGATCTCCTCATAGATGAGCCCGGAGATGCGCTTGACACCTCCTCGCCGGGCCAGTCGGCGGATGGCGGGCTTGGTGATACCCTGGATGTTATCGCGCAGGACTTTGCAGTGACACTTAGCGCCTCTTTTCATGAGTCCCTTGCCGCCTTTACCTCTACCAGACATGTTTTAGCAGTGCTCAATGAACTGTTATGAGTGGCACAAAAATCCAATCCAATCCAATTTGTGGTACGAGTACACTCTTTCAGCCTTCCAGTTTTCGACTTGGCTATGTAGGGGTGTTTATGGTATAGCTTGTAGTTTATTTTCTTACTTTGGGCTGTTTGTTGTCAGCTTCACGGCGTCTGATGGATTGATTGCGATCGTTATTTTCTTGATGAGGTTTTTCATGTCTGGACAGAGCCGCACACTTATTGAGGATTGATACCAACCACGTCATATGGTGCTGTTTCTTTCAGGGAGTTTTACCCATGTTGTACAGACATCTAGTGGGAGGTGTGATGTGATCATATTTATGCCCCAATTGCCTCTTATATAGTGAGCACGTTATGCAAATGATCATATTTTTTAGCCAAATGCTTCCTCTAGAACAGTGTTTCCCAACGTGGGGCCGACGCCCCACGGGGGGGGGGGGGGCAATTTGATTGTTCAGGGGGGCAATTCGATTGTTCAAGGGGTCAATTAGATTGTTAAGGGGAGCAATTCGAAAATGGACTCGTCCAGAGTTTAAGTTAACCGTATGGCGACTCTCAGTCGCTACTCGAGCTGGGTAAACGTCCAGTATAAGTCAGATCTGTCCGCCATGTTAGTAGCCGTGATTTCATTGTTAGACGTTAGAGGCGAACTACTGGTTATACTGAGCTGGCACTAAACATTTCGCGCTATTTGTTCTGAATGGTACGAAATGCTTAGTGCCGGGATCTCAACTGATCTTATATTTATTTATTTATTTCAGCCCATAGTGAAATAAGTGGTGCAAGCAAGAAAACAATTTGTCAGTATTCGGAGGAATATTGAAAATTTCGTTTCATACCCGATGTCCACGATGAACGGTCACCTTTTTATCTTTTATGCCAACAATGGTTGACCAACGAATCAATGAAACGAGGTTGTCTTGAAGCACATTTGAAGGCGAAACATAATGCTCATATTAATTCAGATTTGAATTACTTTCAAACTTTAAAGAACAATTTTTAAAAAAGAGGAACATTAAAGTCTCTATTTACTGCTCATAATGCAACTATCAATCGTAATCTTGAGGCTAGTTATCAATTTCATTACTCATCGCTAAATCTGGGAAAAGTCATACTATAGGGGAGAATTTAATCAAACCATCAATATCAGCGAAAAAAGATGTCAAAGACTTAAGAGCTATGCCACAAAGTAACAATACTGTTAGCAGAAGAATAGACGAAATGAGTGAGGATATTGAAATACAACTTTTTGAAAAGCTGACAACAAGAAAATTCTCGGTGCAAATGGATGAATCAACTCTGAGAGACAGTAAGGCCGTACTTATAACTAACATAAGATGTATTGATAAAGGTGATTTTGCTGAAGAAATGATGTTTTGTAAATCATTAGAAAGCACCACAACCTCCAAAGATATATATAGAAAGCTAAAAAATTACTTAGATGTCAATAATATCCATCCATCATGTGCCATGCCGGAAAGCGTGGGCGGTCATGACTCGCCATTTCACTCGATCACAAGTGTCGTGGATTAGCTCATTGTTCCTGTCTCAACCATGCCATGTGGCCAAGTCATCCATGTATTTACTTCACGGTCTTCCCCTTGGTCTGTTCCCTTCGATCTTGCCAGTTGTCACTAAGTTCTCCAATTTATTTCGTCTCATAACATGTCCAAAAAATTTTGACTGTCTACGTTTAATTTCTCTAACCAATTTATGATTTTCATTTGTTTCCTGTAGTACTTGGTCATTGGTTTTTCTGTCTGTCCATGGTATTCTTTGCATTCTCCTCAGATACCAAATTTTTCGGCCATCAGATGTTTTTCAGCTTGACTGCTCATTGTCCAATAATATACCAATGACTGCTCATTGTCCAATTATATACCAATGAAAAATATAACTTCTTGTGCTGCAGATAGTGCTCCTAATATGATGGGGAAGAAAATGGTTGCTTAAAATTGATTAAAGATGAGAATCCAGAAATGCTTCTTGTGCATTGTGTTATTCACAGGGAAAACCTGGTAGCTAAAAACATTTCGCCTGTTCTAAATGAAGTACTCAATTTAGTTATAAAGTGTATCAATGCCGTTAAAGCTAGTGCCAAATGTGAACGACTCTTCAAGTTATTTTGTGAAGAACAAAATGAAGACCATGTGAGACATACTTCACACTGAAGTAAGATGGCTTTCGAAATGGAACTGCTTGAAAATATTTATGGAACTATTTGATACTCTTAGTGATATTTTAAGCGACAAACCTGAAATGAAAAATCTGTTAACGGTCGATGGTAAGGCATTTGAGAGTTATTTAGCCCTTATCTTTGAAAAACTAAATATATTAATTAAACAACTTCAAGGAACAAATAAAACTCTTGTCGACTCAAAAGCGAAGATATTTGGTTTCATTACCTTTAGTGAATTATGTCAGACATATATTTATAACAAAAATTTTGTAAAGTTTCATTGGCTCCAAAAATGTGAAGTGACTGATACCGCTATATATGTTATTGTCTATCATCTGAAAATTTTATCGGCTGATTTAAAGGAAAGATTTTCTGATTTGAAACAAATTGATTTCCCAACTTGGATGACGCAGCCAATGTTAGTGGATTTGTCTGATATTTCAAATATGCAGTATCAAGAAGAACTCGCAGAAATGCAAAATGATGAGTCAATTAAAACGTTATTTAATATAAAAGGAGCGATGGCATAGCTTTGTGACGAAACCGAAATCAAATATCCAAATGCAACCAAATGTGCAAGAGAACTATCGTTACCGTTTCCATCTTCATAATTGGTTGAATGCGAATTTAGTACCATAAATGATTTGCTGCTAAAAAAAAAAAAAAAAAACATCGGCTGGATATAACAAAACGGGGAGACCTGAGACTGAAGATAACTAAATTGGAACCTGACATAAAATGTCTTTGCAGCAAGCATCAAGTGCAAGGATCTCACTAAATTTAAATAATAAATAATTACTAATAATCGAGGGGAAGAGAGGCAGAGGCAGACCAAGAGAAATGATGCTGGACGGACTGAGACGGTGGCATGGAGGAATATCATCAGCAGAGTTGATCCAGAACACCAAAGACCGAGATCTGTGGAGAGCCATGAACGCCTACGCCAGCCGGCACGGCACTTGATGATGATGAATAATTAAAATAATATAGAAAAATCTTTCTTTAAAATTCTTTTGCACTTGAATTTCAGTTCTCCGTTATATGTTTGAAAATTTACTTACTGTGTTTCCTAAATAATTTTCAAGTGATTTCTTCCTAAAACCTATCATTCAAGTTTCTTTGGTGAACATTTCAATTTTTGAATATTAAAAATATATATATATATATATATATATATATATATATATATATATATATATATATATATATATATATATATATATATATATATATATATATATATATATATATACATTTTTTTTGTGGGGGGGGGGGAATAAGAATTTTAGAAAGGCTAAGGTGGGGCATAGCACAAAAAAGGTTGGGAAACACTGCTCTAGAATGATCACGTTGCGCAAATAATCACATTTATGCCCCAACTTCTTCTTCTATAGTGAGCACGTTGCGCAAATGATCATATTTATGCCCCAACTACCTCATATATAGAAAGCACGTTGTGCAAATGATCATATTTATGTGACAAAACGGACCCGATACAGTCTGTCCTCTGTATTATTTCCATATTATTGGCCGGTTGGGTTGCAACTTAATGCACACATTCAGCACTTGCCATATGGGAAGTGTGCACAATTCCATGCTTCTATCACGTAGTACTGGAAAAACTTCTCACTATACGGCAAGCCTTGTACAGAACTTCGCTCTCATCACGGAGATACGAAAAGTGTCTCTATCTCTGGCCATGTCTCCCGCCCCATCCTCCAACTTCCCAAAGATGTCTACAGTGTCCTGTGCCCATCTCTAGCCATGTCTCCCACCCAATCCTCCAACTTCCCAAAGATATCTGCAATGTCCTGTATCCATCTCTGGCCATGTCTCCCGCCCCATCCTCCAACTTCCCAAAGATATCTGCAATGTCCTGTATCCATCTCTGGCCATGTCTCCCGCCCCATCCTCCAACTTCCCAAAGATATCTGCAATGTCCTGTATCCATCTCTGGCCATGTCTCCCGCCCCATCCACCAACTTCCCAAAGATATCTGCAATGTCCTGTATCCATCTCTGGCCATGTCTCCCGCCCCATCCTCCAACTTCCCAAAGATATCTGCAATGTCCTGTATCCATCTCTGGCCATGTCTCCCGCCCCATCCTCCAACTTCCCAAAGATATCTGCAATGTCCTGTATCCATCTCTGGCCATGTCTCCCGCCCCATCCTCCAACTTCCCAAAGATATCTGCAATGTCCTGTATCCATCTCTGGCCATGTCTCCCGCCCCATCCTCCAACTTCCCAAAGATATCTGCAATGTCCTGTATCCATCTCTGGCCATGTCTCCCGCCCCATCCTCCAACTCCCCAAAGATATCTGCAATGTCCTGTATCCATCTCTGGCCATGTCTCCCGCCCCATCCAACAACTTCCCAAAGATATCTGCAATGTCCTGTATCCATCTCTGGCCATGTCTCCCGCCCCATCCTCCAACTTCCCAAAGATATCTGCAATGTCCTGTATCCATCTCTGGCCATGTCTCCCGCCCCATCCTCCAACTTCCCAAAGATATCTGCAATGTCCTGTATCCATCTCTGGCCATGTCTCCCGCCCCATCCTCCAACTTCCCAAAGATATCTGCAATGTCCTGTATCCATCTCTGGCCATGTCTCCCGCCCCATCCTCCAACTTCCCAAAGATATCTGCAATGTCCTGTATCCATCTCTGGCCATGTCTCCCGCCCCATCCACCAACTTCCCAAAGATATCTGCAATGTCCTGTATCCATCTCTGGCCATGTCTCCCGCCCCATCCTCCAACTTCCCAAAGATATCTGCAATGTCCTGTATCCATCTCTGGCCATGTCTCCCGCCCCATCCTCCAACTTCCCAAAGATATCTGCAATGTCCTGTATCCATCTCTGGCCATGTCTCCCGCCCCATCCTCCAACTTCCCAAAGATATCTGCAATGTCCTGTATCCATCTCTGGCCATGTCTACCGCCCCATCCACCAACTTCCCAAAGATATCTGCAATGTCCTGTATCCATCTCTGGCCATGTCTCCCGCCCCATCCACCAACTTCCCAAAGATATCTGCAATGTCCTGTATCCATCTCTGGCCATGTCTCCCGCCCCATCCTCCAACTTCCAAAAGATATCTGCAATGTCCTGTATCCATCTCTGGCCATGTCTCCCGCCCCATCCACCAACTTCCCAAAGATATCTGCAATGTCCTGTATCCATCTCTGGCCATGTCTCCCGCCCCATCCTCCAACTTCCCAAAGATATCTGCAATGTCCTGTATCCATCTCTGGCCATGTCTCCCGCCCCATCCTCCAACTTCCCAAAGATATCTGCAATGTCCTGTATCCATCTCTGGCCTTGTCTCCCGCCCCATCCACCAACTTCCCAAAGATATCTGCAGTGTTCTGTATCCATCTCTAGCCATACCTCGTGCCTCACCCACCCACTTCCTAAAGTTGTCTGCAGTGTCCTGTGTCAATCTCTGGCCATGTCTACCGCCCCATCCTCCAACTCCCCAAAGATGTCTGCAGTGTCCTGTGTCAATCTCTGGCCATGTCTCCCTCCCCATCCACCAACTCCCCAAAGATGTCTGCAGTGTTCTGTATCCATCTCTAGCCATACCTCGTGCCTCACCCACCCACTTCCTAAAGTTGTCTGCAGTGTCCTGTGTCAATCTCTGGCCATGTCTACCGCCCCATCCTCCAACTCCCCAAAGATGTCTGCAGTGTCCTGTGTCAATCTCTGGCCTTGTCTCCCGCCCCATCCACCAACTTCCCAAAGATATCTGCAGTGTTCTGTATCCATCTCTAGCCATACCTCGTGCCTCACCCACCCACTTCCTAAAGTTGTCTGCAGTGTCCTGTGTCAATCTCTGGCCATGTCTACCGCCCCATCCTCCAACTCCCCAAAGATGTCTGCAGTGTCCTGTATCCATCTCTGGCCATGTCTCCCGCCCCATCCTCCAACTTCCCAAAGATATCTGCAATGTCCTGTATCCATCTCTGGCCATGTCTCCCGCCCCATCCTCCAACTTCCCAAAGATATCTGCAATGTCCTGTATCCATCTATGGCCATGTCTCCCGCCCCATCCACCAACTTCCCAAAGATATCTGCAATGTCCTGTATCCATCTCTGGCCATGTCTCCCGCCCCATCCTCCAACTTCCCAAAGATATCTGCAATGTCCTGTGTCAATCTCTGGCCATGTCTACCGCCCCATCCACCAACTTCCCAAAGATATCTGCAATGTCCTGTATCCATCTCTGGCCATGTCTCCCGCCCCATCCTCCAACTTCCCAAAGATATCTGCAATGTCCTGTATCCATCTCTGGCCATGTCTCCCGCCTCATCCTCCAACTTCCCAAAGATATCTGCAATGTCCTGTATCCATCTCTGGCCATGTCTCCCGCCCCATCCTCCAACTTCCCAAAGATATCTGCAGTGTCCTGTGTCAATCTCTGGCCATGTCTACCGCCCCATCCACCAACTTCCCAAAGATATCTGCAATGTTCTGTATCCATCTCTAGCCATACCTCGTGCCTCACCCACCCACTTCCTAAAGTTGTCTGCAGTGTCCTGTGTCAATCTCTGGCCATGTCTACCGCCCCATCCACCAACTCCCCAAAGATGTCTGCAGTGTCCTGTGTCCACCTCCGTGCTGATGGACCTGGATCTTCTACAAGCAACCACGCCTCCCATCCCTGCTCTCTTCCAGCCACGGTTGGACACGACTAAAATGTTCCAGTGTCGGAGACATGACACAGTTTATCAGCCACTTGTCACCCATGTCCAGATCTGCTAGACTGTCAGTATTTTCCCTCTTCTTCGAACGATCTACCTAGAACTGTTTTGCGACATATCAGCTCAAAGCCTCACATTTTCTCTGTAATGATTATGAAATGATTGACTGACTGGCACCTTGCCGTTTGACAGATGATAGTTTGTAACCTGGAGTTATACCTCTCCATAACACAAAGCCTGGGCTGAATTTAGAGACCATGTGTTGTCGATGCAGCATGATCCCTCTCTTGGCCTGTCTAGTTTACTCCAGAGGAAAGGCAACAGAAATACACCTGGAACAAGACAAGCTGCAGACGCTGCCGGATCAGTAAAGCAATGCTCTAACAGTTTGCCTGTCGGAGCTTCGATCCTAGACCAGTTGCCAACCAAGGCTTAAGGCCTGGTGTGCCCTGCCATGACCTTTTGTCTCTAGGTTGCATTTCCTTGCACTAGGATAAAGCTTGTACCCTCTAAATTGCGCTTCTCCGCCCGAAGCCGTTGGCATAATGTGGGGTGTCGGGTTTAGTAAGCGCCGCCCAACAGTCAGCACTAACAGAAGCCGGTTGTACCGTCTACTCTCATATGGTAGCTCAGTCAAATCTGACTAATACCTGACATCAGATTACGAAATGGCCTTACAATTAATCTAAGTCAAATCAAAATAGTTTACCACAAATACACTATGGCCGAGTATTATTTTTCTCCCATTCGCACTGCGAGCGCTAACAAGTCAAGTCGCATTATTCTGTCCAGAAGCCTGATCAGCGGGAAAATGTCACGTAGAAAATCCAACAACAAGAAACACGCTGTTGCCAAGATGTGCAGCGTGGGAGGCGACAACAAGAAGAAGAACCTCGAGAGCCCACCTGCTAGCTGCATCAAAGAGCCTGATACTACACCGATTACTGAAGCTACCACGAGGGAGAAGATTGACAGCCCAACACAGTCAAGAACCAAGTCAGCAGAGAAGAGGGAGGAGAAAGACACCAGAGTCGGAAACACCGACTCAAAAACAGTCCGATGGGTTGTCAAGCGGATTCCTGTGGAGATGACAGATGAAGAAATCCTGAAGCAGCTGCGTGAAGAGAATCTTCACATCCGATTCTTGAAGGCGGAGCGGCTTCTCATCTACTCCAAGATACCTACAACCTTGGCAGTAGTGACGTCGGAGGGCAGCGAGATGCCGACCACTGTATCATTCAACAAGAGAATGCAGCAACCAGAGAGATTCATACCAAGAATCACGCATTGTTCCAGATGTCAGAAGGCCGGCCACAGTAGAGCTACGTGTCGCAGTAAGACGGAAATCTGCCGATACTGCGCCGCTCACCACGCCTTCAAGGAGTGTCCGCTGACCAAGATGGACACGGACTTCCGAGCACCCAACAACAAAAGAAAGTGCGCTAACTGCCTGGGCAAACATGGAGCAAGATACCTGGGCTGTCCGTACCTGCAGAGACATAGAGACGTCTTAAAAATCGCCATCATCACAAAGACACCATTCAAGGAAGCAAAGCAGAGGGGCGAGACAGCCACGGGTATAGCACAAGCTGAAAGAGATCAACTTCAAAAGCAGATAGACGAGTTGAAGAAACAAGTCAAGGCACTGCTGACGAGGACTCCGACCAGCGATAATGAGAAGCTGCTGGCCGACATGAAAGAAATCCAGCTCAACATTAAACAAGAGATCCAGCGCATGGCTGAGATGAAGAAGGAGAACGAAGAAATCCTACAAATGATCAAGACCGAAAGAGAACTGCATAGAGCTGAAATGGAACTCTTTCAAAGCAAACCAGCAGAATCCATACAAGAACCCACAGAGAAACCGCAAGATGAAAACCAAGATACCGAGCCTGAACCGAAAGCTAAAGCCAGCAGCCCAACCACAACGCCCAAGAGGGAACTACTATACCGTCGGATCTCTGAAGGAGGCACAGAATGCCCAGTCGACAAGGAGGAACTCAAGCGCGAGGAATTCAGAAGGCGCTGGGAAGTAAAGGAAAAGAAGAAGCCTAAAAAACTCCGGGGGAAACCGATGGTATACCCAGTAGTACACTACAACTGTGAGGCCGACTTCGAGTACTATATCGAGGACGGTATAATCGTCCCATGGCTGACCACGGAGGAAGAAATCGCTAGGCAGCAGATAAGCAAACGCAACAAGGAGGAAAATGAAAAGGTCCTACAGAAAATACACAAAAAATGAAATAAAATACCAAATAAAAAGTCCTTTTAAGGACTGCAACCAGTCAAGCCTGGAGCCTGCACTAACAATGAAAACAAAAGGAAACATGCACAAAGGACAGCCGCCGATCTATCCCCCAGCTGGAGTGGGATCACGAAAAGTCCTTATAAGGACTGCAGCCAGACGAGCCAGGAGCCTACACCAACAAAGAAAACCATAACAACAGAAGAGCACAAAGGATAGCCGCCGACCACTGCTGACGTCACAGACACAAACGCCCGAGATAGGACTCACAAGACAAGAATTAGGGCTAATAAACCAACAAAAACCACGTACCTCAACAATAACCACAGCTGATGAAGCAGGTTAGACGAGGTCGAATTTGGAATTTTTGTTTTTGAAATGGAATCGGAATCGGAATTATTTTTCTGACTGTTCCTGTATCCTGGACTCGCAGTGGCAGACTCCTTAGATTTGAACAAGAAACAATCCGCTGTATGTTTACTGTTAACTATGTTTAGCTTGTCTTGCTGTGGGGGTCTTAAACCACTGACCGTGGTAGGACTTTCTATTTATACACAACTAACTTTTCAATTATGCATATGAAGTCAATTTTCCGTGAATTAAACCGAAAATAAGCCTTTGATAGATTTTATGCTTGAGATGTTTGTATTGCGGCTGACATTACTGCCATGTTATCATTCATTCGTGTGTGCATCTTGTTTACATAAGCAAGGAGGACGGTTTGGTGTCAGCATCCTCTATGTACAAGCATAGAAGTGGAGGGATACGACGGTGCGACCTATCAAGGTATTGCTGTCGTGATGTGTACGGATGTGACAGAGGAAGATATAGATTGATGTGTTAAAGGAAGATGTTGAAAGATGTGGTAGAGTAGAATAGAGAAAGATATGGTAGAGGAAAATATAGATTGATATAACAGTGGAAGATAGAGAAAAATGTCAAAGAGGAAGATATAGAACGATGTGACTGAGAAAGATACAGAAAGATTTAGCAGAGGAAGATATAGAGAGATGTGACATAGGAACATAGAGAAAGGTGCGACAGAGGAACATAGAGGAACATGTGACGGAGAAACATATAGAAAGATGTCTCACAACAAGACAGAGAAAGATGTGACAGGAACGTAGAGAACTATATGGCATAACAAGATAGAGAGAGAGAGAGAGAGATGTGACAGAGCAACATAGAGAAAGATGCGACAGAGGAATATAGAGAAAGATGTGATGTTAAGACACTAGAGTGTCCACCACAAACACCCCAGCTAGAGACGGCTCATCCAGGGATGTGTCGCCATGCAACAAGCCGTTGTTTACTGCCCCCTGCACACCCGTCTAAACATCTTAAGCGGCCCAAGAACTGGTTTAGCTTTGCCGGCAAGCCGTATCCAAGTTCTCGCGTTGGACTGCGTGACTTTGTCAAGGATCCCCACATATTGGCCATGGTTGGAGTCATCCCCACATATTGGCCATGGTTGGAGTCATCCACACATATTGGCCATGGTTGGAGTCATCCCCACATATTGGCCATGGTTGGAGTCATCCACACATATTGGCCATGGTTGGAGTCATCCCCACATATTGGCCATGGTTGGAGTCATCCCCACATATTGGCCATGGTTGGAGTCATCCCCACATATTGGCCATGGTTGGAGTCATCCCCACATATTGGCCATGGTTGGAGTCATCCCCACATATTGGCCATGGTTGGAGTCATCCCCACATATTGGCCATGGTTGGAGTCATCCCCACATATTGGCCATGGTTGGAGTCATCCCCACATATTGGCCATGGTTGTAGTCATCACCACATATTGGCCATGGTTGGAGTCATCACCACATATTGGCCATGGTTGGAGTCATCCCCATGCTGGCATAGTCTTGTGTATTTAACTGATTCAGTGACGAAGGATAATATATCACCGAATGTGATCATCCTGTTATTTTTGTTGTTTCGTGCTTTCTTCTGCAATTTCAATGCTCGGTGAGCGGACATTTACATTATAATAGTTGTTCATTTGATTCTGCACCATGTTTAATCCACACCGTCTTTTTGTTTTGTCACTGAATCAGTTAAGAAACATTTTAAAAAAACTGTGTAGACTTATCCTTCTCTACGTCTTTGTATAGAAGTGTTGAGGGGGACGCAAAGTGCAATACACGAAACCAGTGTGCACTTGTGAGTCATGAGTACGCAGAAGATGGCCAGGAAAGAGCATTGTTCAGTCTACATTTTCGACTAAAGTCTGCAAGTACTAAAGTCTACAAGTCCTAAAGTCGAGAGGGTCGATTTCAATGCACTGAGGTCTACTTAATCTGGCTCGGTCTCTCTCTCTCTCTCTCTCTCTCTCTCTCTCTCTCTCTCTCTCTCTCTCTCTCTCTCTCTCTCTCTCATCTCTCTCTCTATCTCTATCTCTCTACAAAACGGCAACGCGCTTGCCGTGAGCATTGCACAATGCACGAACTCCCTAGCTCCAGCCGTGACACCCACAAGTCTCCATTCTTACTGTAAACGACACAGTCCGCAGTTAAGTTGCATCGACCGAGAATCGAACCTTGATCTCTCACATGGTAGGCGGACATTCTACCTCTAGACCACCGAAGCCCAGACCTTCTTGGGATCTAGTGTAGTCGACC
Source organism: Cepaea hortensis (assembly GCA_963921405.1). Taxonomy (NCBI): domain Eukaryota; kingdom Metazoa; phylum Mollusca; class Gastropoda; order Stylommatophora; family Helicidae; genus Cepaea; species Cepaea hortensis. Next base: position 112,236,062 of record OY992885.1, read on the forward strand.
GACACTGTGAAGACGGCCGATGATCTGAGCTCGCCTACAGCTTGTGATGACTCCCCACAGGTCAACTCTGCCAGCCCGTCTCCCCCACACCCACATTGTCAGTGTCGCACACCAGCATAGGGATGACACCGGCTGCAGCGACCCCTTGTATTTACATACCCGTGTATAATCATCGGTATATTTTCACACCAGAGACAACTGTGGGTGCAGTAGTGGCACCCACCAGGTGTCAGCAAAACAGACGCTGCACATCCCCCGGTGTTCCACCACACACCCGTTACTAATATCGCCACTCCACGTCTACATTAGCACAGCCAGGTTCATCTTCGTGTGAAATGGGCGTGTCCCAAGCTATCGGGGGACAACTCTTAAGTTCATATCAGGGGTTTTCAAACATTGCTTACACGGAGCCCGTGTGATTTTCTTTAGTATTAATTTAATACTCAAGTTGTGAGTTAAAAGTATTAATCTTTTATAACATTGAAGTTGATGTTACTAGTTAAACTTCTGAAATATGCCTTTCGTGATCAGGATGCTGGTATATACATTCACTCACGCTCAGATGGCGGCCTCTTCAATGCTCAGAGATTGAAGGCCAAGACCAAAATTAGGAGGGTACTGACCAGTGATCAGAGAGTTGCTTTTTGCAGATGATGCTGCAGTTACGACCCACTCGGAGGAAGTATTGCAATGTCTACTATCTGCATTCTCCAATACTTATTCTGAATTTGGTTTAACAATTAGCAAAAAGAAGACACAGATTAGTCACAAGGTGCACACAGGGTACCATCAATCTTTATTGACGACGCCGAACTAGAGATGGTAGACCATTTTACATATCTAGGATCAGTGGTAAATAGCAAATTATCCCTAGATCAGGAAATCAACATCCGGATTGGTAAGGCAGCAACAACAATGAACAGGTTAAGAAAAAGGAGTCTGGGAGAACAGAAAGCTTACTGCCAAAATAAAAGTCCTTGTCTATCAAGCCTGTGTCCTTAGTACTCTTCTTTATGGCAGTGAAACCTGGACAACTTACTCACACCAAGGGAAACATTTAAACAGCTTTCATATGCGGTGTCTGCGAAGAATTCTTGGTATTAAGTGGCAAGACAAAATCACAAATACTGAAGTATTGGAAAGATCAGGTTTTGTGACGGTTTATTCCATGCTCAGTCTTCCTAGACTTAGATGGATAGGACATCTTAGGAAGATGGATGATGGTAGAATACCAAAGGACTCCAGTGCAGGATTTACGTATAAGCTTAACAAGCTATAGCTTAGAGCCCCCAAGAAAGTGGGGGACCCAAAAAATATTGTCCGAGTGAGCAATTGTCATATATGTATACTTAAATATACTGCAGTATTATTAGCGATTTCGATGCTAACGGAGGACGCCTTTTTTCGGAAAGTTCAAGGTCATCGGGTCCGCGGACAGTTTCCTGTGGCCCGTGAGTGCAGTATACGAAAATAACCCTGTCGTGTTTCCTATTGGGTAAATACGAAACTGTTTTTATGAAAATCGCGAATGACAACTTTAACGAGGGGTCAAAAGGTTATTCTTCAGTCCTGCATGCTTGAAAGCTAATGCAAGTGAATTGTTTGAAGAATATTTTCCACTGTTTGACAAAGGTAAGGAAGTTTATAGTTTGGCTTGTTTATTGTCAAAGGTAAGCTAATTTAACCTGCATTTTTGAACTGCGCACTTCGCATCCAATTTTACATATAAATGTTGAGTTTCAACAATATTCGTTATGCAGAAGACATAGAATAAAAAAATTTTTGTGAGCACGGTCGTGGTGTGTACTCTTATTAAATTCATAATGTCGGAATCGCGGCATATTGGATTGGTGTCTGCTTTTTTTAATAAAAGAGAAGATTTACAATCATCAAGTTAAACAAAATATCAATATACGTTTAAATTCTATTACATATTTATTTTGTTGCTTTATATTTATTGTATTTATTGTTCATCTTGCTACATGACTTAAAATTTATGAAAGTCAAGTCAGTTTTCAAACTTGTCCATCGTCCATTGCTGAAATTTAATTGACTGGTTCACAGTTTTATTTGTATTGATAAATGTCTTATCAAGAGAATTAAACTTTATTGTGCATTTATGAAAGCTGTGTCCATTTTTGCACACAACTATAGAAGTTCTAGCAAGATTCGTTATGCAGAGGTGTGGAAAAAAATATTTTGTGAGACCACCTGGTTACATCTTTACAATCGGGAAAATTCACAATGGCGGCATTCCAGCATATAATATCACACTAGTGTCTGTTTTTTTTTTAAACACTGGAGATGTAGAATCATAATATACAAAATATCAAATAATTTCTACAGATAATTTGTGTTGTTGATTTAATAATTTTTATTCATGTGACGTGGAGGAACCATTGTTGATTTGTCTGCCCACAGTTTGCAAGATGTCAATCAGAAGTTATAAAAGTGGAGCTCAAAAGAGGAAAAAGAAGCAGAGAGCTGAAGAAGAGCTTAGCAAGATAACAAAATTAGATAGTTTCTTATCAAAGATAGATAAGGGGCCTGATGAACCAAAAGCCTCTACCACAGTGAGTCAGTCACAGGATATTCACCCTATTTCTGATACAGAGCCTGGTACATCTAGTTGTATAGAATCTACTTCAACGAATGAAGCAACAAATATTAAGATTAGTAAACCAGAGAGTAGTACAAACACAGAAGATTCAGCATTAAAACAAAACAAAACATAATGATGTTGGGGTATGGGGTGATTTAAGTAAAGATGAGATTTTATACTGGGTAGAAAAAGGTGCGTCAGAATGTCAGCACTCAAATGGCTCATTTGAAAAATCAAAGAAGATTTTTGCAAACCAAGACAATATTGCTCGAAAAGCTTGTTCTATCCCAAACGGGCTAATGGTGAAAAATATTGCAGAGAATGGTTAGTATATTCGCCAGCAACTGGTCGTGTATGCTGTTTCGTGTGTTAACTCTTTTCAAATTCTTCTACACCATTATCATCCGATGGATTTTGTGATTCGCGCAACACCTATTTAGTTCAAAGTCATGAAAAATGTGTAGACCATAGAACAGCTTCGGTAACATATCTTACAAGAAAACGTGGCTCAGCAATTGACTGCCAGCTAGCAGAACAGATAAATAATAAACGGCAGTACTGGAAAAATGTTCTTGAACGAGTTGTGGCAGCCATAATTACTATGGCAGAGCGTGGTTTACCTTTCAGAGGAGATAAGGAATCTTTTGTTTCTCCTCACAATGGCAATTTCCTTGGATTACTCGAACTTATATCAAAATTTGATCCTTTTCTATCAAGCCATATACAAAAATTTAGGAATAAAGGATCAGGTGTCACATCTTATCTGTCTAAAACAATATGTGATGAATTTATCCAAATTATGGCACATAAAGTAAGAGACTCAATCTTGGATGATTTAAGAACTGCAGGGTACTTCAATTTATCTGTAGATTCCACTCCAGACCGGTCCCATATTGATCAGCTCACTGTTATTGTGAGGTATGTTTCACCAGATGATGGGCTCCCTATTGAACGTTTTCTAACTTTCCTAGAGATGGGTAGCCACATAGGGGAAAGTATGGCTAAGATGGTGCACAACTACCTTACAAAAGAGTGCAAAATAGATTTTAGTAAGTGTCGAGGCCAGTCATATGATAATGCTGCCAATATGTCTGGCAAATACAAGGGTATGCCAGAAGTAATATTGAAGATTAACAAGTATGCTATGTATATTCCATGTGCTGGTCATTCCCTGAATCTTGTTGGTAGAGCAGCAGTAGACTGTTGTTTAGAGGCAGTAAACTTTTTTGGATTTGTTCAAGAAATATATAATTTCTTTTCATCATCTACACATAGATGGGCAGTACTGTTATTCTTCAAAGATGATTCAAAAGTTCCAAAGTCTTTGTCAAAGACTAGATGGGAAGCACATTCAATGGCCACAAGTGCAATACTTGATAGTTATGATGGAATAATTTCTGCATTGCATCAGCTACATATTGTTACTACAGAGAAAGGCGAAACAAGAAATCAAGCCATAAACATTTTGAATAAAATAGAGGAGTGTGAATTTATGATATTGTTATGTTTGTGGAGTTAATTGCTAGATGAATTTCACAAGACTAGTCAATCACTGCAAGACCCCCAAATTAGTCTAGATGTATGTAGGAAATTGTATGCTTCACTTTCGGATTTTGTTAAAGGTTCCAGGGATCTTTTCGATCATTTTGAAGAAGAAGCAAAGAAAAAATTGCCTGATGTTGATTACAAGAAAAGAAGATATAGAAGAAGGCATATCAATGATGATGAAGATGATGCTTTAGAGAACCTTGAGCCAAGAGACAAGTTCAGAATCAAAACATTTATACCTGTGATGGATGCATTAGAGTCAAGTCTGGCACAGAGGGCCTCAGTATACAATGATGCTGCAAAATAGTTTTCATTCTTAACAAAACTAGAAGCTACTCATGAAGGAGTTAGTGCTTTATGCCAAACATATCCTGAAGATGTGGACATGAATCTTGTAGGAGAAGTCAAGCATTTTCATCAATATGTTAGACATAGTCAAGCCCATAGTTCAGCGGAACAAGATAGTCTGACACATCAGGATCTGTATAGGATAATATTTAACGATCGTGTCCAATCAGCATTCCCTGATGTAGAAGCAATTTTGAGATTGTTTCTTAGTATGATGGTTGCAAATTGCTCTGGAGAAAGATCTTTTTCTCAGCTGAAGAGGATAAAAAATGAATTTAGAACAACAATGACTCAAGATAAATTATGTTCCCTCAGTCCCATGTGCATAGAAAGCGACAAACTACGCAGTTTATCATTTGATGATGTCATCAGTGACTTTGCTCTGGCAAAGGCAAGAAAGAAAATATTTTAGTTTAATATAATTCCTTAATCCTTATAACATGTTTCAAGAAATTAGATAATAAGCCTTTGTAAATTGTGCCTTTTAAAAGAACTTTTGTTTATTTTTACCAGAGCTTGCATTTTTAAGTTTGTTATGAATAAAATTGATTTTAAGTTAAAGATTTATTATTTCACTATCAATATACTTCTTAATTGTATTTCAGTTTAACCCTCTAGGTATCCGAAAATCATATTTGTCACTGACATAGAATATCTGGACTTATTTCAAATAGCTTAGGGCCTTATTAAGTCTACATCCGGCCCTGAGTACCCTCCTAATTTTGGACTTGGCCTTCAATCTCTGAGCATTGTAAAGGCCGCCATCTGAGCGTGAGTGAATGTATATACCACCATCCTGATCACGAAAGGCATATTTCAGTAGAAGTGAAAAGTATATTTCAAAGAGGGTGGAAGCTAGTACACAACCTTGCTTAATTCCACTCTTGATTTCAAACTCTTCTAAAGTTGCACCATCAAACATTATTATACCCTTCATGCCTGTGTGGAACGATTCCACAATGGACAGAAGAGTTGGTGGGCAGCCAATCTTCTTTAGTGCCTTGAACAGACCCTCACGACTGACTAAATCAAAAATGCCTTTGTGAGGTTGATGAAGGCAATAAAAAGTGGATGATTCTGTTCGCGGCATTTTTCTTGCATTTGTCGCAATGAGAATATCATATCGATGGTAGACCGGTTCTGTCGGAAGCCACACTGTGATTCGGGGTAGACTTGATCTCCTAGGACTTGAAGTCTGCGCAGAACAATTCTAGCAAATACTTTTCTAACAATACACAGAAGTGAGATACCCCTATAGTTGTCGCAGTCGCTCCGATCGCCCTTGTTCTTGTACAGTGTTATGATGCTTGAATCTTTGAAATCCTGTGGGACTTGTCCTTCTCGCCTATTAGCTCTATTAGCTGGTGGATCTGTAGAGAGAGTATGCCTTGCCCACTCCTGATAACCTCTATTGGAATCCCATCCTTACCTGGAGCCTTGCCAGATGCAAGTTCATTTATAGCACACTTAACTTCTGTTATTGTGGGAAGTGTGTCCAGGTGTTCAAGAGTTGGTAGAGCCTCTATGGCGTTGAGGGCATCATCAGCTAGTTTGGTCTCACTTGAGTAAAGCTCCAAATAGTGCTCTACCCATCTGTCCATCTGCTGTTTCTTATCAGTGACGATTTCTCCAGTCAAAGTTTTCAATGGTGCACTTCTTTTGATCATTGGACCACATGATTTCTTTATTACTTCATACATGCTTCTGATGTTTCCCTTATCATTTGCGATTTGAATGGACTCACATAACTTGAGCCAATAAAATTTGCACACAGCCTGGCAGCCTTTTGCACATCCTTCCTAGCTTGCTTGAGCTCACTCAGAGTGTTACGCGTTAGTCTTTCCTTGTTTCTTAAGAGAGATATCTTCTTCTTATCAATCAAGGGCTGCAGAGTCTCGCTGTTTGCCGCAAACCAGTCCTGCCTCTTATGATCCACAGTGCCGTAAACCCCTACGGCAGTTTTATAAAGAGTTTCCTTAAGTAGGCCCCACTTTTCACTTACTGTATAATTTTCTGGTGTATCAGTGAAAGCGTCTTCAAGTTGCTGTTGAAACTGAAAGCACTTTTCAGGATCGTGAGCGTTAATAATATTAATCCTGGGGCTAGATTTGTGTTTAGCTGTGTAGATTCTCTTTGGTCTCAGTCTAACCCTTGCGACAACCAAAGAATGATCCGTATCACAGTCAGCACTGTGGTAACTTCAAGTCAATGATATATGGTTCAGATGTTGTCTCCGTGTGATGATGAGGTCCAGCTGGTGCTAATGGCCGGATTTTGGATGCTTCCATGTGACATTATGCAGCTCTTTTGTTTTAAAAAATGAGTTTGTAATACATAGGTCATTTCTGGTGCAATGTTCCGGCAGCCTTTGCCCATTATCATTCATGCGACCGATGTTGTATTTTCCAAGGCACACTGGCCATCAACTCGAGTCCTTGCCCACACGAGCATTGAAATCACCGAGCATATAAATGTAGTCAGATTTTGGAACTGCCTTGATCGCAGAGTCTAGCTGCCCATAGAACGAATCCTTTACATCATCAGAGGAATCGAGTGTCGGTGCATATGCAGTAATAATGGTGGCAAAACCACAAGAGGTTGCCAAGCGCAGGGATAATAGTCTTTCATTTCCTCCAGCTGGAATTTCAATCATTCCCAGTAGCGAATTCTTCACTGCAAAGCCCACACCATGTTACCTTTTTTTTCTGTCTGCCCTCTACCTTCCAAAAAAAGGTGTAATTATTTTTCTTGAGTGACCCTTCCTCAGCGAGGCGAGTCTCCTGCAGGCCAGCAATATCAATGTTAAGAAGATTGAGTTCGGCATCAATCACAGCCGTTTTTCTCACATCGTCAATATTGGTCAAGTCAGTGGAAAATCCTGGACATATGGTTCTCACGTTCTAGGTTGCAAGCCGTAGCTTGAGGTTTCTATTTTCCTTTTTATTAGTACCTGGTGCATTGGTTTTACAGCCTGCGATTCAGATTTTGTCCTAGCCCCAAGCACCCATTGAAGCAGACAGGCTGTGGCGGATCAGCACCCGATTGGCCGGGGGCTGCCCAGCTTGAGGCGGGCGGTAGCTGATCAGTGACACCTGTAGGTGTCTCCCACCGTCAGAGGCAACGCGTGGCGCCCCATGTCTACTCCAATTGACAGGGACTTATAACCCGTATCAGTTACCTCTCGCTTTGATTCCGAGACCGGTTAAGACCAGGGATGGAGTTATTGCCTCTCCATAGCACAAAGCGTGGGTTAAAATATAGAGATCGTGTGTTGCCCATGCAGCATGATCCCTCTCTCGGCCTGCCTAGTTCACTCCAGAGGAAAGGTAACACCTCTACATCTGGAACAAGACAAGCTGCAGAAGCTGCCGGATCAGCAAAACAATGCTCTAACTGTCCACCTGTCAGAGATTCGATCCTAGACCAGCCGCCAACCAAGGCTTAGGGCCTGGTTTGCCCTGCCATGACATTTTGTCTTTAGGTTGCATTTCCTCGCACCAGGGTAAGGCTTGTACCCTCCCAATTGCACTCTTCCGCCCGAAGCTGTTGGTACAATGTGGGAGTCGGGTTTGGTAAGCGCGGCCCAACGTTCGGCGCTAAGAGAAAGCAGGTAGTACCGTCTACTGTCATACGGTAGCTCAGTCATATCTGACTAAGACCTGACACCATGATCACAACTTATATCTTAACATAGCAAAAACAAAGAGAATGCATACAGATAAAACCACTATGGAGAAAGAAATATATGTTATTGAGGAAAAATTGGAGGTGGTGGAAAATTTTGAATATCTTGGGTCATTGATTACCAATAATGGTGACACAATGAAAGAAGTTAAAAGACGAATAGCTATTGCTCTTCAAAAACTAAAACAACTGAATAAATTGTGGAAAGGGACAGATAGAACTACAAAAATCAGATTTTTAAGAGCATCATCTTTCCCATACGCCAGTGAGACCTGGACACTTACTAAACATGCTGAACAGCGCATAGATTCCTTTGAAAATAAATGTTATAGACGAGTTCTAAGAATGTCTTGGATAAAGGAAAGAACAAATGTATCCATACTTCAAGAGCTGCATATTGAAAAAGGTTGGCTATTCATTCATTCATTCAGAAGCATGTCCTTTGCAGAACCTCGCTCCCATAACAACCTTCCGGAAAACTTCTCGATCACAAGCAAGATGTCCCGCGTCTGATACACCCATCTGGAGATCATCCGCCACATCCTGCACCCATCTTCTATTTGGCCTTTGTCATATATTTTTGAAGGGAGTGGGAGATCACTGTAGTGCATGCCCCATCTCTAACAATAGAAGTAGAGCCCCATCCTCTTCTATCTTCAATAACCCCAGAATATGAACCTTGAGTTATCTGCAGGCCTCGTTTTATTAAGTAGTCTAGGAGATATAGATTATGGCCCTGGTGAGAATGGTAATTACTAACTGGGAACCTGCCCCTTCTCCAATAGCTCTGGAGCCCCCCCTCCCCCCCCCCTTTTTTCAAATCTGAGGAAAGTCTGGAGAATTTTCTCAGCCTGATTTAGATGAAGAAAACATGGATATTGAGCAGTTGATAGATCTAGAGTCTTCTCTCCCCCATTTTAGTAAGTCATTCTGAGTGGATTTATTTTTAACCAATCAAACACATAATCAATCACATTAGATTCTGACAACATGATGTACAAAGAAGATGCTGACTCACAGATAGGTTTAAACTGATAAATTAACAGAAGGTCAATTCATGTTAATCATTTATTGACTGGGCCTGAGCCTTCTGGCCAGTACATACATCTCTATTGTGATTTACACAAAATATTAGAAAAGTTGCATATTGGACCAGTCACACAGACCATCAATAAGCAAGCATCAATGCATGAGAGGTCAACAAGTGTGAAAACATAGTAAACATTTTTGTTGTTGCACATGTTAAGTGTGATGGTAATTCAACAATTAAATATCAGTTTCCTGAAATTGGGTGTGGTGTGTACCAATTAGAAAGGTAACCTGGTGACTGGAAGATTAGGTAAGCCAGGGTCCATTGACTGATGGATCCACTTCAGGTCTGCCCGTATAGCTCCACTGAAGGCCTCCCCATACTCTGCTCATGGCCAAGTCATCCTCCATCTCACTTGTGGTTCATCTCTTTCTCTCGGCTTCCCTCTTTCAGGTCTGATTTAGGTGGTTAGTTTGCTGATGTGTTGGGTGGTTGTTGGTATGTAGCCACCAAGAATCACTGATGAATATTCACATAAATATATACATTCCTACCAATACAATATTCTAGAAGTAGGTCGGAAGAAATCTAAATTCCTGAAGTAGGAACTAGTTCCCCTCCCCTCCTTTTTTTCTCTAAGCTAGTGTTGGGTTAATTTGGGGTGGTCCGTGTTTATCATACTGTGTACGCCTTGTATCAACTGGTTCCTGCTGTATGTAAGTTCTCATTTGACCTGGGGTCAGTGAACGTGTACAGTAAGACAGTGACAAGAGTGAGAATGTGTCAAGATGCATGTAAATAAATGACATACATTTATAACATTTCTTCCACTCAATGGTGTTTATAATGTGTATAAATAATTCTCTGTGTTTTCCCAATTAACCAACTTCTTCTTCTTCTTCTGTGTCTAATAACTCTCTCCCATTATCTGTTGTTGTTGTGATGTTGAGTGTTGGGTTGTGTGGTGATGAGTGGTGTTGAGTGGTGTTGTGTTTTAAGTTATGTTGAGTAATGAGTTAAGTTCACTTCGTGTGATGGAGTTCCACGAAGCTCAACTCTTCTGATGCAATGCAGTTCATAAGTGCTCTTATCTAATTAAAATTTGACATAAATATAAATATTTATTCCGTCAAACCCTATTGATTCAATAGATGAAGGAGAAAGGAAAGATTGATTTCTCTTTCAGCTTTCTAGATTGTAAATAGGCATAGATAAGTCTGTTTTAGAACAAGGCACTTGTTCTAGTACACGAACTGTCATTTTAGCTGTAGATAGTGAAAGCATCTTTAACAATGTTTCTGACAAAATGCACAAGATTGCTTTCGAATCATCACTTCTCACAGTTGTTTAGAATAGAATGTAGTAGTATAATGCACTTCTTAAAGTTACTAATTATCTCTAAGAATATCAGAGATTGCAGTTTCATCGAAGAGAGTATTGGAGTGTCAGTTTGCCCGGGAACGGCTCTGCGTCGTTAGAATCTACAGTCGAGCATTTTTACATTTCAGAGGTTTTAATTAATAATAATACATTTCAATTGACATTACAAACACGGGTTACCATTACTTGATACTTGATACGTCGGGTTCTTAGTCTAATCTCGGGAATTACAAGCTTACCTCAGATCTAGACACCCTGCAATTCCATGTTTGAAAATTTGGTCACACCAGCTTCTCACATCTATTCATCAGGCTGGTTGCAGGAAAAAGTGCGGGCTTACCAGATTCTGATGAAATATTAACATATGCAAATCCGGCGTTGGCGCGAAAGCAGGTCACATGTCTCCTCCTATCCAATGGGTTTCCGAGCTTTGTCTGATGAAATCTTCCTAAGAATCCACGTCATCTGTCACTTATGCAGTTCCAGTTTCGATGTTAAGTTTTATGTCCTAGTCTCCGTTTGCGGTTGTGAAGTCAATTTCTTTTAATGTAGTTTCCTTTTCTTGCGGCATGTTTTGGTAAATGAATAATGGTGGTTAGCGTTGTGCCACATGGCCCCACTCCAGATTGTTCTATGGTATGGAACTATGTTTCCAACATTTTCAGTTATCAAGCTGTTCCCATTTTTCCTCCCTTGTATTCTCTTCTGCATCTGATTGACCTGGTTCATCAGGCACTGGGTGTCGACTCAGGAAGTCCGCTCCCACATTCATTTTCCCAGGAACATACTCAACCTGGAACGAGTAAGGTTGAAGAAGCAGCGACCACCTCATAAGTCGGGCATTCAGAGTCTTAGATGCTGCGAGAAACATGAGTGGTTGATGGTCACATTGCACTGTGAAGTGTTTGCCATATAGGTATGCCTGAAATTTCTGTACACTCCATACGAGCGCAAGACATTCTCTCTCGATAGTACTGTAATTTCTCTCTGCTGCATTCAATTTCCTGCTAGCATAGGCTACAGGGAATAGCTCTGATGGTACATCTCCCTTTCTCTGCAACAGCGTTGCCCCAATTCCTATGTTACTGGCATCGGTGCGCAGCACGAATGGTTGGTCGAGGTCTGGTAGATGTAAGACTGGATGAGCAGTTAATGCCTGCTTTAGTGCTGTGAAAGCTCTCTCACAGTCAGCTGACCAAGTGACTTTCTCTGGTTTCCCCTTTTTGGTAAGATCCGTTAAAGGTGCTGACAGAGCATTGAAGTCCTTGATGTATTTTTGATAGAATCCACATAAGGATACAAATGATCTTACATCCTTCTTTGTTTTTGGACGAGGTGCTCTCTGGAGTTTGTCCACATTTCCCTCTTGTGGAGTTATCAGTCCATGAGATATCTTATGACCTAGAAAGTCAAATTCTTGGAATCCTATCTGACACTTCTTTGGTCTAGCCGTCAAGCCAGTTTCTCTGAGGCGCCTGAACAAAAGATGCAGGGTTTCTACATGCTCTTCAAATGTTTCAGTGGCGATCAGGATGTCATCCATGAAGTGACTGATGTCTGGATGCTGTAGTGGGTCAAGTAATTTTTTCATCATACGTGTAAAGACGCTGGGAGCATTACTTAATCCGAATGGAAGAACGTTGAACTCACAGTGTCCTCCAGGCGTGCTGAAAGCTAACCATGGTCTAACTTCCGGTTTTACAGGAATCTGATAATATCCCTTACTGAGATCAATCCTAGTAAAGTACTTAGCTCGGTTGAGTGCTGTGAAGAGTTTATTCTGATCGGGCAGAGGTTCTGCTTGGAATTCAGTTCTAGCATTGAGCTGTCGATAATCGATGCACAATCTATTTTCTCCGCTTGGCTTTCTCAATAAGACGACGCTAGCACTGTAGGGTGATTCAGATGGTGATATTATTCCTGCGGTGAGCAGCTGTTGTATTTCTTCCTCTAAAGTCTTTTGCTTTGCATAAGGAACTGGGTAAGGCTTGACTCGCACAGGCACTGTGTCATTTAACTTCATGTCAAATTCCTCCAAATCAGTTCGTCCTGGCTTATCAGTAAGTACTTCTGCATATTTTGCCATAAGTTCCCTAATCTGCTTTTGCTGATCCTTTGTTAAGTTGGGATTAATTTCCACATCCTTAAAGGTCTCTTTGGCTTGCAGTTGGCACTCGACTCCCATTGTTGATCCTTCTTCGACTTCAGTAGCCACACTCATGGCCATCAGATGTGCTGGTTCGGTGGTTGAGGGTCTTTCATGAAACTTCTTCAAGAGGTTTATGTGAAATACTTTCATCTTGCCTTTGACTGAAATTCGGTAGTTGGTACGTGAGATCTTCTCCGTCACTACATAAGGTCCTCTCCATCCGATTTGCAGCTTATTCTGACTGGTTGGAAGCAGCAACATCACCTTCTCTCCTACCTCTAACTCTCTATCCTTTGCCTTGCGGTTGAAGTTACGAGCAATTCTTCGTCTGGCTTGACGTAGATTGACATTCGCTTGTTTCCAACTGTGTTGTAAACGATTTTTCAACTCGGCAACATATGTAGATGCAGTCACAACTGTATCATCTGTAGTATTATCAGTCCATGTTCGAAGTAACGCCTCCAGTGGTCCCTTGATCGGTCGTCCAAACAACAGTGTGGCTGGAGCAAAACCTGTTGAGTGATGGGGTACCTCCCTGTAAGCGAATAAAGCTGCGGGTAAATACAAGTCCCAATCCTCTGTCTTCTCCTGGGCAATTTTGCGCAGGATACTTATCAATGTCCCGTTCCACCTTTCCACAAGTCCATTTGACTGAGGGTGATATGGTGAACTGAAGATATGGCGTGCATGAAAAAGTCTGAAGGTCTCTTCCATGAGCTTACCACGAAACTGTGAACCGTTGTCCGTCAAGATCCTTTGTGGGAATCCTAGACGTGTGAATATTCCTAATAATGCATCAGCGGCGTGTTTGGAGTCACAGCTGGGCATAGGAACTGCTTCGGCCCACATGGTTGTTGTGTCCACAAGCGTTAATATGAATCGGTTTCGCCTCTTCGTTGCTGAGAGAGGTCCGATTATGTCTACAGCCACTTTCTCAAATGGAATTCCAGTGATTGGCGATTCACCCAACATTGCCGGTGGTGTCCGGTGTTTTTGGTGATACTTTCTGACACTGTGGGCATGATTTTACAAACCGTTGTATGTCTGAATTCATCCCTGGCCAAAAGTAGTGAGTGGTAATCCGCTGTGTAGTAGCGTTGATACCCATGTGCCCACTGAATGGTAGACTATGACCCATCTCTAAGATCTGAGTCCTGTATTGAGTTGGTACAACAAGTTGATTAAACTCTTGTCCAGCTCGTCCTGCTTTTCTGTAAAGAAGTGCTGACTTCATGAACAGATCACCTTTACGTAGAGGTAAATGTGGTTTTGGCAGTTTTCTGAAGCAGGGTTCCAAGGTGCTGTCGGCTTCTTGTGCCCTCTTCAGTTCCTCCGTTCGAGGGATTGGCGTAGTTGTTTCTGGAGTTTTTGTTGCCTGGGATCGAGTGGTCATGGTCGCCATTGCCACAGGTTGAACAGGTTCTCCTAGAACGATAAATCTACAGCGGAGGATTACAGGATATATCGGATCGTCCAAGACTGCTGCCTTGATTGTCCCGGTGACATACCGTGAGGCTATGTTCACTTTTGCCACTGGAAGAGACATATTTGTTGAACTCTTCAGTGGTCCCTGTAATTCCACTATTTCCTCTGTCGCCTGTTCAGGGTGAACTAAGGATGATGAAACAACAGGGTCATACGATAATCCAGTATCATATAGACAGGTCGTTTTGAATCCATTTAGCAAGATGGATTCTACAACCGGAATACGAGATGATGTGTCTTGATGAGGTGTCTGTTTGGACGTTTCACCAGTGCTCACTTTTTTCTCTTTTCGGTTGGCCAAACATGCCGCTGTGTGTGGAGGTGGCTTCTTCCTGCAATTCTGAAATGTGTGACCTCTAATTTTGCAATGGGTACAGAATGGTTTGTCCTCCTTTGTCGCTGTTTGGACTGTGTTTTGAGTGTTTTTCTGGGATTTCCCCTTTTTCCTGGTGGCTACAGTGTTTTCACCCTCTTTTGGCTGTGGAGTTTTGAGAGGGGGTGTTGTTCGAACGTCCCTTTTCTCCCATCTCCTTCTGAGATTTCTCAAATCTCTCTGCCAGGATGATTATAGTTTCTTTGCGGTTAGCCCCGTTTTGGGTTAAGAATGCCTTCATTTCGTTCTGCATTTTCCCCTTGATCTGATCAATGATGATCATTTCACGGAGTCCTTCAAAATTTTCCTCAAATCCTCCCAAGCAAGTCCATCTTTGTATGTATGACTTCAGTCTTTCGACTAGTTGCGCGTAACTCTCACCCGGTTCCTTCCTTGCGGCTTTGAACCTGAGTTTATAAGATTCGGCGTCCACTTCGAAGCGGCTCAAGAGTGCCGTCTTAAGTGTTGTGTAGTTCTGTTGTTCCTCTCTAGTGAGGCGCGAGAACACATCATACGCCGTGGATCTTAAGGCCTGCGCTAACTTCGTCGCCCATCTACTTTCTTCAAGCCCACAGCTGACAGCCATTGCCTCGAAGAGTGATAAAAATCCTTCGATGTGGTCAGTCTGTTCATTAAAGGGTTCCAGAGGAAATGACATAGCTCCTGAATTAAGGTGAGAGACGTGAGGAGGTGGCTCTGTCACTGGCGATCCTGATGAGGTTGAGGGTGTAGGACCACTCCCTTTCTCTATTCTCCGGATCTCCACTTCAGTCTCCATTCTCCTCAACTCCAGTTGGTGTTGACGCTCTCTCTCCTTATCCTCCATTTCAGCCTGTAGTCGTTTCTCTTTCTCCTCCAATTCTGCTTGAAATCGTTTCTCTTTCTCCTCCAATTCTGCTTGAAATCGTTTCTCTTTCTCCTCCAATTCTGCTTGAAGTCGTTTTTCCCTCTCAGCCAATTCAGCCTGAAGCTGTTTTTCTTTGAGAGCCAATTCCGCTTGCAGTCTTTCTCTTTTGTCGAATGCATCTGAAACATAGTTAGCTAGCCCAGGGCCATCTAACCCGCATTCCCTACCTGTTTCTGTTATTTGAGCTCTAAACTTTGCAGTTTCCGCCATGCCTATAATTTATTGCTTTGTTCTGCCTAAAAAATATAATTGCAGTTAGTCTGATCTGCGTAAGCTTGTCAGTCCCTGATCTGCAAATATACAACAGAGCATGTGCAATATTAAAAACACCCTATGTTATGTCTGTCTGTCAATGCTGGAAAAGCCAAAGGCAGCAGGCACTGAAGTAACCAGATTTAATTCCTAGTAAAGAAAAGAATCTGAAATTAGACAGAGTTTTCCCAACGGATAAGATTTTCAGGTGGTTGATGAAATGCTGTTAAGTTCAGACTCCACAGGAAAAGAACACCTTCTCTGGAAGAGAAGTAGTGTTGGTAGAGTAGATACACACTATATATTTCTCCTGGAGCACCTCTTTCTGAAGTATAAGCTTATTTGAACATGGCCCCCTTCTTCAGGAGGAATGATCAGTCACCTACTCTTATTTATCTGTTAATGTCATTCATATCATGTGGCTGTCAATCAATATAAGAAAATGACAATGTTCAAAATCTAAAGATAATTGTGTTAATGTTTTATGTAATTGTTTAAAGGTTGATATATGGGAACCATCCAGGACGTAGCCGACAATATGTCATATATTTTTGAAGGGAGTGGGAGATCACTGTAGTGCATGCCCCATCTCTAACAAAAGAAGTAGAGCCCCATCCTCTTCTATCTTCAATAACCCCAGAATATGAACCTTGAGTTATCTGCAGGCCTCGTTCTATTAAGTAGTCTAGGAGATATAGATTATGGCCCTGGTGAGAATGGTAATTACTAACTGGGAACCTGCCCCTTCTCCAATGATTCTTATAGCTCTGGAGCCCCCCCCCCCCCCTTTTTTTCAAATCTGAGGAAAGTCTGGAGAATTTTCTCAGCCTGATTTAGATGAAGAAAACATGGATATTGAGCAGTTGATAGATCTAGAGTCTTCTTTCCCCCATTTTAGTAAGTCATTCTGAGTGGATTTATTTTTAACCAATCAAACACATAATCAATCACATTAGATTCTGACAACATGATGTACAAAGAAGATGCTGACTCACAGATAGGTTTAAACTGATAAATTAACAGAAGGTCAATTCATGTTAATCATTTATTGACTGGGCCTGAGCCTTCTGGCCAGTACATACATCTCTATTGTGATTTACACAAAATATTAGAAAAGTTGCATATTGGACCAGTCACACAGACCATCAATAAACAAGCATCAATACATGAGAGGTCAACAAGTGTGAAAACATAGTAAACATTTTTGTTGTTGCACATGTTAAGTGTGATGGTAATTCAACAATTAAATATCAGTTTTCTGAAATTGGGTGTGGTGTGTACCAATTAGAAAGGTAACCTGGTGACTGGAAAATTAGGTAAGCCAGCGTCCATTGACTGATGGATCCACTTCAGGTCTGCCCGTATAGCTCCACTGAAGGCCTCCCCATACTCTGCTCATGGCCAAGTCATCCTCCATCTCACTTGTGGTTCATCTCTTTCTCTCGGCTTCCCTCTTTCAGGTCTGATTTAAGTGGTTAGTTTGCTGATGTGTTGGGTGGTTGTTGGTATGTAGCCACCAAGAATCACTGATGAATATTCACATAAATATATACATTCCTACCAATACAATATTCTAGAAGTAGGTCGGAAGAAATCTAAATTCCTGAAGTAGGAACTAGTTCCCCTCCCCTCCTTTTTTTCTCTAAGCTAGTGTTGGGTTAATTTGGGGTGGTCCGTGTTTATCATACTGTGTACGCCTTGTATCAACTGGTTCCTGCTGTATGTAAGTTCTCATTTGACCTGGGGTCAGTGAACGTGTACAGTAAGACAGTGACAAGAGTGAGAATGTGTCAAGATGCATGTAAATAAATGACATACATTTATAACATGTCTTCCACTCAATGGTGTTTATAATGTGTATAAATAATTCTCTGTGTTTTCCCAATTAACCAACTTCTTCTTCTTCTGTGTCTAATAACTCTCTCCCATTATCTGTTGTTGTTGTGATGTTGAGTGTTGGGTTGTGTGGTGATGAGTGGTGTTGAGTGGTGTTGTGTTTTAAGTTATGTTGAGTAATGAGTTAAGTTCACTTCGTGTGATGGAGTTCCACGAAGCTCAACTCTTCTGATGCAATGCAGTTCATAAGTGCTCTTATCTAATTAAAATTTGACATAAATATAAATATTTATTCCGTCAAACCCTATTGATTCAATAGATGAAGGAGAAAGGAAAGATTGATTTCTCTTTCAGCTTTCTAGATTGTAAATAGGCATAGATAAGTCTGTTTTAGAACAAGGCACTTGTTCTAGTACACGAACTGTCATTTTAGCTGTAGATAGTGATAGCATCTTTAACAATGTTTCTGACAAAATGCACAAGATTGCTTTCGAATCATCACTTCTCACAGTTGTTTAGAATAGAATGTAGTAGTATAATGCACTTCTTAAAGTTACTAATTATCTCTAAGAATATCAGAGATTGCAGTTTCATCGAAGAGAGTATTGGAGTGTCAGTTTGCCCGGGAACGGCTCTGCGTCGTTAGAATCTACAGTCGAGCATTTTTACACTTCAGAGGTTTTAATTAATAATAATACATTTCAATTGACATTACAAACACGGGTTACCATTACTTGATACTTGATACATCGGGTTCTTAGTCTAATCTCGGGAATTACAAGCTTACCTCAGATCTAGACACCCCGCAATTCCATGTTTGAAAATTTGGTCACACCAGCTTCTCACATCTATTCATTAGGCTGGTTGCAGGAAAAAGTGCGGGCTTACCAGATTCTGATGAAATATTAACATATGCAAATCCGGCGTTGGCGCGAAAGCGGGTCACATGTCTCCTCCTATCCAATGGGTTTCCGAGCTTTGTCTGATGAAATCTTTCTAAGAATCCACGTCATCTGTCACTTATGCAGTTCCAGTTTCGATGGTAAGTTTTAAGTCCTAGTCTCCGTTTGCGGTTGTGAAGTCAATTTCTTTTAATGTAGTTTCCTCTTCTTGCAGCATGTTTTGGTAAATGAATAATGGTGGTTAGCGTTATGCCACAGCCTTCCTCTTCCTCTCTTCCCAGGCATATACCCTTCCATTATTGTTCTCTCCGAACTGTCGTGACGTTTCAAGTGACCAAAATACTTCAATTTTCTTTGTTTTATCGTCTTTAATTGCCATCCCTCCTCAATATTATACTCTTGAAGTATGGATGCATTTGTTCTTTTCTTTACCCAAGATATTCTTAGAACTCGTCTATAACATTTATATTCAAAGGCATGTATGCGCTGTTCAGCTTGTTTAGTAAGTGTCCATGTCTCACAGGCGTATGTTGCAATGGGAAAGATGCATGCTCTTAAAAATCTAATTTTTGTAGTTCTGTCTGTCCCACATCATAAATTATTCAGCTGTTTTAGTCTTTGAAGAGCAATGGATAGTCGCCGTTTAATTTCTTTCATTGTGTCACCATTATTGGTAATGAATGACCCAAGATATTCAAAATTGTCCACCACCTACAATTTTCTCCCATTAATGTATATTTCTTTCTCCATAGTAGTTTTATCTGTATGCATTATCTTTGTTTTTGCTATGTTAAGATATAAGTTGTGATTTTCACTATTCAGTTGGGTTGAGGCTATTAGGTTTTCTATGCCATTCTGTGTTGTGGATAGTAATACTGTATCATCAACATATCGAATCTCTGGTATGTCATGACCGCCGATATTTAGGGCATCATATGGCTCCCTGTTTATATCATCTCTTACATTTCTCATTATATTTTCGGCGTACAGGTTAAACAAATGGGACGCAGAGGTGTTTCCAAGGCACCAGGGCCGGGTTATATACTGGCCAAGACCTATTGACGCGTCCTCGCCGAGCGTCCTGGGCAACAGGTCCCTTCGGGGTCCTGGCTGAAGTCAATAGGATCGCCGATTCCTCCGAAGTCGGAGAGTGTCTGCCTGTATGGCGAGGAACCACCAGTCTGCACACCAATAAGCCAGACATGGGACAATGGATACTCACGCAAACCTCAGGTCCTGTATGACATCACACTGATGTTGGACAACAGGATGCCTTCATCCGACATACAGGACTTTGCGTTGGAGCTCAAGCCAATGAACACAAGCAAGCAAGCAAACAAATAAGGTGACACATCTATTCTAACTGCTGCTTGTTGGTCTAGATAGAGCATTTTTATGAGTTGTACTACATGTGAAAGAAAGGGTTGGCTATTAAAGACGATAAACAAAGAAAATTGAAATATTTTGGTCACTTGAAACGTCACGAAAGTTTGGAGAGAACAATAATGGAGGGCTATATGCCTGGGAAGAGAGAAAGAGGAAGGCCAAAGAGAAGATAGGTGCA
This sequence comes from Cepaea hortensis, assembly GCA_963921405.1. Taxonomy (NCBI): domain Eukaryota; kingdom Metazoa; phylum Mollusca; class Gastropoda; order Stylommatophora; family Helicidae; genus Cepaea; species Cepaea hortensis. Next base: position 112,256,122 of record OY992885.1, read on the forward strand.
GGATGTGGCGGGTGATCTCCAGATGGGTGTATCGGACACGGGGCATCTTGCTTGTGATCGAGAGGTTTTCCGGTTATCTAATGATAATGGAATTAATGGTGTGTTTTTGAAAGGCGCTGTATTGTGTGGTTTTTTTTTTTCCCTGCCCGTCCACGGTTTAAAAAAAAAGAAAAGAAAGTTAGTTGCACATTCTTTTACAGGACGTCACAGTCAACCCCAGCAGTTTTTTGGCGATTCGCGATTTCTTGGGAAGTTTATGTTCAGTAGTTTGCCATTGTCTTCTGAACGACCAGCAGCCATACCATTTCGTAAAAAACCAACGCAAGGCGGTCTGCTGCCAAAACGGCCGAAGCTGTGCCTGTAAAATCTTCGCAACGGTATTCTTTGCATGTTGCACAAGAACCACATTTCTGTTTTCATTTGTTTGAGAGTCGCTCGATTTGAACTCGACCGTAGTCCACACACGTGCTACTAATTACTAATGAGTGCACCGGATTGCTTTTGCGTGAGGGTTAACTTTCCCTATTTCCAGAGTCCCTCGCCATCAGGCGAACCCTTCTCCGACTACAGAGGTACTTGACTTTACGCTCCCAAGTCAACGTCAAGACCTCACTGATATACACAAGTAAGGGCTCCAAATAACACCCTTACTTTTCGTGACATCTTCATTTTATCAATTGTAAAAACACCGAACTGAACTGTTTATTGAACTTAGAAATAAAACAGACATACATTAATACGGTAATGGCAGTGTACACATAATAGTCCCTGCCTTATGATAGTTATGTCACTGACCAAACATGAACACGTGTAAGCTTGTCTCCGCCACACGCTGACACACACAGCAAACAGTCAAACACAGCCACAGTACATTTTCAGCACACAACGGTATTTGATCGACGGTCGGGGAAAACAACAGCCGGTTTCCAACCTTCGAAACTCGCCACGCTTATCAAGAATTGCTAACGGCTGGAGTTGGTTGCTCGGCGACTACGGGCCAAAGGTGACAATCTAATACCATATCTAGCAAAGCCCGTAATTATTTAAACCAGTAGGATCTTATATGTGATGTTTGATCAAAGTTTTGCCAATTGATGTGACGTGACCATTATCTATTCCTTTCTTCATTCCCACATTAATTTAAGGTCCTTTTCTCCACTGGATATTTAACGCTAGGATCTTAGCATGCTAAATTAATTTAAAGTGTTATCAATACATCCTTTCGTCCACTCAACAATCAAGTTTGATTTCCACGTGTATACGTTGCTAATTTACATAGAACGAGATTGATTGGGTAAACGATACACAAGCATAGATAAAAAACCAACAGGGAATGATTAATATTGGCAGAGAGGAGAAGAAGACAGCGTGTCTGAAAGTCTTGGTCAGAAAGCCCATGATAAAGCCCCGGTAACGACGTGCTTCAGTTGTCAAGCACGCTAGCCCAGGCTGAGCCATCACCATCTTGCCCCATGATTCCCTGGCCTCACCGCCAACTCCTGCTCTCATGTCAACGCGCATTCCGCGAAAGAAATATGTCACTTATTTATAATTTACGCACAGATAATAAAGAAATCGAAACGAAATTAAAACATTTTATTAACTTTTATATGCAAGAGAGTTTTCATAAGTTTTATTAGGATAATTTTATACATTTAAGTTAAAGGGCAGGTAAGGTTCCCGGATGTGAGGCGCAAGGATATTGCTATGCAGACGCGAAGAGTCTGGCAACTGTTGCCGTAGGAATAAACGCTATAGACACGGTCTCTGGGGCGACTGTCTCCCGTCAACAAATACCAGGTGAATTTTCTATAACTTTATCTGTTCATGATTGCCAGTGATCTCACGAATGTTTGTTTGTTTGTTGTCGTTGTTGAAGTATACATGGGGAATGAATTAGTTGTTGAAGTTTAGTGAGAATGTCGAAAGGTCGGTTTGAGTTTGATGCAAATGGCCGATGATGCGAAAGCATAAACGTAAAGTTAACTAGGATCCTAACTTCGGTGTCTTATCTTGTAATACTAACTATTAGATGTATCAGGTTACCTTGCTTGATAACGCTGGTTAGATCTATCGGTCACTTTAGTGGGTGAGCTGCAGCGAAGGTTACACATGTGTTGGGTAAATCCAGCGCTGCTGGTATTTATGTATTGATAACCCAGTTGTTTACTTGACCCACCTCGTGGACACGAGACAACAACAAGGCCAATGCGGGTCATATGTTGGTGTTTGTTTGGTGACAGGCATTGCCACCCATGGACGCCAAGTGGACAGCCACTCTTAAACGCTTGGCTTTAGGCATGATTATCTTTATGAACAAGCATACTGTCGTTTGTAATAGAAATATCTTCAAACTTCTTTTGTGTCCTTCCTACTGTCATTGATAATTAAACACAGGACAGTCACATAATTGAATCTCAACATTGATTACGATTTGATTGATATGTAAACTTAATAAGCATTACATGACACAAGAAGTGTTGACGTTGCAATAATACCTAACTCTTTCCATCTCAATTAATGCTTCATGTGTGCCTGGTTCTTCATGTCTACCAGTTGTGTAATGTGTGATTGTACATATATAGTTACTTTGTCAGAACATGGTAAGCAAATCCGATAACGCTTTTGTTGTTTACAAGGTATGAAAGCCAGGTAAAGCACCCTTTTACACGGCTTGAGGTGTGTCAGTCACATGGTGCTAGTTCAGTATTTTATAGATCAATTGGCGCTCGATGGATGTTAGTATCTCGCCAGCCACCTTGACTTCTCAATTCGTTTGAGCCTAGAACTGACATCACCGCACTCGGGGCATTCCAAATAGTGCTCAGTCCTCATCTTCAACAGCCAGTGAAGAATTCCCATACCGATGATGCCCTTTGCCATCTGATTATATGTCTTGTTTTACCTCTAAATGACAACTGTCGAGTAGATCCTCTGACCACCCCTTAGCTGCTGCATTCCCTCTAGACCATGACAGTCCATGTGTTTCTCTGCATTAATCACATTCTCCCCCACCACATCTGTCCCATCATGCATCAAATCACCCCTAAATTATGCAGCACCAGCCAGTCTGTCTGCCTGTTCATTTCCAACCACACCAGAGTGTCCTGGAGAAAAGATCCAGTGAATGCTCACAACCTACGATCTCTGAATCGATGCATGCCATTCTTCACGAAGCATGTCAGTCTTCACCTTTGCCAGCATGCTTTGTCAATCAGCTACAATCACTACATTCATATTCAATTTGTTCTCCAACCAGCAGAAAGCTGCAGTAACTGCCTCCACCCCCATTCTCAGACTTGAGGCTATCAAACATTGGCCATTTTCTTTTGCTGTGAATCCCCAGGCATTTCTTTTTTTTTTTTTGCCGCTTAACACAGTTATCGGTATAGATCATCACATCACCAGGACGAGAGTATTCTCAGGACGTATACTAGCACTCATTTTAGGCTGGATTGACCTCAGAGCCCAGGTCACATTAAAAAAAAGTCTGCGTAGATGGGGATTTGAACAGCTGAGCACTGAGCTGGCATGGAAGTGTGCTAATTACTTTGCTGTCACCACTCCCTGAGATAAAGGTAGTCCCACAGCAGATTTCCCCCATAGAGGATTCCCCCCATTGGTGTGTGGAGTGTGCTGTAACATGTTCTAGGCCAGGACATAGGAGGTGGGGTAGCCTGTTCCTTCCTCAGTACCTTTCCTCCCACAAAACACTGAAGATTGTCAGGTACCCCATTGTTATAAGGCTGGGTCGACCACAGAGCTGTACTGGCTGTGGCAACAATTCTACCTCTGCTGGGGATTGAACTCAGACCACTATCTTGACAGACAAGTGGACTAACTAGTATGCCACTGTGTCTTCTAAGAGCACACATGACATATTCAGTAACATTACCTTTGTATGAATGAATGAGGTGCCATATCCATTACAGCCAACCTTCATTGTGGAGACGGCACCTGATTGATTGATTGATCCTTGTATCCACAAATAATAATCCAGTCAGAATTACGAGAACTTGTGCATTAAAAGTTCAAAAATTAAAATGTCTTGCTATTAAATTCATAGCTGCTTATAACTACTATCATGTGCCACTGAGAGCAATGCAGATGATCATGATCCTTCACAAACATTTGTGTTCTTGTTAAGTTCAACAGCTGATCATTTATAATCTTCCATGTTACTTTGCCAACCCATCTAGCATCCTTCTCCTTCCATCAAACTCGGTTTCTAAAAGACTTGATATTTCCGGTTTTCATGTAGAACTTCTTGCCTCATAATATGATTTTTTTAAAATGACGTGTCTTTTCATAATCCTGGTAACCATCTTGTCTTTATGAAAGGGGTGTCTAGTTGGACGTATGTTGAAGTATACTTGTTCCTTCATTGAAGTGTTCTCATTTGGAGGCGACAGGTTCCAGTCCCGGTGTGGTCACTATAGTTTTCAATTTGTATATCATTTAGTATGTCCTCAAGTTTATTTCTTTCTTCTACTCCTGTGAGCGCTCATCATACTTGAATTGATTTCTTATGTCTTTATGAACTGGCTTCCAACAGTCCTTGGATATTGGTATTCTTAACCATCCTTAGGATTCTTAGCCTTCTGTGTCTAGGTAACAGTTTGAGTCATTTCAAATGAAGCATGGTTCTGGATGAAAGGAACATATGCGATGAAGTATAATACTGGGGCAGCTGGCATACATACCTGTCAGTAGGTGCTGAGGGAAACTAATCACCAACATTTATACCCTGAGGGACAGGTACATTTTATACTCTTAAAAACACATTTCATTGTCTCCTGGACACACCCATCCTGTCTTAATTGACAGAGATAATGTATGCTTGTTCAGTGTAAGAGTGACTAAGAGATGGTCTCTGTCGTATGGCTCAGAAAGTAGCAGGTTCAAATCCCAACAAGGGCCGGGAATATTTACAGGAACCATTCATATATAATGTCTCATGTCCCATTAATCTCTAGGTTAGTGTGATTGAATACCTACCCTTCTCAGACAAAGGCGAAAGACTGGAGGTCCATTGTGCAATTTGTGCATGTTAAAAATCCCTTGACAGCTTGCAGTCATTGTAAGACAACTGCCTTGGCAAAATTATTAGAAAAGAAAACCTACTCATGGACAAATAGAGCCCATGACCCTGGGTGGAGTCGTCTTGGAAGAAGCAAACCGTAAACAAATGTATTCTGAGGTCAGACCCTGGTGGATAACTAGGTATGATGCACATCCTCACAAGAGCAACGGAGAAGTAGAAAATGTACACTAATTCTGTTTCTAATATATTGACTGCAGTTATGTTATTTCTTCTTTATGCCTCGGTGATGTGATTTCAAATCTTGTTTTTTTTATTTTTTTCAAAACAGTTTTTTACTTGATGCTTATTGAACAAAGCAAATTATTATATTTATAATATTTCACCTGTCAACATGTCTTCTGTACCTTGTAACATGCTTACAGAGACTGACTCACAGTGGTTTGTGCATGGTCTGTGCATCATTTCTGTGTGGAAAATAAATGTAAACTGATTGTAAGTTGTGACCTGTTTTCTAATTTACAGATATAATTAGCTGTTTAATGCCACACAAATGGCGACACAGACATATGTCACTGATCTACAAGTGATGAATTCCACCGCTGTACAGGTAATGTACCTCAGTTGTTACAGTGTTGTTGTCTTTAAACACAGATGCCACAAACAATAGATTGACGCTGTGATATGTATTTCAGTCAGAATATATAATTCATTTGTCCACTTCATATGATATATAAATGTAGTATGCACCTGGTGAAGTGCAGTGAAATATGCCAGGCAATAAATTGTGCAACCTATCGTTTGTGGCCTCTGTACTAACATTCACTAAGGGAATACATTGTTGTTATTGTTGCTATCTTGAAGCAGCCCTACCTGAAGCTATTGGCTTTAGGACAGTTCTGGCTTGTTGCAGCTGGTCCACAGATCCTTATAATTAGTGGGCCAGTGTGTTGGGAGTAGACACAGATTCATTTACTATTGACTGGAGTGTTTGTTTTGTGTAGAGTAGTAAATTAATTCCTTGGTAGACATTTGGGAGCTGCAGTTGTATTGGGGCTAGACGCTTGCCTACTGGTCCGGTGGTCATGGGTTTGTTCCGCATATGGCGGATTATAATTTTAAACATTTACCTGGGTGCCCAGGTCGATCCTGCCTAAAGTAAGTACCAGGAAAAGCCTTGGGAAGTAAAGGTGGTCACATCAGCCATCGAGTGCCGGTTGGACTATAAAAAAATGTAGGTCTACCATCATGTGCCAATGTGCTTTAAGGTGTGTAAGAGGAACTTTTACTGGTACCTGGCCATCTTGACAGACGGTAGTTACATTGTGCTTTGAAAGAGGAATAATAACTACAGCCATGGCAGGGACCAGGGAGTTATACCTACCTCTCCATAGCACAAAGCCTGGGCTGAATTGTAGAGACTATGTGTTGTCCATGCAGCATGATCTCTCTCTTGGCCTGCCTAGTTTACTTCTGAGGAAAGGTAACACCAATAGGATACTTTACTTTCTTATTTAATAGTCATTGATTGGTTGTCATAGAGCAGCTAGAAAGTATTGATTGGTTGGGGCAGCCAGTCGACCTCACCGTAGACAACAAATTGTCACAAATAATACTGCGTGACACTTCATGTTTTTGTACACAGCTTTCTTGAAATGTAATAATCCGTGATTCTCCGCATGACCTTAGAGGAGCCTGTAAGGAACTAATGTATTGATCGGTGCTGTGGTGTAGTGATTGCCTTCACAAGCCAGGGGGAAGAGTTAAGGCCTTTGTGTTGCATATAGAGCAGGGGTGGCCAACACGAGGCCCGCGGGCTGCATGCGGCCCGCCGGTAGTCATGTTGTGGCCCGCGGAGTGGGAAACGACGATGTGGTCGAAGCTGTAGCACGCTTGCTTGTTTACTTTAATTTTACAAAAAAAAATTAGGTACGTGGCCCGGCAGGAAATATTATTTCTGAAATTTGGCCCGCGTGCTGAAAAGGTTGGCCACCCCGATATAGAGGCATACCCTGTATTTCATTGTGGGTGCCAGCTGGCTGTTTGCTGGATTTATGGAACCTCATGCAAGACTTCTGGCACATCCACATTGTACAATGGACAAATTAGCATCAACATCCTGCACCAAACTGGCAGATCTCAGAGTTAGTGGACCTTCAGAGGTGCAATGACCAGAAACCAGGAAGTGAAGACTACATGTGATAGTGCAGTGGTTGTCTTCTTCTTCTTCTGCGTTCATCCAGAGTTTTTTTTTCCGGATGTGATTGCATTGTGCCTGTTTACAGCAAAGCTGCGTTCTTGCGCCGTTAGGCCGACACATCCGACTTCTGCGGGCATTTGTTGACCGGGTTAACCATCCCAGGTGTGCAGTGGTTGGATTAGTTGCCTTCTGGCCCAGTGGTCGCGTGTTTGAATCCCTAGTGAGGCTTGGAATGTAAACAATTGACTTGAACGCTCAGACGAGGGAAAGTCAATAAGTAAGTCACAAATGGCTGTAGAAAAATAACTAAATATGATAACAACTTGAGACCAGTTTATTTTTATACATACATTGTACCATTATTTCTCAACATAATTTCCACCAACATTGATGCACTTATCCCATCATTTTATCGGTCCTCTCAAACCGGCTGCACAGAACTGCATGCTCTGTTCTCTAAACCACGTTTTCACTTCACATTCAACTTCGGCGTAATTCACGAAATGTCTCCCGCCAAGGTGGGTTTTCAGTGGACCAAAAAGGTGGAAATCGCTAGGGGCTAACTCGGGGCTGTAAGGTGGATGTTCCAGAACTTCCCACCTTAGTTGGTTAATTTTCTCCTGAGTTAATCGAGCTGTATGTGGTCTGGCATTGTCATGAAGAAGCCACACTCCTCTAGTCAGCAGTCATGGACGTTTTCTATGAATTGCTTCATGAAGCATTGATAGAACTTCACAGTATGATTCAGAATTCACATTGTCACCTTTCTTCTTGAAATTGATTAAAAGCACTCCTTGACAATCCCAGAACACTGTCAGCATAACCTTCCCTGCTGATGGCGTAACCTTGAATTTTTGGACACAAGGCTAAGAAGGATGTTTCCATTGCATTGAAGCACGCTTTGGTTCGGGCTGGTAGTGATGCACCCATGATTCGTCCCCAGTAAGAATCCTGTTCAGCATGTCTTCTCCTTCATCTTCGTATCGACAGAGATGATGCAAGGACAGGCTAAATCGGTTCATTTTGTGTTCCTCCTTCAATTGTTTGGGTACCCACCTTGGGCACACTTTCTTAAATTTCAATCGATCATGCATTATGCTGTATGCTGAACCATGTGAGCATCCTATTGCAGATGCGACAGAGTCTATCGCTACTCGCCTGTCACCTTTAATCATCTCCTCCACCCGCTGCACGGATGCTTCTGTTGCAATCTCAACAGGACGACCAGATCGGATTTCATCAACAATTTTAGAGCGTCCTTGAGAACATTTTTCTACCCAGCTATGCACCGCATTACGGGACAAACATTTGTCAGCATAAACAGGAAGCATTTCCTTATGAATCTCCTTTTGCAGGCAGTCCTTCTGCCCACAAAAAACACACAACAGCACGTTGCTCTTTGGTTGTACTCTGTAAGTACAGTCGCCAATTTGTTTATGCACTGCGCATGTGCATGAGACACCCAGCGCCACCTGACGAACGGGCATATAAAGTTTGATGTTGCTGTCACCTAATGACACATGTAGAAAACACCAACTACATTTACCTGCCATCCCACAGAACTGTGTGACTTACTTATTGACTCACCCTCGTAGATCATATAACCCACAGAGTTGGTGGCCATGGTTTTCATCCACATTGGGGCAGATGTTTTACACTGACCCAGGCTCTCAGGTTGACCCAACCTAAAATGTGTACCTAGAAGTGTCTTGGGAGGTAAAAGCAGCCAAAGTTACATCCGTTCACACACCCATTCAGGCAGGGTTATTTATCCAGTTAGTTAGTTAGTTAGTCGACAGATCATCCTCGCTGCACATCGAACCATTCAGTCCATAAGTGCTCGGATCCCCTCCTCAGCAAATCCCGCAGCGTGTAGCGGCTAACGACGCCAGTTCTGTGTTGGTTTATCAATCTTCTTTGGCTTCCTGCGTAGTGTTCTTGTTTGGCCACACCTCTTTTAATTTGCTGCTCTAGCAGTCTGGCCATTGTTGTAGATTCACAGTCATCACTTGGTTCTCGCAAAAGTCTCACATCACGTAGAGCATTCAGAATGTCAGCCTGGTCCATGGCGCGTCCGCCCTCCACAGTAGCCTCTAGTATTTATCCAGTTCATATACCCATCCAGGCAGGGTTATTTCTCCAGTTCACACACCCATCCAGGCAGGGTTATTTCTCCAGTTCACACACCCATCCAGGCAGGGTTATTTCTCCAGTTCACACACCCATCCAGGCAGGGTTATTTCTCCAGTTCACACACCCATTCAGGCAGGGTTATTTCTCCAGTTCACATACCCATCCGGGCAGAGTTATTTCTCCAGTTCACATACCCATTCAGGCAGGGTTATTTCTCCAGTAATCTGGATTCCCAGGGGGTTCTAATCTAAGATGGGTGTTGGAAGATTTAAGAGGAGTAAAGTCGATCAGCATCATTTTGACTATGTCGCCAATCAGGTATCAATAGCTCTGAAAATATGGAGCTACCTTTCTTTGTGCCATATTTTCTGAATTAGCTAAAGAAATAATTCCATGCTTTTCAACATGTACCAGTCAAGTTTAGCTAACATAATTGTCCATGATGTGCTTGCAGAATGGAACGGTAGTGAAAACATGTGTAGCCGGCCCTCAAGGGGGTGGTCAGCAGGGACAGAAGATCACCACAATCGTCCAGCCGGCTCAGGCACACACTGGCGGTCAACATTTCATTGTCACTAGTAAGTTACTGCTCGTTGTCTTAGTTTGTCTATGATTGTCAACATTTCATTGTCACTAGTAAGTTACTGCTCATTGTCTTAGTTTGTCTATGATTGTCAACATTTCATTGTCACTAGTAAGTTACTGCTCATTGTCTTAGTTTGTCTATGATTGTCACTAGTAAGTTACTGCTCATTGTCTTAGTTTGTCTATGATTGTCAACATTTCATTGTCACTAGTAAGTTACTGCTCATTGTCTTAGTTTGTCTATGATTGTCAACATTTCATTGTCACTAGTAAGTTACTGCTCATTGTCTTAGTTTGTCTATGATTGTCAACATTTCATTGTCACTAGTAAGTTACTGCTCAGTGATTGTCTTAGTTTGTCTATGATTGTCAACAGCTCATTGTCTCTAAGTTACTGCTCAATGATCGCCATAGGTTGTATGTGATTGTCAGCAGTTGATTGTCACTAAGTTACTGCTCAGTGATTGCCATAGTTTGTCTACGAATGTCAACAGTTCATTGACTTTATAAGTTATTGCTTAGGTCTCAACGATTGCCTTGGTTTATCTACGATTGTCAACAGTTCATTGTCATTAATAAGTTACTGCTTAGTGATTGTCAGGTCGCAATGATTGTCATAGTTTCTACGATTGTCAACAGTTCATTGTCATTAATAAGTTACTGCTTAGAGATTGTCAGGTCTCAATGATTGCCATAGTTTCTCTATGATTGTCAAGTATCAGTAATTGCCATGTCTCTATGATTGTCAACAGTTGATTGTCACCAGTAAGTTACTGCTCAATGAATGCCATAGTTTCTGTATAACTGTCACCAGTAAGTTACAGCTTAATGTATGCCATAGTTTCTCTATGATTGTTACTGCACAATGATTGTCATAGTTTCTCTATGATTGTCACCAGTAAGTTACTGTTCAGTGGTTGCCAGTTTCTTTCGGATTGTCACTAAGTTACTGTTCAATGATTGCCGTAGTTTGGCTATGATTGCCAACAGTTGTCACCAGTAAGCAAGCATGGAGAGAGGATTAAATCTGCCTGTTGTTCAGGTGGTTCTTGCTGCCCCTCTCTCTCATTAACAGAAGGACACTGCGGAACTGTATTGGGCATTCACTCACCTTTCCTTCAGTTCTAGTATTTTGTAATACTTCTTTGTTTTTCTTCTCCTGCCACGATAATCTTCCTATTCATCTGTCTACATTTGAAAGTCTTCAATTCTGCCCTCATATTGTTATTCATGGCACGTCTGTCTACACCAGTGGTTCTCAACCTTTTTTGGCCCATGCCCCCCCCCCCCCCCCCACCATATGTTGAGAATGTCATTCCTCCCCTTTCGTATTTCCTCCCTATAAATTCCCCCCTCTTCCCACCCTGCCCCTACATAGTATACATAAAAATGGAAGCTAACTTTAATAACACATACTAGAACAAGTTTAGACGTCTACATAAAACGTGATTTTTGGGTCTTCTTACGTTATAAGACGAATATCAGAAAGGCGAGGAGTACAAAACCGTAAAGTATGGAGTATAAAGTAATCGGTTCTTGTATTAACGCGATCTTGAAATAATCTTCATTCCCCCCTTGGAAACCCTTGAGAACCACTGGTCTACACAATACAGAAATACTTAATGAATGAAACACTTGTGTTCACTCATAGCTCACCTGTTTAGATGTGTGACTTCTAGTAGCAGGCTCTTTGCAGAGCATCGTTCTCATTGATGTGCTAAAAAAACTTGTGTCTCTTGACATTTCTCCTGTCTCTTGCAGCCTCATGCCCCAGATGACTGCAATGTCCTGTGTCCATCTTCATGTTGGTTGACCCTAGTCTGTTGTTCCAGGAATCACACCCTCTATCACTGTTCTCTCCACACTGTGACGTTCTCCTTCTTCTCTTCCTCCTCCTCTTTCTTCTTCTTCTTCTTCTTCTTCTTCTTCTTCTTCTTCTTCTTCTTCTTCTTCATCATTCATCCGGAATATTTTGTGGACGTTATTGTGTTGTGCCTGTTAACAGCAGAGCTGCGATATTTGCATCTTTCAGCCGACACATCTGACTTCTGCGGGCATTTGTTGACCGGGTTAACCCACCCGGGTACTGTGACGTTCAGTATGGCTTATTTGTGAGAACTGTTTCATAGTGTTGAATCTTTTTCTTTAATCATTGCAATTTGCCAAGAGACTACTGTGTAGGTCTATGGAGTTATGGCATAGATAAAACTGTAAACACATCAACGTGGCTCTCTCATATGGTAGTCTGGCAGATGCTGAGATTAATGCATTTATAACAACTCATGAAGGCAGCTGACATATAGTTTATTTCTGAGGATACACACCCAATCAAACCTCCGCCGCCAGCTGAGTCACTCACTCTTATGTTCATGGAGTTCTCATACACTGTCCATTCTGAACCTAGTGATTAGTGGTCCTTTATACAATGTACAGTCCATTTCGTGGTGTGCTATTGACACACTACAATATCTCTCTGTCACAACCTAGATCAGTACCAAACGTTGGCATACAATAGTCATCATATATACTTGATGACAGAACTCACTAACTCACTTGTTGGGTGCCGCTGGTGACAATCGTTAATGTCCTCTCACATCACACACCGGACTTTCCATCTCTCAGTTTATCCTCACTTACACAAACACACGTCCTCAAACAATTACGATTTTCGTGAAAATACATGTAAAGTATAAATACGAGCCCTGTCGCTGATACTGTCCAAGTGTAGGTCAGCAAGGCCGAATGGATAAGAATGCATTCTTAAACATCCGGTGTGGTGATGCTGAGGTAAGGGGTTCAACCCCTACACCGGACAGTTGGACTAAAATGTTGACCTACCGTCCCTGACTTGGGGATGTTAATTACAACTACCTCTGAAGTCGGAATGGGTTCACCTGATGGCGAGGGACATTGTTAATAAGTAAAGCCAATCCACACGCAAAATTAAGTCCAGCACAAATAGAAGTTTGTTTATGTACTACGCTTGAGTTTAAAGCGAGTGCAAAAAAAAATAAACTGTCCAAATAATGTAAAGTATGTATTGTAAATATATCCCTTGCTTGTCTGCTTGCATTTATTGTGTAACCTCTCTAACTTGTATGGCTTGTGTGACTGGTCACTCTTGTATGACTTGTCACTAAGTTGTCTCGTGCCTGAGTGAAGGGTTCTTTCTGTCTGGTTTAGGACAACAACTCCGGTAGTGAACTTTCTTTGAGTTAACCTGAATTTTTTGTCATTAGAGTTCTCAGGCTTAGTTGTCTGACTGGCTTTCTGGGCATGTTAACGTCTGTATGTCTCGCTATTGTCTGTTTTCAATGGAACTATTGTGTAACTGTCTTTAACTCTTTACGTCTCACCTTTCAGTCATAGTTACTCTATCTGGATACCTGACAATATTCTTTCTATTACGTTTGCCTCACACCTACCTTTATTTATTATTAATTTACCTAGGTAAGAAAAGCTATCGATATGTTCAAGTTTCTTTCAGTTCACTGTAATTTTAAAAATTGTCTTGGACTATCTTTGTTGTTTAAAAATGTGTGCCAAGTAATCTCTTGGGAAGCAAAGGTGACCAAGTGTCGATTAAAAATAAAGTTGTTGCATATCCTTTACAGGATGTTGTAGTCAACCCCAGCATCTTTTGGCTGTTCGTGAATTTTGGGCAAGTTTACGTTCAGTAGTTTGCCATTGCTTTCTGAACGACCGGCACCCATACCATTTCAAATAAAACCAATGTAAGGCAGTCAGCTGCCAAATCGCCCACAGCTGTGTTTAGAACGCAGGTATATGGGTTTACGAACTGCGTCCGTAACTCCTTTGCCATGGAGCCGGCGATTAGTCTATAAAAATATGAGTGTAGTACCATTTTCTCAGTGCACCTTACGACATGTAATGGTTCCGTTACTTTTACTTGTTGATAATCATAGGTTTTGTTTTCTGGATATCTTTGTCTCATCCATTTTTATGACATTAGTTTTTGTCCTGTGTTAAAGTAACAGCTCATCATGTCCATCTCCTGTTGTCCAGAGTTAAAGTAACAACTCATCATGTCCATCTCCTGTTGTCCAGTATTAAAGTAACAACTCATCATGTCCATTAAAGTAACAATTCATCATGTCCATCTCCTGTTGTCCAGTGTTAAAGTAATAACTCATCATGTCCATGTCCTGTTGCCCAATGTTAGTAACAACTCATTGTGTCCATCTCCTGTTGTCCAGTGTTAAAGTAACAGCTCATCATGTACATCTCCTGTTGCCCAGTGTTAAAGTAACAACTCATCATGTTCATTTCCTGTTGTCCATTGTTAAAGTAACAACTCATCATGTCCATCTCCTGTTGTCCAGTGTTAAAGTAATAACTCATCATGTCCATCTCCTGTTAAAGTAACAATTCATCATTTCCATCTCCTGTTGTCCAATGTTAAAGTAATAACTCATCATGTCCATCTCTTGTTGCCCAGTGTTAAAGTAATAACTCATCATGTCCATCTCCTATTATCCAATGTTAAAGTAATAACTCATGTCCATCTCCTGTTGTCCAGTGTTAAAGTAACAACTCATCATGTCCATCTCCTGTTAAAGTAACAACTCATCATGTCCATCTCCTGTTGTCCAGTGTTAAAGTAACAACTCATCATGTCCATCTCTTGTTGTCCAGTGTTAAAGTAACAACTCATCATGTACATCTCCTGTTGTCCAGTGTTAAAGTAACAACTCATCATGTCCATCTCCTGTTGTCCAATGTTAAAGTAACAACTCATCATGTCCATCTTCTGTTGTCCAGTGATAAAGTAACAACTCATCATGTCCATCTCCTGTTGTCCAGTGTTAAAGTAACAGCTCATCATGTCCATCTCCTGTTGTCCAGTGTTAAAGTAACAACTCATCATGTCCATCTGATGTTGTCCAGTGTTAAAGTAATAACTCATCATGTCCATCTCCTGTTAAAGTAACAACTCATCATGTCCATCTCCTGTTGTCCAGTGTTAAAGTAACAACTCATCATGTCCATCTCCTGTTGCCCAGTGTTAAAGTAACAACTACTCATGTCCATCTCCTGTTGCCCAATGTTAAAGTAACAACTCATCATGTCCATCTCCTGTTGTCCAATGTTAAAGTAATAACTCATCATGTCCATCTCCTGTTAAAGTAATAACTCATCATGTCCATCTCCTGTTGTCCAATGTTAAAGTAATAACTCATCATGTCCATGTCCTGTTGTCCAGTGTTAAAGTAATAACTCATCATGTCCATCTCCTGTTAAAGTAACAGCTCATCATGTCCATCTCCTGTTGTCCAATGTTAAAGTAATAGCTCATCATGTCTATCTCCTGTTGTCCAATGTTAAAGTAACAACTCACCATGTCCATCTCCTGTTGTCCAGTGATAAAGTAACAACTCATCATGTCCATCTCCTGTTGTCCAATGTTAAAGTAATAACTCATCATGTCCATGTCCTGTTGTCCAATGTTAAAGTAATAACTCATCATGTCCATCTCTGTTGCCCAATGTTAAAGTAACAACTCATCATGTCCATCTCCTGTTGTCCAATGTTAAAGTAATAACTCATCATGTCCATCTCCTGTTAAAGTAATAACTCATCATGTCCATCTCCTGTTGTCCAATGTTAAAGTAATAACTCATCATGTCCATGTCCTGTTGTCCAGTGTTAAAGTAATAACTCATCATGTCCATCTCCTGTTAAAGTAACAGCTCATCATGTCCATCTCCTGTTGTCCAATGTTAAAGTAATAGCTCATCATGTCTATCTCCTGTTGTCCAATGTTAAAGTAATAACTCATCATGTCCATCTCCTGTTAAAGTAACAACTCATCATGTCCATCTCCTGTTGTCCAATGTTAAAGTAATAACTCATCATGTCCATCTCCTGTTGTCCAATGTTAAAGTAACAACTCATCATGTCCATCTCCTGTTAAAGTAACAACTCATCATGTCCATCTCCTGTTAAAGTAACAACTCATCATGTCCATCTCCTGTTGTCCAATGTTAAAGTAATAACTCATCATGTCCATCTCCTGTTGTCCAATGTTAAAGTAATAACTCATCATGTCCATCTCCTGTTAAAGTAACAACTCATCATGTCCATCTCCTGTTGTCCAATGTTAAAGTAATAACTCATCATGTCCATCTCCTGTTGCCCAATGTTAAAGTAACAACTCATCATGTCCATGTCCTGTTGTCCAATGTTAAAGTAATAACTCATCATGTCCATGTCCTGTTGTCCAATGTTAAAGTAATAACTCATCATGTCCATGTCCTGTTGCCCAATGTTAAAGTAATAACTCATCATGTCCATGTCCTGTTGCCCAGTGTTAAAGTAACAACTCATCATGTCCATTAAAGTAACAACTCATCATGTCCATCTCCTGTTGTCCAGTGTTAAAGTAATAACTCATCATGTCCATCTCCTGTTAAAGTAACAACTCATCATGTCCATCTCCTGTTGTCCAATGTTAAAGTAATAACTCATCATGTCCATCTCCTGTTGCCCAATGTTAAAGTAACAACTGTCCATGTCCTGTTGTCCAATGTTAAAGTAATAACTCATCATGTCCATCTTCTGTTGTCCAATGTTAAAGTAACAACTCATCATGTCCATCTCCTGTTGTCCAATGTTAAAGTAACAACTCATCATGTCCATCTCCTGTTGTCCAATGTTAAAGTAACAACTCATCATGTCCATCTCCTGTTGTCCAATGTTAAAGTAATAACTCATCATGTCCATCTCCTGTTGTCCAGTGTTACAGTAACAACTGATCATGTCCATCTCCTGTTGTCCAGTGTTAAAGTAACAACTCATCATATCCAGCTCCTGTTAAAGTAACAACTCATCATGTCCATCTCCTGTTGTCCAATGTTAAAGTAACAACTCATCATGTCCATCTCCTGTTGTCCAATGTTAAAGTAACAACTCATCATGTCCATCTCCTGTTGTCCAATGTTAAAGTAACAACTCATCATGTCCAGGTCCTGTTGTCCAATGTTAAAGTAATAACTCATCATGTCCATCTCCTGTTGTCCAGTGTTAAAGTAAGAGCTCATCATGTCCATCTCCTGTTGCCCAGTGTTAAAGTAACAACTCATGTCCATCTTCTGTTGTCCAATGTTAAAGTAACAACTAATCATGTCCATATCCTGTTGTCCAATGTTAAAGTAACAACTCATCATGTCCATTACTTGCTAGCTTGAGTTCATTGGCTTGAGCTCCAATGCAAAGTCCTGTATGTCGGATGAAGGCATCCTGTTGTCCAACATCAGTGTGATGTCATACAGGACCTGAGGTTTGCGTGAGTATCCGTTGTCCCATGTCTGGCTTAATGGTGTGCAGACTGGTGATTCCTCGCCATACAGGCAGACACTCTCCGACTTCGGAGGAATCATGTCCATTAAAGTAATAACTCATCATGTCCATGTCCTGTTGTCCAGTGTTAAAGTAACAGCTCATCATGTCCATCTCCTGTTGCCCAGTGTTAAAGTAACAACTACTCATGTCCATCTCCTGTTGTCCAATGTTAAAGTAACAACTAATCATGTCCATATCCTGTTGTCCAGTATTAAAGTAACAACTCATCATGTCTATCTCCTACAGCTTCCGCAGTAGACCACCAACAGTTAGCTGACCACGTCCACCAAGAGACCGTCACCATCCAGCAGGCTGGACAGGCAGTGTATCCGACTCACCTACAGTACGTAGAGGGCACAGACCCAAGCATCTACACTAATGGCCAGATGTACGGACCACAGTAGGCTTAGTCGCTGAGAGTCTTCACCAGAGACATCTTCTCTGTCTTCTCTCTGGCAGCTCTCAGTCCAACTTGGCATTGCTCTTGATTTTTCCCTCTTTTGCCTTTTTGTGATTTTTGTTTCTATTTTTGGCATATTTGTTGCTCTTTTGATTAACTTTCTTTGTTTCTCTTAAAAATAGTAATAACTTTTTTTAAGATTCACCAAAATACTTAAATTTAAATATCTTTAAACATGTACTTTTACTTCTTGAAAAACATGAAAACAAATTAGTACCAAAAAACATTTTAAACATTAATAAATGCTATTGATAAATAGTTAATTATGTAGTGGACAGGTGGATATAAAGTTAATAGGAAAATTGAAAACAATTAGAACAAATAGCAAATGTGAGCAGATTACTAAAACTGTCATTGATTCAGTTATCACAACTTTTGTCTGGCGGTACAAATGCATGTCCTCATTGATAACATCAGATTGTTGTTGCAACAGTTCATGCTGCCCAGACAGTGAGAATAAAGATATTTAACCCTTTGAACTCTGGCTGGTCAACCTGTAAAACCCCATTCCCACGGGAATGATAAGAAACTGCATGGCACAAATGGATAACGCTAGTTAATTTGACAAAATTATGTACTAAGTTTTACACTGTTCTATATACAATGTTTTGATCACTTTACGAGAAGAGAAAACCTGGGACATGTTTTTACAACTGGAAAGATTTATAGAGAGATAGAGGAAGACACAAAAGAAACAGCTCAGGAATTCTCCTAATCATGACACTGTTGAACTGTATAAGAACATCCTTGTTTCATCAAGTCCTTCATTCTGATATAATTTTTATAGTGGGCAAAGCCATGTTGGATGTTTTGTTTTTTTCTGCTGTTGTTTATTTATTAGTGTGGTCTATTTTTGTTTTGTTTTACTGTATGCTTCATTATTGTCTTGTGATTTCCATCTCCTAAGAAAATTGTAACCACAGATGTTTGATGTTGTGACTAAAAAACATATGAGTTTAGGGAATGTGTAAATCAGCACTGGTATGTTTTAGTTTCATTATCATAGGGAATCATCCAGATGTACCTAATCAGTTACTATAGTACATCAAAAGTACACACACATGCATGGATATCTCCAGGAGAGACCCCACTTACCTGGGTCCAGAATGTCAAGACTATATATTTGCCAAATGAATAGACAAGGACTTTTTTCTTAGATATGAAAGGAATGACAGAGAGCAAAACAAGAATGTTAATAGCCGTAAAATGTATGATGCTGGTTGGTGTACCACCATTATATCTGCATGATGACTTCAGTTGTGAAAGCATGCAGTGAACTTGTATCTTTCCTGTGGCAACTTGCTGATGTGAATTATGGATTATTTTGCTATCACTACATATGAAAAATCCAGGCTCCTGAACTTAAAAGTTATAGAAAAATTTTTGGAATACAGTGGATTAAGAATAAGGAAAATACCAACATTCTGCCTATCTTAATTGGGGAAGAAAACTGATTCATCAACATCATCGTGTCTCAGAAAGTGATATACTTTGGCATTATTTAAAGTTGCAGTGGCTTAACAAGAACAATGAAAGACATGGTTTCAGGACAATGAGGCAGGGATCGATGTCAGTGACAATGAGCACAGGACATTAAATACCAGGGGCATGAAAATGTGTGAGGTAGGGGAACTGGCAAAAGATCAAGAGGCTTCCTGGGGCTGTGGTGAGGACCTGTTACATGAGGATGATGTGAATGTGTCACTTGTGAGGATCTGTTACATGAGGATAATGTGAATGTGTCACTTGTGAGGATCTATTACATGAGGGTGATGTGAATGTGACACTTGTGAGGACCTGTTACATGAGGGTGATGTGAATGTGTCACTTGTGAGAACCTGTTACATGAGGGTGATGTGAATGTGACACTTGTGAGGACCTGTTACACGAGGGTGATGTGAATGTGTCACTTGTGAGGATCTATTACATGAGGATGATGTGAATGTGTCACTTGTGAGGGTCTATTACACGAGGGTGATGTGAATGTGTCTCTTGTGAGGATCTGTTACATGAGGGTGATGTGAATGTATCTCTTGTGAGGATCTGTTACATGAGGATGATGTGAATGTGTCTCTTGTGAGGATCTGTTACATGAGGATGATGTGAATGTGTCACTTGTGAGGATCTGTTACATGAGGATGATGTGAATGTGTCACTTGTGAGGATCTATTACATGAGGGTGATGTGAATGTGTCACTTGTGAGGATCTGTTACATGAGGATGATGTGAATGTGTCACTTGTGAGGATCTGTTACATGAGGATGATGTGAATGTGTCACTTGTGAGGATCTGTTACATGAGGATGTGAATGTGTCTCTTGTGAGGATCTGTTACATGAGGATGTGAATGTGTCACTTATGAGGATCTGTTACATGAGGGTGATGTGAATGTGTCACTTATGTGGATCTGTTACATGAGGAGGATGTGAATGTGTCACTTAAGTGGATCTGTTACATGAGGAGGATGTGAATGTGTCACTTGTGAGGATCTGTTACATGAGGGTGATGTGAATATGTCACTTATGAACGAACATCAAGCTCCACTCCACACAAGGTTTCATAAGTATAAGCTCGTTCCTTCATTAAGAAGGCAAAAGCCCTACCTCAGAGATGCATCCATTCATTTTAATGTCCTCATTCATTTCTGTTTTCTTTTGTAGTTGTTTATGTCTTGACGGGGAAACTCCACATTTTCCCAAGTTTCTGTGTGATCATATTGTCATGTCAACAGTTAGTTGTCAATCACCCAGGTGTGATACTGCGATAGCTACCTGTGTTTATTTTATCTGGTTCTGAAGCTGCATGTTGCTTGTTATCTTATTATAATCAATGTTGTAAATGGAAAGCAGTTTTACAAACTGGCAACATGAAACTTGCAAAGTTGAAGGGAAGAACAGTACCTATGAAATTCATTTAAAAAATTATTATCGAAGCAAAAGTTGAAGGGAAAAACAATACCTATGAAATTCATTAAAAAAATTATTATCGAAACACCCACAGTTGAACAGTTGCTGGGCAACCTGCCTCCTCCATCACCAAGCAACTGTTTAATTGTGGCTATGTGGTCAACAAAGAAAACTATTTCATGCATTGTATTTGACGGACAACATACAAATTCTGAAATACGCTGGCGCTTTTGCCTTTAGGTGTTTAAAACTTTTGATTGTTCAAAGAGACCTATTAAGAGAGTGTGAAACAGGGGCGCTTAATGTCTCCAGATCTTTATTTTTCCTATGCAGTGAAAACAGTGCAAGAAATTTTGAAGATATCAGAGGAATCACCATTGGGGGACATAACATCAGTAAAATGAGATCTGCAGATGATACAGTATTGATTGCAGGCAATGAACAGGATCTGCGGATGATACGGTATTGATTGCAGACAATGAACAAGATCTGCAACATTTAGTAGATGCGGTTGTTGTACACAGAAAATAGCTAGGGTTAGAATTGTAAGAAGATACAGATGATGCTTCTCCAAAAAGAAAGAAATACCACAATGTAATATACAGATAAACGGGAATATTCATAAAGAAGTGAATCAGTAGAGCCATCTTAGAACAGTCATAACATCTGACGGGAGGTTCCTTGAAGAGATTGGAACAAGAATTATACGGTAAACATACTTTTGGAAGATGGAAAATATACTGACCAATAAAAAGATGTCAATTGCAATGAGAAAAAGAGTGTTGAAGAGCTACATAGAACCTGTAGGTTTGTATAAATGTGAAAAATGGACAATGAGCTGACAAGCTGAAAAACATCTGATGGCAGTGAAAATGTGGTCCCACACGGAACAAATAAAAACCGTATGCAGATTAGAGAAATTAGATAGCCAAGATTTTTTGGGCACATTATGAGAACAAATAAACTAGAAAACTTGGTGACAACAGGCAAAATTGAGGAGTAAGGAACAATGAGAAGGCAGAGAGATTAATATCTAGATGGCTTGGTCACGTGGCATGCTCGAGACAAGGACACAGAGTTGGTCTGTGATTGTGTGAGATGGCAAAACATGACCTCCTATGCTTATGGGCATAGTGTGTGATGATGATGTTTGTACAGTAAGACCCAGTAATGTATCTGTGGTTACCGTGGAGATAACAAATGCTGCACATGTGAGTAGCATCAGTGGAGACACATGTTACGTATCTCAGCTAGAAGAAGGATTCGTCTGTTAATGTAATCAGATATATAACTAGTATGCTTCTGGGGAGATGCAGCGGGACATGTCAGGCAAGACATGATGCAACCTATTGTATTTGACTTCCTTGTATACCGTGTGATAGATTGCCCTTTGTGAGAACTGCTTTCCAGAGCTCAGTGTTTGTGCTTCATAAACATCCGTGGTGTACATCTTGTGGGTGTGATGTTACATTAATGCTCATGTCATGGTTACTGATGCGGTCATGATTATAAATGTTAGGTAATTCTGAAACACTGGTGTGTAGAAGTAAGATAAAGGCTCCCTCTTGGCAAGTTTATGTTCAGTAGTTTACCATTGCTTTCTGAATGACCGGCACACATACCATTATATGAAAACCAACGCAAGGCGGTCTTCTGCCAAATCCTCCAGCTGTGTATCAATGGCGTTATACAGGATTATGAATTGCATCTAGAACCCCTTTGGCACAGAGCTGGCTTAAAATAGGTATAAAATAATTGTTTAGAAATTGCCTGGAGAGGAAATGCAGTGAGGAAGGAAAATGACCACCCTACCTCATTATGCTAGCGCCAAGAATATATGAAGGCCATACTTAACACACCCATGGAACATTCTGCCACGGAACTACTTTAGCCTGTACATTTTTGTTGTTTGGACAATTATTTCCACAGGATACCACAAAACCAGCAGTTATCAGGTCATTCAGTCTGAAGACTTGGGCACCATTTTGTGAACATCCCACCATAAATCTAACTTTGTGACTTCCCATAAACCAGTATTTGTCCCCTCGTCACCCCATTGCCCATCATCCCATCTGTGAGTTGTCAGAGTGCCACAGTTAGTGTGACAGTGCTACAGCCTACCCATAGACTCCTGGTGTTGTGGTATCGTGTTGATGTTAAGTTATGATTGCGATAACTGTCTTTGCTGTGCTGAACGTTAGCTTTTGCTGTAATTGCAGGCACAACTATGGTGATTACACCCAGGCCACCATGTACACCAATGTGGGAGGAACATACTACCAGACAACTCAAGGGGCTCAGGTAAGATGCTGACATTGGTTGATGGTTTCTTGGTCTATGTGAGTCTCTGTGACATTGGTTGATGGTTTCTTGGTCTACGCGAGTCTCTGTGTCATCTTCTTCCTTCCTGCCCTCTCCTGAGGACAGTTAGTCACACCTAGTAAAGCACCTCCGAGGTCATTGTCTCTGACTTTGCATACATCTGTGTTAGGTTTCCTTCCTTTAGATAGATTTCATCTCAAGTAACAGGCTGTATCTACCCATGGGTAGGTGGTTGCAGTGACCGCTGTTGCTGATGAACCCACCTTGACCATTACTTAAATATGTCCAGTCAGTTGAGTACACATGTCCCAAGCTCACTGTCTGCCACAGGGCACATGTTGCTACAAAGCACCAAACTTGCCTCTTAAGACTGGGGTTTAAAGGGTCTTCCATACCTAACACTTGATGGCAGAGATTACATGTGGATAAGGCAGAGATTATGTGTGACGTGACTGAGATTTGTGGACTGGGTAATCATTATAGTGTGGGCAAGGCAGAGATTATGTGTGGACAAGACAGTTTATGTGTGGACAGGGCAGATATTACATGTGGACAAGGCAGATTATATGTGACAGGAGAGATTTCTTCTTCGTTCATCCGGAGTTTTTTATTCGGACGTGATTGCGTTGTGCCTGTTTACAGCAGAGCTGCGTTCTTGCGCCGTTAGGCCGACACATCCGACTTCTGCTGGCATTTGTTGACCAGGTTAACCTTCCCGGGGGAGAGATATTATATGTAGACAGACACATAATGTGACAGGGAGAGATTATATGTTGATAAAACAATTATTGCAACAGGGGAGAGATTACATGGGGACAAGACAGATTATGTGTGACAAGGTAGAGATTACCTCTAGACAAGACACAGATTATGGGGACAAGACAGACATGATGTGAACAAAACTGTGTTATCTCGGTGGTATTCTTATGACTGTCCTACACAGGAATATATTATTATAGGCATTGACAAGCAATAACTAATGGATCAGCTGTGGCAGTATACAGAATGTCTCCTCTCTGATTTTCTCTCATCACTGCTCTGATCCTATACAATATCATGAATGCCTCCTAAGCCATGCTTTCAGTCGTTAATATAAATTGTGGGTAAGTCAGTCAAGCAAGGGACTCTTACTAGTCTGGAAGCGCACTTGGCCTATGAGGCTAGACCCATGTTTTTATAAAGCAACCTGCATTCTGCCTTTACTTCCCAAGACTTTTAATGGTACTTATTATAGGCTGGGTGGACCCAGGAGCCTGGGTTCATTTTAAACATTCTGCTATATGCAGAACAAAGCCATGACCACTGGGCCAGCATGGAGCCTCTAGCCTTGTATACACATAAAACTAAATGAAAACTTAAAATGTTTGCCTGCCCTGATGAGGATGGAACCCTTGATCATCGTCGGCCTGGCGGATGAGCTCTAGCCACTCCGCTGCTGCGGTTTTAATTAAGGATAAGGGGCTTGACAGATACCCCTTATATAAGGATTATATATTTCCATATATAAGAAAAAAGTTTTTTAAATAAATAATATAGTCGTGTTGATCATGCATGTGCGTATTCTTCCACCTGAACAGGTAGCCCAAACCTTAATGCCTGTAGGGACATCGGTGCAGACACTCCAGGGGCAGATCATCCAGCAGCCAGGCGGCGGGACATTTCTGATACAGAGTGGTACAGTAGATAGTGATGGAACCCCACTGTCACACACAACGAGGGCTTCACCCGTCACGGTAAGTCATTCCTTTCTTCTTCTTTGTTTTATAGTTGTGATTATTATGTGTCAGATAAGTATATCAGGTTAGCCATATCATGTTGAGATTCATTATGATTATATCAAGTTAATCCTGCCATGTTGAGATTTGGTTGCACTTTCAATACATCATGTAATCCTCAGCTGACTGTTGACACTGAAGATTAGAAGGACTTGTTTAAAATGGAAGTTAAAACAGATTGTTTAAAATGAAGGGCAAAGTGCTTGCTTAAAATTAAGGTTAACACAACTGGTTGAATATGAAAGTTAAGACTTGTTTAAAATGAAAATTAAAACAATTTGTTTAAAATGAAGGTCAAAGTGTTTGTTTAAAATGGTTAACACAGCTTAATGAATATGGAGGTTAAAACTTGTTTAAAATGAAATTTAAAACAACTTTTTAAAAATGAAAGTTAAAACAGCCTGTTTAAAACGAAGGTTAACGACAACTTGTTGAATATGCAAATTAAAAAAGTTATTTCAAATAAAAGTTAACATAACTTGTTTCAGATGAAGGGCAAAATACTTAAAATGAAGATAAAACTAATTGTTGAAAATGGTCAGAATGGCTGAAATGGAGGTGAAAATGATTTGTCGGAATATCAAATATATTACAATTGAAGTCCTGTGGTAGGAAGCTGCTGTGATTATATGAAGTGCCAGCGTGGTCTCATTTTGTGGGCCTGGCTGCACGGAGGACTAGGTGACCAGTCTTCACTCCTGTAACGACATCGACCCCTTGTCCTGCTGCACGGGCCATTGTTAAAGAAAAGAATACTGCATCAAACATTGTAAAACTCTGAAGGCCTTACAACTAATAAATACAAGTGTTATATAATGATTGAAGGGGTTTATGTGACTTCCAGACATAAATTCGGGATGGTGATCTTTGATGCCTGGAGTATTTCTTCTGCTTCAAAGTTCATGCAAGTTTGCACAGAAACATTTTGTCAATTTTTTAAATATTATCTTAGATGATCCACTGTGCTTTCTTCTGTTTAGTGTAGCTCAGCACAGTTTTGATTTGATTGAGTAGTATCAACAAATGTACACACCTTGTTTACATGGTGTAATTGGTAGTGCTTCACGTCTTTATCATTTTAACTTTGGTCCTTTGGCATTTCTAAATCAGTTATTGGCAGTATAAAGTTCCTAGGTATTTCTGAAAACAAACTTTGCAGACATGTCTGAACCAGACATCCACAATACAAACTTCCCAGACATTTATGACCCAGATGTCCACAATACAAACTTCCCAGACATTTATGAACCAGACGTCCACAATACACACTTCACAGACATTTCTGAACCAGACGTCCACAATACAAACTTATCACACAGTATTGAACCAAACATCACCAATGAATCATACATTACTATGAAACAATCCCCTCTTTCAAATCACACTATGAGAATCTCAGCTCTGTACATAAACTCTGTAGCACGGGATAGGGTCCCATTGTGTTCATTTCAAAATCCACACATACTATAATTATTTAATATGTTGTGCACACTTATAATACATGATCTGTTGTGTGCAAATATGATACACAATTTGATATTGACAAGGAATACGTAAACACCAGTCCTCCAATACCTTCACAGAAATCAGTTTTTGGGCTGCAGGTTAGTCACGTGTACACACCATGCTCAACTTCTTCATCATTAGCAAATCATTTGCCACCAGCTTTTTGTGTCAAAAACAGTCAACATTTCTTGATGAATGTCCTTGGCAGTAATTCATTTGGTACATTTAAAAAAAAAAAACAACCTCACAACAGCTCACTGTTCTTCAGTGGTGCAATCTTCAAGTTGGCAGACATGTTCAACACCAAGTGTGCACGAAACTTTGTGTGCACACACATAAATCAACGTCTCCCATGCACAAACATTATGATAGATGGATTTGCCACTTAGTGACACCTTTATAGACTACCAACAATATTATCTTACATCATTTTGTGACTTACTGACTTACCCTTACGCAGTCCGATACTAGCACTTGGAATATACAAGCTGTTACGTGCATTTAGATTATGAAAGGTTTGCAGTGGTGAGCATATACAATCTCTTAAGTGGTCTTGAAATATGCAATCTATTACATGCACTTGGAATATAAGGTCTTGTACGTGCACTTGGAATATACAGTATGTTATGTGCATTTATAATATAAAATATGTGCACTAAAAATATGTAATATGATATCAGCACTTTAGAATGCAGAATCTGCTATGAGCATTTGAAATATACAATCTGTTATGTGTGTGTGTAATGACATAACAGCCTGGTTAAATGTGTATGTTGTTAACACGTGTACATTTTCCAATGTCATTTATAACATTCTTGCAAGCCATTTTTATTCTTTCTGGTTTACAGTTTGCACAAGTTGATACTGTGTTATATATATATATATATTCATAAAGAACATAAAAACATAAAAGTATAGAGCAGCTTTACAAAAATACATTTACCAAGAACAAAGAAATTCACAACCACAAGCCTTCATCAGCAAACAGACACAAGAACATAGTCAGCGTGGAGATGATGCTACAATGACGACATTAAGGATAATAAAGAGAATGAGAAGAATGGACAATAAGAAAATAAATATGTGCTACTCTCATCAGAGTCACAGGATGCCAAACCACTACTGGACTGATCTATGTAGCACACATTTGTTGTCATATTGTCCATTCTTCCCTTTGTGCTTATTATACCTGAATGTGATCATTAGTGTCACCTCCGTGGTTTCTTTGTTCTTGTGTTTTGTCTGTGTCTTTGGTGATGAAGACTTTTCACCACAACATCCTTTGTTTTTCTGTAATTGTAGTTTGTAATGCTTGCCTGAATTTAGTGTTTTTAAATTGTTTACATTTCCACAAATTTACCACAGTTTAACCCAGTTTATTTATACTACTACATTGGCACCTTGCCGTCTTGACAGACGATAGTTTGTGCTTTAAAAAGGCATAATAACTTTTAACTATGGCGGTAGCGAGTGTGACTGATAAGGCCAATTTGCGCTGTAAATGTCTGTTCACAGTGGGTGCATGTGAACACGTGGTCATTTCCACCATCATGCACCATCTTACGTCTCAAACGCTTGGTGTGTGACTTTTCTGCAATAATTTTCTCCTTTGACTTTATTCCATTTCTGATATTTGCCCTCCATGCAACACGTTCAGTGGCGACTTGCTCCCAATGTGCATTATCAATGCCTGTATCAATCATGTCCCGCTTACACACATCTTTGTATCGTAGTAGAGGCCGACCCTGAGATCTCTTACCCATCTGTAATTCACCAAAAAAGATATCCTTTGGTATTCTACCATCATCCATCCGCCTAAGATGTCCTATCCATCTAAGTCTACGAAGACTGAGCATGGAGTAAACTGTCACACAACCTGATCTTTCCAATACTTCAGTATTTGTGATTTTGTCTTGCCACTTAATACCAAGAATTCTTCGCAGACACCGCATATGAAAGCTGTTTAAATTGTTCTCTTGGTGTGAGTAAGTTGTCCAGGTTTCACTGCCATAGAGAAGAGTACTAAGGACACAGGCTTGATAGACAAGGACTTTTGTTTTGGCAGTAAGCTTCCTGTTCTCCCAGACTTTTTCTTAACCTGTTCATTGTTGTTGCTGCCTTACCAATCCGGATGTTGATTTCCTGATCTAGGGATAATTTGCTATTTACCACCGATCCTAGATATGTAAAATGATCTACTATCTCTAGTTCGGCGTCGTCAATAAAGATTGATGGTACCCCATGTGCACCTTGTGACATAATCTGTGTCTTCTTTTTGCTAATTGTTAAACCAAATTCAGAACAAGCATTGGAGAATGCAGAAAGTAGACATTGCAATTCTTCCTCAGAGTGGGTCGTAACTGCAGCATCATCTGCAAAAAGCAACTCTCTGATCAGTACCCTCCTAATTTTGGTCTTAGCCTTCAATCTCTGAGCATTGTAGAGGCCGCCATCTGAGCGTGAGTGAATGTATATACCACCATCCTGATCACGAAATGCATATTTCAGTAGAAGTGAAAAGTATATTCCAAAGAGGGTGGGAGCTAGTACACAACCTTGCTTAACTCCACTCTTGATTTCAAATTCTTCAGAAGTTGCACCATCAAACTTGATTATACCCTTCATGCCTGTGTGGAACGATTCCACAATAGACAGAAGAGTTGGTGGGCAGCCAATCTTCTTTAGTGCCTTGAACAGACCCTCACGACTGACCAAATCAAATGCCTTTGTGAGCTCGATGAAGGCAATAAACAGTGGTTGATTCTGTTCACGGCATTTTTCTTGCATTTGTCGCAATGAGAATATCATATCAGTGGTAGACCGGTTCTGTCGAAAGCCACACTGTGATTCGGGGTAGACTTGATCTCCTAGGACTTGAAGTCTGCGCAGAACAATTCTGGCAAATACTTTTCCAACAATACACAGAAGTGAGATACCCCTATAGTTGTTGCAGTCGCTCCGATCGCCCTTGTTCTTGTACAGTGTTATGATGCTTGAATCTTTGAAATCCTGTGGGACTTGTCCTTCACGCCAGCATAGCTCTATTAGCTGGTGGATCTGTATAGTGAGTGTGTCTTGCCCACTCCTGATAACCTCTATTGGAATCCCATCCTTACCTGGAGCCTTGCCAGATGCAAGTTCATTTATAGCACACTTAACTTCTGTTATGGTGGGAAGTGTGTCCAGGTGGTCAAGAGTTGGTAGAGCCTCTATGGCGTTGAGGGCATTATCCGCTAGTTTGGTCTCACTTGAGTAAAGCTCCAAATAGTGCTCTACCCATCTGTCCATCTGCTGTTTCTTATCAGTGATGACTTCTCCAGTCAAGGTTTTCAATGGTGCACTTCTTTTGATCACTGGACCACAGGCTTTCTTTATTCCTTCATACATGCTTCTTATGTCTCCCTTATCACTTGCGATTTGAATGGACTCACATAACTTGATCCAATAATCATTTGCACACTGCCTGGCAGCCTTTTGCACATCCTTCCTAGCTTGCCTTAGCTCACTCAGAGTGTTACGCGTTGGTCTTTCCTTGTTTCTTAAGAGAGCTTTCTTCTTCTTTTCAATCAAGGGCTGCAGAGTCTCGCTGTTGGCCGCAAACCAGTCCTGCCTCTTATGATCCACAGTGCCGTAAACCTTTACGGCAGTTTTACAAAGAGTTTCCTTAAGTTTATTCCATTTATCATTTACTGTAAAATTTTCTGGTGTATCAGTGAAAGCGTCTTCAAGTTGCTGTTGAAACTGAAAGCACTTTTCAGGATCATGAGTGTTAATAATATTAATCCTGGGGCTAGATTTGTGTTTAGCTGTGTAGATTCTCTTTGGTCTCAGTCTAACCCTTGCAACAACCAAAGAATGATCCGTATCACAGTCAGCACTGTGGTAACTACGAGTCAATGATATATGGTTCAGATGTTGTCTCCGTGTGATGATGAAGTCCAGCTGGTGCCAATGGCCGGATCTTGGATGTTTCCATGTGACCTTATGCATCTCTTTTGTTTTAAAAAAAGAGTTTGTAATACATAGGTCATTACTGGTGCAATGCTCCAGCAGCCTTTGCCCATTTTCATTCATGCGACCGATGTTGTATTTTCCAAGGCACACTGGCCATGAACTCGAGTCCTTGCCCACACGAGCATTGAAATCACCGAGCATATAAATGTAGTCGGATTTTGGAACTGCCTTGATCACAGAGTCTAACTCCTCATAGAACAAATCCTTCACATCATCAGAGGAAACGAGTGTCGGTGCATATGCAGTAATAATGGTGGCAAACCCACATTTATACATATACATTCATATATACATACATATGCACACATATATACACATATAAACAGACAGACATACAAAGCGTGTACACACATTGACCATTCACCCATTCTTAGTTTAAGTTTGTATTTTCACTGTGTTCTTTACTATTGCTCAGTATAGAAGTGAAATGTATGTATTCAATTTGTACTGGCATCTTGGTGTCTTGACAGACAATAGTTTGTTACATTGTGCTTCAAAAAGGCATAATAACCACAACCAATGGTGGTAGGAATGTGACTGATCAGACCAATTTGCGCTGTACATGTTCGTCCACAATAGATGCATGTGAACACATGATCATTTTCATCATCATGCTCCATCTTACATCTCACACGCTGAGTGTGTGACCTATCTGTGATTATTTTCTCCTTTGTCTTTATTCCATTTCTGATGTTTGCCCTCCATGCAACACGTTCGGAGGCGACTTGCTCCCAAGGTGCATTATCAATGCCTGTATCAATCATGTCCCGCTTGCACACACCCTTGTATCGTAGTAGAGGCAGAGCCCGAGATCTCTTACCCATCTGTAATTCACCAAAAAAGATGTCCTCTGGTATTCTACCATCATCCATCCTCCTTACATGTCCTATCAATCTAAGATGACTGAGCATGGAACAAACCGTCACACAATCTTATCTTTCCAATACTTCAGTATTTGTGATTTTGTCTTGCCACTTAATACCAAGAATTCTTCGCAGACACCGCATATGAAAACTGTTTAAACGTTTCTCTTGGTGTGAGTAAGTTGCCCCGGCTTCACTGTCATAAAGAAGAGTACTAAGGCACAGGCTTGGTAGACAATGACTTTTATTTTGGCAGTAAGCTTCCTGTTCTCCCAGACTTTTTTTTTGCTAATCTATTCAGTGTTCTTGCTGCCTTACCAATCCTGATGTTGATTTCCTGATCTAGAGATAATTTGCTATTTACCTCTGATCCTAGATGTATAAAATGGTCTACTATCTCCAGCTCGGTGTCGTCAATAAAGATTGATGGTATCCCATGTGCACCTTGTGACATAATCTGTGTCTTCTTTTTGCTAATTGTTAAACCAAATTCAGAACAAGCATTGGAGAAAAGACATTGTAATTCTTCCTCAGATTGAGTCGTAATTGCAGCATAATCTGCAAACAGCAACTCTCTGATTATCACCCTCCTAATTTTGGTCTTTGCCTTCAATCTCTGAGCATTGTAGAGGCCGCCAGCTGAGCGTGAGTGAATGTATATACCACCATCCTGATCACGAAAGGCATATTTCAGTAGAAGTGAAAAGTATATCCCAAAGAGGGTGGTAGCTAGTACACAACCTTGCTTAACTCCACTCTTGATTTCTAACTCTTCAGAAATTGCACCATCAAACTTGATTATACCCTTCATGCCTGTGTGGAACGATTCCACAATAGACAGAAGAGTTGGTGGGCAGCCAATCTTCTTTAGTGCCTCACGACTGAATGTATTCAAATATACAGTTGATATTTCCGTGCTATAAAATGTACATAATTCAATAACACAAGTTAGTAATTATGATATAGTTAACTAACATACTGAGAAGTTGCCTTGATATGTATAGAAATATTCTTACATAACTTTGTGTCATAACAATATTCATGGAACTTGTGTATTTTGCTTGCATATATGCACATAATGTGTAGCTGGCTCTAGAGTTATCTGTTGCTCAGGTTTGGCTGTAAAGTTGCCAGTTCATAATGCTACTAGATGTAATGAGGCACTCATAAAATCCATCTGTAACTGTTGTTGCTATACATAATGAAAAATAGTGTTCACAATATTAAATTATATCAGTTTCCTGAAATAGCTTTGTCAGGAATTATAGTATCACTGTGTGAATTAAAATCTGTTTGTTGAGTGAATAAAAAGAAATGTATGCGTGGGGATGCCAGAAAAGAGGAGCACACATTGAGTGCAAGAGGGGAGACTCATCAATCCCGGCTGAACTAGCAATTGGCCACTACATTGATGGGTTTATATCTGAGGAAACTGATCCACCCATGAACACAACTGATGTGCAGTGATGATAATTTGCAATGAACTTGACTGAATAAAGATTAGATGAATTAAACGTTATTTATTGTGTGGATTATTATTTGCTAAACTGAAAGTCATTAACTTAAGGTCATTGATTATATGAATCTAAACAATATGCCAGCTAAATTTCACTGACTATGTGAATCTGACAAATATGCCAGCTAAATTTCACTGACTATGTGAATCTGCCTTTCCTCTGAAGTAAACTAGGCAGGCCGAGAGAGGGACCATGCTGCATGGACAACACATGGTCTCAACAAATCAGTCCAGACTTTGTGCTATGGAGAGGTATAATCCCTGGCTTTACAGCCATAGGTTGTAGTTATTATGCCTTTTTGTGTGTAGCACAATGTAACAAACTATCATCTGTTAAGACAGACAGGAGCCAGTGATTTGAATTTAATAAATATGCCAGCTAAATGCCAGTGATGATGTTATGTAAAAGCCATTGATAATATCATCTATACTGCATAGATTAATGCTTCAGTCACCGGAGTCAGTGACAATCAGAGATAACATTGCTTCTAGTGTACATTTGGTATTTGTCTTCTCCTTTCTTAAATAGTCCCAGAATTCAGGTTCAGTGTCAACTGAAAACCATTGATTATGTAAACTAAAACCATTGATTATACCAACTAAAAACAATTGATTATAATAGTTAAAATCCAGCGATAATACCATCTAAATAGCTAAAAAGCAAGGGGTTATAGCAACAATAATTCATTGATAACAGTTAAAATTAATGCCCTCAGCTAAAAGCCATTGATTATGTCATCTAAAAACCATTGATGACAAATTAAAAACCATTGAAAAACCTATCAAAAGCCATTGATTGTTGTTATTCCCCATTTTTCGGTTTTCTCTTCCTTTCTTAAAGAATCACATCCCTCTGGCAGAGCTGAGCAATTTGCATTCAAAAGAGGTAAGGCACCTTCACACAATGTAAAGTGTGGTTGAGCAGCCAGCTGCCCATGTCATGTCCTCATGCAGCCAAGGTTTCCATTTCTGTTGTCTTTTGTTGTGCTTTTGTCACACTGTTAGAGTTCATTTACTTATCCCACATGCTGAGCTTAGATCAGCCAGGCATCTTCATGGCTTGCTATTGCATGGCTTAACATGTAATAGCACATTTTAAAACTAAAACATTGTTACTGAAATTTAACGCAGAAATGATGCTCCAGTTTTGTTTTAAAATTATTTGGTTTTATCTTTCATTTTGATTAATATTAAATAACATTGGTAGGTGGCTGTTAGTGCAGTAAATTTGAGGCTCAGATTAAAAATCATCTGTAGATCAGATTAACTGGCACGTGTTTTAATGTTTGAAATTCAGAGTAAGTTGGTTGTTGTTTGTGACTTGCATGCTAAAAAATCTGATACACTTGTGAACTATCTCCTCTTCTTCTTGTGCCTACTAGTAACCAGGTGTTATTGGGATGTAACAGTTTATAGATAATATAAGAATTGTTGAAGATATTTATCTAAAATGCATGCTTTCATTCAGTCCTCTCCTTTCTGCTCTGGGTTGCAGAGGTATCTTAGTGTGCTTTTTCATTGAGTAGATCAGTAACTGGCACACTTGTCTGCCTTCCTGGTGGTTGTATGTTCAATTCCCCTTCAAGTTGAGGATTATTTTGTCATTGACCTAGGCTGCCAGATTGACCTCGCTTCTAATCTCCTGGGCATTACAAGCTGGCAATGTGATATCGACCACATCACCCATCGAGTGCTGTTTGGTGTAAAAAGTAGGGCGAGCACCATATACCCAACACCCAAAGCATGAAAAAGGGGGGTACTTATATACAGACAGATGCCTCATGAAGAATGATGTCATGCTGGTCTTCTATGGCAGCGGATATGTGGACATCATATTGTAGTAGATGTAGATACAGGTTGATGCGTTGTGACAGGGAAACTGTTGTCACAGAAATACTGTCGTCACAGATACATTTGTCATCGAGAAAGTACATCTCAAAGGAAAGGTTTAAAAAAAAGGTTGCATATCTTTTACAGGATGGCGCAGTCAAACTCGGCATTGTATGACTGATATCCTGGCTAGCTAGTTTACGTTTGGTAGTTTGCCATTGATTTCTGAACAATTAGCACACACACCATTGTATGAAAACCAATACAGGGTGGTTTGCTGCTGAATCGCCCCCAGACAGCAAGGACGGCTGCCGTACCCAGCATGCTACTGTTGCCCGCAGACAGCAAGGACGGTTGCCGTATCCAGCATGCTACTGCAAGCACTTCTCCCAGACAGTGGCAACCTCATTGACAGAATGCAGCTGTTTGGGTGTTGTGAAGCATGGATAGTTTTTAGAAGTCTCGGGGAAAGACAGTTGGCCAGGTCATACCCCAACAGCTGTGAAGCTTCCAGTTGCATTGATTCCTGCCAGACATGTTGTTCTAATGCAACAAGAGGCAAATGTCAGTAGAGTAGTGATAGTACTGTTGTATCTTCTATCAGATATTGGTTGTCAAATGACAATAATTACTTTTGCTGCATTTAGGTGGCGTTTGTGCAGATTAAGCCGAGGGGTTAGCATGTCCACCTCGGGTATCACGGGACTTGTGTTCTGTTCCTTGCCCAGGCTCACTGTTTTTATATGTTAGGGGTGGAATGAGATTCACAGCCTCTACACTATATGCTGATTGCTATGGCAAGCAGCATTTATTTCTCTCAGCCCCTGCAAACGTTTGGTTTGGCTTTAAAGGATCCATTTTCATAGTGCACACATCTCCATAAGTGCTTCAATCTCCTCCCATAGATCACGCAAGGAGAATCTATGCATTGTGCACGAACTCCATAACGCCAGCCATAATCAAATGTGTCTACGGCAGAATGATATGTATTATAATTATTCTTTTTAAGACTGGCTTTCTTAATTTAAAAACTTGACCTGGTCAGCGGTTTATTCTGCTTGCTTTTTTAATATCTATCTGCTGAGAGATTCGTAGCGTAAGCAACATGCATAAATGTCCTGTGAGTTTGATGCCCTTGTCCAAGCCACTGCCCTATGATTGAGAGTAGTACACTATCCATTAGTTTATTTGTCTGAAAATCCGCACAGCTCCATGAGATTGAGTGATCAGCTTCAGCCAGAGGTGGATGCTGTAACCTCCATCCCCAGAACATCCTTCCTGCAGTAGTGGTAGTTTTGTTTAAATAGTTTTTTTTTTTCTCTTTCACTCCAGATGACTCCTTGTCTGTATCTTCTCACCTGGCCTGTTCCTCTCTTCTCTCCCCTTCTCTCACCCCCAGCCCTATTTCTAAGTTTTTATAAATCTAATTTTTACAAACATAAAAACCACACTTTTCAAATGTGTGAAAGCGCCTTACATTACTGTCTGTATACATTTCTGGGTGTATCGTAGTACTTTTCTTAACTTGATTTTCTTAATCGCTTTGAGTTTGAGTTACATTTTATTTTTGTTTTGCGTTTGATAATGAAATTATAAGTTGCTGTTGTCTGTTGGTGATTTGCGTGCTTGTGTTCTTTGTTATAGTTCATCTCTTATTTCTAAATAATTGTTGATAGCAATAACTATCCCTACCGGACATAAAAAGATGTTATTTGCAACGAGAAAAAGAGTGTTGAGGTGCTACATAGATACCTGTGCTTTTGTATGGATGTGAAGCTTGGACAATGAGCAAACAAGCTGGAAAACGTGATGCCTGTGGAAATGAGGTTTCTGAGGAAAATGCAAAGAATACCATGGACAGACAGAAAAACCAATGACCAAGCCCTGCAAGAAACAAATGAAAATCGTAAACTCATTAGAGAAATTTGACGCAGGCAGTCACAATTTTTTGATTACATTATGAGAAGAAATAAATTGGAGAACTTGGTGACAACTGGTAAGATCGAGGGGAAAAAAACAAGTGGAGGGCAGAGAAGTAAATACCTAGATGGCTTGGCCCCAATTGAGGTCGCTGTATTACTTCCAACAATATTGCATCAGTTTCCTCCTCTGTTTTAATGTGCACACTTCAGTAATGTAGATGTTGTCATGCTTTGCATCCACCTTGTCTGTTTTGATACATTCTTCACTAAGCATTTATTTTTATTTTGTGTGATTATTATTTTGTTTTTAATTATGTGCATTAATGTCACTATTTAAAAAAAAAAAATCTGCTTTGCCATTTTTACTGTCGTAAATTATATTTCCATTGTCAGTGCTTACTTTCGCATGGGTTTATTGCTGTTTTTAGGCTAACCTTATAGCTTTGCTAAACGTTTTTCTCTCTCTGTTGATTACTCTAATAGTATTCAGTTGTGTTTATACTGGTAGCTTAGAAAGAATAATACGATATATCGTTTGAGAAGAATGTTGAGAATATCATGGACACAGAAGAATGTTGAGAATGTCATGGACAGGGGAAAATGTTGAGAATATAATTGACAGGGAAGAATTTTGAGAATATCATAAACAGAGAAGAATGTTGAGAATATCATGGATATAGAAGAAAACAAATGCTGGGCTGTTGACAGCTGCAGGAGCGGCTAGGTTGCTCATGAAAACTGCAGGAAAAAACAAATACAGTGTATGGGGAGAGATAGAGGAAGATAGAGACAGATGTCTGTGGCAAGCTTAAACAGCTGGACAACACATCATATTTGCATCACCAACTTCATCCACATTTCAAATGACAAAGTCATAATCACAGTGTCTGCTTCTCATCAGTTAGAGGTGTTGCCCTACAGAAACTGACATACTGGATTATGCGTCAAACTGGTCAACTTAGTTATGAAAGTTAACCATATGTTGAACTTACATTGTCTGGTATGACTTATGTGAACTTTTCTTGCATCCCACCAGGTACAGTGGCTGATAGACAACTATGAGACAGCCGAGGGCGTCAGTCTTCCGCGCAGCACCCTGTACTACCACTACTTGAGGCATTGCCAGGAGCAGGGCCTTGATCCAATGAATCCGGCTTCCTTTGGCAAACTGATTCGATCTGTGTTCTTAGGTCTCCGCACGAGACGCCTCGGTACCAGGTACTAAACTCCATCTCATCTCTTACGTTTGTCAGTCGACCTTGGTGTGAAAAATAATGTATTAACCCTTTACAGGGCAGACGCTTGTCCATTTTGTAGCCCTGAACGGGCAAGATTTTTTTCAGGTTTGGAAAAAGTTCGGGTCGCGTTAGTAAAAACATCACAAATAAGGTGTTAGTCAACCGATTTTAGTTAAATAAACAACACAATGAAGGGAAAAGCATGCAGAATATGTTACTCACGTGATTGTTGCCGGTAATCCATACATGAACACAAATATTTACGAAATACGGCATGTTGTTTGTGATTTTCCGTCACCTATACGGCAATATACAAACACATTTTCAGAATCATAATCACTTTCTTTAAAGTCCGACTCACGACTGCTAATGCAAAGTAACGCTTTGCACTGATATCTAGCTCCGATTAATAGTCAACTTCGTGCCCTTTAATGTCATTTAAAATTAACCTAGCGAAATCTCGGCTATCACTTGAAGAATCGCCGAAATCCATTTTGAAAAATAGCGTAAAAATCCCGAAAACTATCAAAAATTGTCCTTAAAAGTCCGTTTAAATTGATACTATCGCGTTTACAAATGGCGGCCACGTTGCCAAGCTGTAGGCGAAAGCGAAAGTAGCCGTCGGAAGTGTCGGAAAGCCGAGAGATCGCGATTTTACAATGCATAATAGTATCGGCCGGAATCGGCCGTTGCGATCGTTTTCTCGCATCGGCCGGAATCAGACGCTGTGCCTTGTAAAGGGTTAAACAGACAGTTGTAGACTGTATTATAGATCATAATCTAAAAAAATGTTGGTAAGTGTCTTCTATGGTGACGTAGTGGTTAGTGTGTTTACCTACCAAAGCATTGCTCCAGGTTCAATCCTCAGCTGTGGCAGGATAATTGATTTGCTGACTACTACAGCTCTGAGGCTGATCCAGCATTATCAAATGGACACCCACAAATTGTCCAGAATTTTCTGTGAATTGTGTCAGAAGGGAAGGCAGTACATAAAGAAAGTGGCCACTCTACGTCATAATGGCGTGACCTAGAACGTGTGAAGGCCCAACAATTCAGTACTCACTGACAGCATCTGCCTTTGTCTTGTGTGTGTTTGTCAGTCGTGATGTCAGTTGTGTTTATTACGTGGCCAGGTATAACATTGGTGTTTTTTTTTTTTTTTTTGGAAACGCCTCCATAAGTAAAGCTTGCTTTACAGGCTTTATGAACATTGAGATGATTGTATAGACATTCGGGAGAGTAGCTCTGGCGTGGTGGGTAGTGAGTTTTGCTAACCAACACAGTAGTCTGGGTTCAGTGATGATAAGTTATAATAGGGCATCTGTGCTGCGGGACCTCTGAGAGAATGTGATTAATACAGAAGAATAGACTACCATGGTCTAGAAAGAATGCAGCAGCAAGGGGTACTCAGAGGTAATGCAAGACAGACATATAATCAGATTGCAAAGGGCACCATTAGTATTGGAACTCTATGCTGGCTGTTGAAGATAAGGGCTGAATGCTAATGAGAATGCCCTGAGTGCAGTGATATCGGTTTTTGACTCAACTCATTGACAGGATTTGTTCCCTCACACCCAGCCTCATAAAATGGGCACATGAAAATTCACTCTTGCAGTCCAGGTCACTTGTTACTTTAACTCAGTCTGTCCCATGTTTAATTCATTCTATCCCATGTAGTGGCTATGTTATCTCATTTTGTCCAAGTAGTGGCTATTTTATCTTGTTTTGTCCCATGTAGTGGCTATTTTATCTTGTTTTGTCCCATGTAGTGGCTATTTTATCTCATTGTGTCCCATTAAATGTTGCCCTGGGCAGTGAATGGTTGTAAGATGCTGGAAGACTGAGTCCCAGCCCTTGAGTCTCATGTGCTGACATCCACATTGCCTGAGCTCTTAAAAGTGATGGCATCTATAGGAATGATGCTGAAGCACCATCTGCATATGGACTGGTCAACTTAATTATGAAAGTTAACCATATGTTGAACTTACCACTTCTGCGCTGGCAGAGGCATGTTGCATTCCATCAAGAGCCACAGATCACTAGAGCAGAACATGAACACTGGTCAAGACTTATCAGCAACTCTTCATGGTGTGGCCTATCCACAGACTGTGTTCCAAGTCTGGTTAAAACTCCAAGAGTTGCCACACCTCCACAGATGTGAGGTTCCCTGGGCCATCCTTGCACACCTCCACAGATGTGAGGTTCCCTGGACCATCCTTGCACACCTCCACAGATGTGAGGTTCCCTGGGCCATCCTTGCACACCTCCACAAATGTGAGGTTCCCTGGACCATCCTTGCACACCTCCACAGATGTGAGGTTCCCTGGGCCATCCTTGCACACCTCCACAGATGTGAGGTTCCCTGGGCCATCCTTGCACACCTCCACAGATGTGAGGTTCCCTGGGCCATCCTTGCACACCTCCACAGATGTGAGGTTCCCTGGACCATCCTTGCACACCTCCACAGATGTGAGGTTCCCTGGGCCATCCTTGCACACCTCCACAGATGTGAGGTTCCCTGGACCATCCTTGCACACCTCCACAGATGTGAGGTTCCCTGGACCATCCTTGCACACCTCCACAGATGTGAGGTTCCCTGGACCATCCTTGCACACCTCCACAGATGTGAGGTTCCCTGGACCATCCTTGCACACCTCCACAGATGTGAGGTTCACTGGACCATCCTTGCACACCTCCACAGATGTGAGGTTCACTGGACCATCCTTGCACACCTCCACAGATGTGAGGTTCCCTGGACCATCCTTGCACACCTCCACAGATGTGAGGTTCCCTGGACCATCCTTGCACACCTCCACAGATGTGAGGTTCACTGGACCATCCTTGCACACCTCCACAGATGTGAGGTTCACTGGACCATCCTTGCACACCTCCACAGATGTGAGGTTCACTGGACCATCCTTGCACACCTCCACAGATGTGAGGTTCACTGGACCATCCTTGCACACCTCCACAGATGTGAGGTTCCCTGGACCATCCTTGCACACCTCCACAGATGTGAGGTTCACTGGACCATCCTTGCACACCTCCACAGATGTGAGGTTCACTGGACCATCCTTGCACACCTCCACAGATGTGAGGTTCCCTGGACCATCCTTGCACACCTCCACAGATGTGAGGTTCCCTGGACCATCCTTTCATACCTCCACAGATGTGAGGTTCCCTGGGCCATCCTTGCACACCTCCACAGAGGCGAGGTTCCCTGGACCATCCTTGCACACCCCACTGGTTCCTCATGAACATGGTCCATATGCAGATGGTGCTTCATCATCATTCCTATAGATGCCATCTCTTTTAAGAGCTTAGGCAATGTGGATGTCAGCACATGAGACTCAAAGGCTGGGACTCAGTCTTCCAGCATCTTACAACCAGCTTCCAATCATCCTGAAGCTATGTTTGTTTTGGTATCTCCAGAGGTAACTCCAAGTACCACTACTATGGCATACGGATCAGGGCCAACTCATCCTTGAATCAATTCACGGATGACCAGACAATGGCTTTGAGGCAGCAGCCGATGTACACAAGTAAAAAGTGAGTTGTTAAAATTATAAAACTAATTAGATTGAAAATGTGAAGTCTTTAAATTGTGCTGCAGGGATAAACATGAACATAGCTACACTGAGCATATGTGATAGAGGAGTTCAGAAGCAGACGTAGTTTGTAGGACAAGTACCCTGCAGTAGTTTCTGGGACTCTTGATGGATAGTGTTTCCATGACAGCTTCTAGGAGTTGTACGGATAAGGGTTCCGTAATCGTCTCTAAGATATGCCAAGCTTCAGATTAACTTCACCAGGCTTCACACTGATGATCTCTCTTAACACTCATCATATGTCTCTTTACATTGACCAGACTTCTCTTAACTCTAACAAGATGTCTTGTAACATTGACTAACACCTCTCCTAACTCTAACAAGACCTTTCTTAACATTTACTAAGACCTCTCTAAACATTGACTAAGACCTTTCTTAAACTGACAAAACCTCTCATCTGCCGGTAGGGAACTGTACAGATACTAGTCTGGCTATCAAGTGGATGACTAGTCAGTCTCATCTGTGATGTATGCTGAGTCCTACAACTTTTGCAAGCTGCTGGACTGGAATCAACAGCAATTCTCTGTAATCTTGGGAGAATCAGTCCCCAAGTTCGCTGGGCTGGAATTGAGTCCCCTAATTCTTCGGTTTGTACAAGAGGAACAACGCAGATTGACAGGATGCTCACAACTAATGTTTGCATAGTTGTTATTGGTCAGTCCAGAGTTAAATCCTGTTCAGCTCACATCACTGAATAATTAGGGTCCAGCTACAATTTCTAGGATAAATACAGATTGAGGATCTCATTGTGCTTTCAGTGATGTGTAACGAGTGTTTTATCATTTGAATTTTGTAGATTATCAAGCCAAAAGCAAGAAGGTACTGACGGGGACACAGGGCAGACTGGCACACAAGGAGGGCAAACAGATGCGTCACACTCACAGCAGCAGCAACACACACAGTTCCTGGGTGATGCCTCCCACGCCCTGCCCACTTTTGGCAGTGTCAACATGGGTTCTGTCTCGTTACCTGACGGCTGTGAGGTGGAAGATGTCCGCAACTTTGAAAAGATGTACCGGGAGCATGCAGAGGTTGGTCCCTTCTTTGCTGATCATTCTAAGATCTGTAGAGTTATTTGTGTATATTGGTTCAAGATGGCAGTGGGGTAGCCTAAAGCTACATTGTCAATAGAATATTACTGTATGCTATACTCTCTTAAATTAATCAAGTT
This sequence comes from Cepaea hortensis, assembly GCA_963921405.1. Lineage (NCBI taxonomy): Eukaryota > Metazoa > Mollusca > Gastropoda > Stylommatophora > Helicidae > Cepaea > Cepaea hortensis. The sequence goes on from OY992885.1 coordinate 112,298,573, forward strand.
GCTTATTGTAGGTATGTTTGTGTGTATGTATGTCACATACTCTGCGAACTTAGTTAAGTTGTGTGTGTGTGTCCACACATTTTTTTTTTTTTTTTTAAATCAAATTTTAGAATCACATGTTGTCACTTGATGTGACTCTCCATTAACCATATTTGTGAATGGACTCCAACCAGGCTGTGGTTGATGTGGTTGTGAACCTTCACTTCAACTTGATCGAGAATCTGTGGCAGACGTTCTGGAGGAATCCAACACCAGATACCATGTAAGTTTGACCTACATTCCTTGTGTTTGCATCACATTGTCATTGTGTATGCTGTTTCTTGCTGAAATTAGTGTTTTTGTCTTCTTTTGTCTCACTCTAGGTTAATCAAGCTGTTATCAGATATGATTGAGCTATCGTATAACAGTAGATAGTATTACCTGCTTTCTGTTAGCGCCGAATGTTGGGCGGGGCTCACCAAACTCAACACCCCATATTGTGTCAACGGCTTTGGGTGAAGAAGCGCAATTTGGAGGGTACAAGCCTTATCCTGGTGCGAGGAACTGCAACCTAAAGACAAAATGTCATGGCAGGGCAGACTAGGTCCTAAGCCTTGGTTGGCAACTCGTCTAGGATAGGAGCATTTGAAAGGCAGACAGAGCATTGCTTTGCTGATCTAGCAGCTTCTGCAGCTTGTCTTGTTCCAGATGTATTGGTGATACCTTTCCTCTGGAGTAAACTAGGCAGGCCAAAAGAGGAATCATGCTGCATGGGTAACACATGGTCTCTACAATTGAGCCCAGGCTTTGTGCAATGGAGAGGTTATTATGCCTTTATTGAAGCACAATGTAACAAACTATCGCCTGTCAAGATGGCCACGTGCCAATGAGTCTCACTCGGGACACAGGGTTGGGGCCTGCAGACAGGGAAATATCTGCAACCTGTGAAGGAAACATGAGCTACCCAGGCCTAACCCCAGCCAGTCGGTCAGTGCAGAGCTGCATCTTGACCTGGTTACCACCTAATATGCCTGTCCACAGATGTGAAGGTCCAGTGCCGGTCTTGCCAACCCAGAAGGTTTCTGAGCTTGGGGAGGAGAATGGAAAGCCCTGCAACATTCCCCTGTGGTGATGCTACATCGGTACTGGTTTGAGAGAACAGTGTCTGGACTAAATACTGCTGAGCTGTGGAACAATCCTTCACAAGGAATCCTGCACCCATCTTCTCTTTGGCCTTCCTCTTCCTCTCTTCCCAGGCATATACCCCTCCATTATTGTTCTCTCCAAACTTTCGTGACGTTTCAAGTGACCAAAATATTTCAGTTTTCTTTGTTTTATCGTCTTTAATAGCCAACCTTCTTCAGTATTCAGCTCTTGAAGTATGGATGCATTTGTTCTTTTCTTTACCCAAGATAATTTTAGAACTCATCTATAACATTTATTTTCAAAGGCAATTTTGCGCTGTTCAGCTTGTTTAGTAAGTGTCCATGTCTCACAGGTGTATGTTGCAATGGGAAATAATATTTCCTAATATGTATAGAGATGAAACTTTATCTTTGAGTTGATCTGGCTTTGTTGATGTTTTACATTAGTTTAGATCTTTAGACTGATCTATTTGATTCATGTTTTACAATAGTTTAGATCTCTGGACTGATATATTTGATTGATGTCTAACATTAGTTCAGATCTCTGGACTGATCTATTTGATTGATGTTTTACAATAGTTTTGTTCTCAGCGCTGATCTACTTTAATGATGTCTTACATTAGTTTTGATCTCTGCACTGATAAAATTATTGATGTATTACTCTGAATTGATCTACTTTCTTAATCGATTTACTTTTTTAATGACATGAGCGTAGATTAATAAACTGATATACTTAATTGATATTGTACATTAGTTTAGATCTCTGAATTGATCTTCTTGATTGATGCCTTGCAGTAATCTTGATCCGGTTGAAAAAATGGAAAAACGAATGCCTAAAGAGAAACTGTTTGCACTGTGTCGGTATGAGCCACTGCTGAATTGGGTGCGCAGGTCAGACTATGCATTTTACCAGGCGTTGGTAGAGGTTCTGATCCCTGATGTGCTGAGACCGATCCCAAGTAAGTTGCTGGAGTATAAATGTGCTGTTTGAACAGAGAATCTATGAACGCTAGATTGTGCAGTGTGTAGCCTGGCCTTTGTCACTGTTCTCAACTGCATACCGCAGAGTTATATATCATTTGAAGTGAATAGATGAATCATAATCTGGTTGAAATACATAACACGCAGTCACTGATGCAGGCTAAATGTATATTGATGCACTGACACATTCAAACAGTATCATTTTAACTCTTTCAGGACAGTGATTGTTTCCATGTTTTTTGCTGTACAGTGCAGACACTATAAGGTGAACTTACCTGGGACCCAAGAAATTGTTCTTCTTATCAGAAATACCTCTTATAAGAGTTGAAGCATGTAGTAATGCATTTACAACGTACAATACAATATTCTTCACAACATAAATTTGCCACATCCGAGATTGCCTTAAGCGGTTTCCACAGTATTTTCTCTCTTTTGTAGCTATCATATACTGTTACTTTTATTTCCAGGTTTGTCGTGTAATATACTGATGTCGTTTTCATAAATATACGGGACATTTAATGTAGATTTAGACAATGGCATCTTTGTGTGTGTACCTATATCTATGTGGATTTTTTAAATTAACTGCTAAAATCTCCATTCTTACCATCACTTAAATTTGTTCAGCTGTCAGGTGAACAGGGTATTTTCCTGTATGTGTACGGGTTGCGAATGAAAATTGGTCACACTATTTCATGGAAACTTAATCTAGGTGTGGTAGCTAATTTAAAAGTTATTTCTCTCACACACAGTTTAGCGCAGCTGCTTTATAAAGCCACATTAAGTAGTAAAAGGCCTGTTCAGACTTCCATTTCCCCCTAATTAAAAATGTCCAACCGTGATAAAATGAAACAAAACATTCAGTTGAAGTGATGTGCCTCAGTCACCAGCTCTTCAGTATCAGCATACCTTTAACCAGCCAGGAATACTGGTTCATCAGCATTTAAGTTTTAATAAGTTGTTGCTTAAAATATGACTTGTTTAAGTTTTCCACATACATCTTTTTTCTGTCTTCCTCTTCTCCTCTAGCCAAGTATTTTCCCACATCTCTAATTCCATTTCTCTAATCCACCTTTTTTGTTGACATGCCTCTTAAATTTAATTTATTTCTGTATGATTTTGATGAGCAATCAAGTAATATCTGTAGCTATGACTACTTCAGTGTATGTTTCTTCTCTGTCCACATTCATAGCATTTTTCTCAACTGTATATTCTTATTCCTTTGAAAATAAAGTTTGTTTGTTCATTCACAAAAGCCACATCTTATGTTATGTAATAGAAGCTTTGTAATCCATGTTATGTTAATGTTTTCATCATCATCAGGTGCCTTGCAGACTGGCATGGGCAGACATGCTTCCCCACATCTTGCATCTCCAACAAGATGTATCAAGTTGTGTACTGACATTTCCCTGTAACCTTTATGACAGTCCATCCAGAATCGTCTCTGGCTGTCTTCTTGTACCTATCCTCCCATAAATCTGTCCATATGTTACATGTTTCACTCTTCCTCTTCTCATAACATATCAATGACATATCAGCTGCCTCTTTCTGATGTTTGTGATAAGTTGTCTGTGTGTCTCAGTTGATGTTTTGTTATCATGTCATTGCTGATCACTTGCTGGTGTTTGCATCTTCTTTCAGGCTCTCTAACTCAAGCCATCCGTAACTTCGCCAAAAGCTTAGAAGGGTGGCTGAAAAATGCTATGCAAACTATTCCAGAGGAGATGGTGAAAACCAAGGTAGGTTCCCCCAGGTACAGTCATTTAACATGATTGATTTCTACTTGGTAGAAATGGTGAAAATCAATTGTGTTCTTTCAGGTACACTCATTTAACATCACTGTTTTCTACCTGGTAGAGATAGGCTAGCAATGATATCAACTAGATAGAAATAGACTATTCATGATTTCAATCATAAATTGATAACTTGCAATGATTTCAACCAGACAAAGATGAACTAACAATGGTTTCAACCAGACAGAGATGAACCAACAATGGTTTCAACCAGACAGAGATGAACTATCAATGATTTCAACCAGACACAGAACTAACAATGATTTCAATCAGACTGAGATGAACTAACAATGGTTTCAATCAGACAGAGATGAACTAACAATGGTTTCAATCAGATAAAGATGCACTAACAATGGTTTAAATTTGCTGCTGGCAACTCTGTGTGTGTTTATGTAGAGAGTTGTATGTTTGCTGCTGGCAACTCTGTGTGTAGAGAGTTGTATGTTTGCTGCTGGCAACTCTGTGTGTGTTTATGTGGAGAGTTGTATGTTTGCTGCTGGCAACTCTGTGTGTGTTTATGTAGAGAGTTGTATGTTTGCTGCTGGCAACTCTGTGTGTGTTTATGTAGAGAGTTGTATGTTTGCTGCTGGCAACTCTGTGTGTGTTTATGTAGAGAGTTGTATGTTTGCTGCTGGCAACTCTGTGTGTGGAGAGTTGTATGTTTGCTGCTGGCAACTCTGTGTGTGGAGAGTTGTATGTTTGCTGCTGGCAACTCTGTGTGTGGAGAGTTGTATGTTTGCTGCTGGCAACTCTGTGTGTGGAGAGTTGTATGTGTGCTGCTGGCAACTCTGTGTGTGGAGAGTTGTATGTTTGCTGCTGGCAACTCTGTGTGTGGAGAGTTGTATGTTTGCTGCTGGCAACTCTGTGTGTGGAGAGTTGTATGTTTGCTGCTGGCAACTCTGTGTGTGGAGAGTTATATGTGTGCTGCTGGCAACTCTGTGTGTGGAGAGTTGTATGTGTGCTGCTGGCAACTCTGTGTGTGGAGAGTTGTATGTGTGCTGCTGGCAACTCTGTGTGTGGAGAGTTGTATGTGTGCTGCTGGCAACTCTGTGTGTGGAGAGTTGTATGTGTGCTGCTGGCAACTCTGTGTGTGGAGAGTTGTATGTGTGCTGCTGGCAACTCTGTGTGTGTTTATGTAGAGAGTTGTATGTTTGCTGCTGGCAACTCTGTGTGTGTTTATGTAGAGAGTTGTATGTTTGCTGCTGGCAACTCTGTGTGTGTTTATGTAGAGAGTTGTATGTTTGCTGCTGGCAACTCTGTGTGTGGAGAGTTGTATGTGTGCTGCTGGCAACTCTGTGTGTGGAGAGTTGTATGTGTGCTGCTGGCAACTCTGTGTGTGGAGAGTTGTATGTGTGCTGCTGGCAACTCTGTGTGTGGAGAGTTGTATGTTTGCTGCTGGCAACTCTGTGTGTGGAGAGTTGTATGTTTGCTGCTGGCAACTCTGTGTGTGGAGAGTTGTATGTGTGCTGCTGGCAACTCTGTGTGTGGAGAGTTGTATGTGTGCTGCTGGCAACTCTGTGTGTGGAGAGTTGTATGTGTGCTGCTGGCAACTCTGTGTGTGTTTATGTAGAGAGTTGTATGTTTGCTGCTGGCAACTCTGTGTGTGTTTATGTAGAGAGTTGTATGTTTGCTGCTGGCAACTCTGTGTGTGTTTATGTAGAGAGTTGTATGTTTGCTGCTGGCAACTCTGTGTGTGTTTATGTAGAGAGTTGTATGTTTGCTGCTGGCAACTCTGTGTGTGGAGAGTTGTATGTGTGCTGCTGGCAACTCTGTGTGTGGAGAGTTGTATGTGTGCTGCTGGCAACTCTGTGTGTGGAGAGTTGTATGTTTGCTGCTGGCAACTCTGTGTGTGGAGAGTTGTATGTTTGCTGCTGGCAACTCTGTGTGTGTTTATGTAGAGAGTTGTATGTTTGCTGCTGGCAACTCTGTGTGTGGAGAGTTGTATGTGTGCTGCTGGCAACTCTGTGTGTGGAGAGTTGTATGTGTGCTGCTGGCAACTCTGTGTGTGGAGAGTTGTATGTGTGCTGCTGGCAACTCTGTGTGTGGAGAGTTGTATGTTTGCTGCTGGCAACTCTGTGTGTGGAGAGTTGTATGTTTGCTGCTGGCAACTCTGTGTGTGGAGAGTTGTATGTGTGCTGCTGGCAACTCTGTGTGTGGAGAGTTGTATGTGTGCTGCTGGCAACTCTGTGTGTGGAGAGTTGTATGTGTGCTGCTGGCAACTCTGTGTGTGTTTATGTAGAGAGTTGTATGTTTGCTGCTGGCAACTCTGTGTGTGTTTATGTAGAGAGTTGTATGTTTGCTGCTGGCAACTCTGTGTGTGTTTATGTAGAGAGTTGTATGTGTGCTGCTGGCAACTCTGTGTGTGGAGAGTTGTATGTTTGCTGCTGGCAACTCTGTGTGTGTTTATGTAGAGAGTTGTATGTTTGCTGCTGGCAACTCTGTGTGTGTTTATGTAGAGAGTTGTATGTTTGCTGCTGGCAACTCTGTGTGTGTTTATGTAGAGAGTTGTATGTTTGCTGCTGGCAACTCTGTATGTGTTTATGTAGAGAGTTGTATGTTTGCTGCTGGCAACTCTGTGTGTGTTTATGATGAGTTGTATTGATACTTACGCCTTGAAGTGGTACCTGTGAGTAAAGAATTGTATGTATGCTTGCAGCTGGGAGCTGTGTGTGCCTTTGCTCAAACGTTGAGACGTTACACCTCATTAAATCACCTAGCCCAGGCAGCTCGAGCAGTGCTACAGAACACATCACAGATCAACCAGATGCTGACAGATCTCAACAGAGTGGACTTCACTAATGTCCAGGTGAGTGAGGTCACAGTATTGTTACTTTGTCTACCCTTGCAGGCATGGGAACTGGTCATTACACCTCACTTTGCTGTGACCCGGTGTAAGTAAATGCTCATATGTGTTTATCTTTGCCTTTTTGACAAAACTTAGTTATTATTAAAAAATTGGTTTGTGTAGGATATGACTTGTCTTCTTGTATTCTCAATGTAATCTTTTAGCCTCTGTGTCTGACTGCTGACCTCTGCCTAAGTTTATCTTACCTATGTAATCGTCTGACCCCTAACCTCTGCCTGTCTAATTTATCTATCTGTGCAAGCATCTGACCCATCTAACCACCATATCATCATCATCATCATCATCATCATCATCATCATCATCATCATCATCAACAAGTGCCATCTCCACACTGAATATCAGCTGTAATGTTTCATCTTTACCGTGCATTGACACGGGCTTCTTCCAGTCCATCTCTTGATATTGTCCATCCACATGTCACATTGTCTTCCAGTCCATATCTTGATGTTGTCCATCCCCATATAACATTGTCTTCCAGTCCATATCTTGATGTTGCCCATCCACATGTCACATTGTCTTCCAGTCCATCTCTTGATGTTGTCCATCCCCATATAACATTGTCTCCCAGTCCATATCTTGATGTTGCCCATCCACATGTAACATTGTCTTCCAGTCCATATCTTGATGTTGTCCATCCACATATAACATTGTCTTCCAGTCCATATCTTGATGTTGTCCATCCCCATATAACATTGTCTTCCAGTCCATCTCTTGATGTTGTCCATCCACATGTCACATTGTCTTCCAGTCCATCTCTTGCTGTTGTCCATCCCCATATAACATTGTCTTTCAGTCCATATCTTGATGTTGCCCATCCACATGTAACATTGTCTTCCTTTTGCACACTCCCCCTTCACATCCTTTAACATTTGACTGTTCTTGTTATATTCTCCCACCATGATATTCCCTCTATTCATCTATATAACTACATGTTGAAAGTTTCAGTTAGAGAGAGATGGACCCTCCTCCCCCTCCCCCCACTCATTTATTCATTGTACATGTTTAACCGCTCGATGGTGCTCTGTCGGATCTGTCTATAATCCCATGCCATCCATCTGCATGTCCATGATCCAACATTTGTATTGTCGTGTTTCCAGGAACAAGCCTCCTGGGTGTGCCAGTGTGAGGACTCGCTGGTCCAGCAGTTAGAGCAAGACTTCAAGAACACCCTCAAACAGGGCAACTCCCTGGAGCAGTGGGCACAGTGGCTTGAGGGTGTTGTCAACCAGGTGCTCAAACCCCATGAGGGCAATGAGAACTTCCCAAAGGCAGCCAGACAGTTTTTGCTCAAGTGGTCTTTTTACAGGTATGTCATAATCTCTTCTTCTGTGGGTGCGTAGTGGAGGATGTATGCGTGAGTGAGTGTGTTGGTGGACGGGTAGGGAATGCTTGTGTGGGTGGGGAGAGGTGTGTGGTGTGTTGATTGGGGATATTGTGTGGGTGAGGTATGTGTGGGTGGGGGATTTTTGTGGTGTGTGAGTGGGGGTATGTGGGGTGGATGGGTAAGGGTATCTGTGTGGGTGTGGGTGGGAATATTGTGTGGTATCTGGGTGTGGGATGTAAGTGGGGATGTGTTGGTGAGGGATATGTGTGTGTGTGTTTGGGAATAGTGCGTGGTAGGTGGTGTATGTGATGTGCGGGTGGGGTATTGTGTGGTGGGGGATTAGGTTATGGCATGTGTGGGTGGGTGGAAGTTGTATGTGTGGGTGGTGGGGTGTGTGTGAGTGGATTGGGGATGTATGGGTGGTTAGGGAGATGTGTGTGGGGGGGGGGGGGTAGGGACATGTCAGTTGGTGGGGATGTGTGGGTTGGTGGGGGATTGTGTGCATGGGTGGGGAATATGTTGTCGATGGGGATGCGGCTGGGGGATGGGTGGTTTGAGGTGTGGGTGGGGAGAGGATGTGTGGGTTAGGATGTGGATGGGCGTGGGATGTGTGGGTTGGTGGGGGAATGTTTGTGGGTGGCGAGTGTGTTTTGGTTGGGGGATCAGGTGAGGGCAGTGTGTGTATGGGTGGGGGATGTGCAGGAGAGGGATGGGTCGGTTGGTGGGGTATGTATGTGTCCCTTGGTGTGCGTGTGTGTTGGTAGGTGGGGGTGTGTATGTGTCCCTTGGTGCGCGTGTGTGTGGGTAGGTGGGGGGTGTTGTGTGGGTGGGGTGATGTATGGATAGGTGGGAGATGGGCCTCATAACATGGTAATTAGCCTTGTTTATGTTTACAACATTCATTTCACAATGTTTATTTTTCTTCCTATGTAAATGTATAATGCTCATGATGAACGAAAGACGAGTGATTGGAAGGGCCGAATGTAAGATGGGCCTGCGCGCCCAATTTGTGACCCTAATAAAGTTGATTTGATTTGATTTCTTATAGTGATCAAGTCTTTGATAATTGCATTGCCCGGCAAGTTCTCAAGAAGGGCTTGCATATTACAAACTTGATTGAAGTGAACAAGTAGCAATCTTCAGACTCCACACAGGACATAACAGGCTGAAACACCACTTGTTCAATAAACTGAAGATAGGAGGTACCGATGAATGTAATTGTGGAACTGGTAAAATGACAGCTAAACATTTGCTGCAGGAGTGCCCAATATATGCAGAACAGAGAAAGATATTTTGGCCCACACCTGCTTCATTTGAGGACAGGCTCTATGGAGATATCAACAAGCTCAAGTTGACTACAGCTTACTTTAACTACATTCAGGTTGACATCTAAAGGTGCATGAAGAAATCCTTAGCCAGCCACACTTCATGCCACAAGTATGTCAGTGGCAAAAGCGTCCCAGCGGCACGAAATGGAATATTGCTTGGCTAGCAAATCCATTACCTGGAAAGTCTGAATCGAAAGCTCACTATCTAGGTATCATCAAAGGTGGAAAAAGTGTCCTAGTGTCACGCAATAGAATATTGCTTGGATAGCAAATCCATTACGTGGAAAGTCCAAATTGAAAGCTCATTGTGTGGATGGCATCTGCAGACTGCATTCCTCTGGTTTCCGGAGGAACAGCCAATGGTGAATGGAAGGCCCAATATACGGAAGTGAGGCTAAGCAACCATGTGCAGGATGTGACGATTCCTTGGGTGAGCCCAGTACCAGAGCGCTATGTGTCGGCTTTGCAGTTATGGAAGCCTCCTTGGATGGTGGGGAATGCCCATGGTCTGCCCCTGCCTTCCCTTGAGGCCTGACCGGGATGTCTTCGGCTATTCTAAATGGGACAACTGGGATGGGGATAACACCACAACAGTGAGAGTCAAAAGTCCTACGAAACACCTTGGAACCCGGTCAACAAATGCCCACAGAAGTCGGATGTGTCGGCTGAAAGGTGCAATTATCGCAGCTCTGCTGTAAACAGGCACAACGTAATTACATCTAAAACAACATTCCGGACGAATGCAGAAGAAGAAGAAGGGCTTGATAATTTTTCTCAGTGTTTAACTGATGCAGTGCCAAAGGATAATATATCGCCAAAGGTAACCTCCCATTTGGACAGAAGGACGATAAATCGCAATACTATGGACACCCTGTTATTTGTTTTGTTTTGTGGTATCTTTCGCAGTTTCTGTGCTTAGTGAATGGAAATTGACATGATAATACATGTTCGTATGGTTGTGCACCACGTATGGTCCATACCTAGCTTTAGCTTGGCACTGCATCAGTTCAGTTTCATACAGCTGGGTATTTAGTACTGATTCAGTGGCTCAGTATTCTTCTTCTTCTTTCCTTCGCTTGAAATGTATTGTCTGTATCTGCAATGTTGTCTCTTGTATAAACTTCACTGTGTTTTTTCAGTTCACTCAGTGGTCCACTGAGTTTATCTTCCACTGTTGTTTCTCTGGGCCAGAATTTTTGCCTGGATTTGTCATATTTGGGGCAGTGTTGGAGTACGTGACCTGCTGTCTGAGGTGCCAATCAACATGGCTGATTCGCCAATCTAGAATTTTGTATACATTTGGTAGCGTAATCGATTCAGAGGCGCAGAATAATGATTTGTTCTGGTCTGCCCATGAAATGGTAATCATCTTGTTCTAGTGAAGGTGGCTTTCTGATTGATTTGATGATTATTTTGTTTTGGTGGTATGTGACAGGCACAGCTGACTCTGTGGCAAAGGGGTTGTGAATGATTTTGTAATCCCGTATACCCGCGTTCGAAACACAGCTGTGGGCAATTTGGTAGCAGAAAGCCTTACGTTGTTTTTTTTTATGAAATGGTATGGGTGCCGGTCGTTCAGAAAGCAATGGCAAACTACTGAACATAAACTTGCCCAGGAATCACAAACAGCCAAACAATGCTGGGGTTGACTGCTACGTCCTGTAAAGGATATGCAACTAACTTGTTTGAAAACAGGCACAGCGGGTTGCTCTTCTGTTGCTCCTCCCTTTGCTAGTTGATCAGCTGTCTCGTTTCTCTACTCCACGATGGGTCAGTATATCTTTGTGAACTCACTATACAGAGGACAATCCTGCATAACATGTTTAACAGTTTGATTGTTTAGTCCATACATGCATAGTAGAGAAGCAGTGAGATCAGCTTATTCAGTCTGTAAATGTATATGAGTGAAGTACTTTAATTTTCTGCCCTTGATGTCATTCAGTGATGTTTTGTTGAACCCCAGTCAACATTTAATATGAGATGCTTCTATTTTGTGTCTTTTGTTCAGTTCGATGGTGATCAGGGACCTGACGCTACGGAGTGCAGCAAGTTTTGGCTCATTTCACCTGATCCGACTCCTGTATGATGAGTTCATGTTCTACCTGGTCGAGCACAAGGTGGCCAGTGCTACAGGGCAGACTCCGATAGCCGTCATGGGAGAGGTGAGACAGGTAAGAACATGCACCTGAATATGATCTCTTCCTTCCCTTAGGGTTCTGTAGAATTCAGTCAGTAAAGTAATGCCTTCCCTTAGGATTCTGTAGAATTCAGTCAGTAATGTAATGCCTTCCCTTAGGGTTCTGTAGATTTCAGTCAGTGAAGTAATGGGCCTTTTTACACAACATAAGATGCATTGGGCATGTGGTGCTGACCCATAATTGTATAGAGCACCCGGCTGTCCAGGGATGATGTGACCCATAATTGTATAGAGCACCCGTCTGTCCAGAAATGATGTGACCCATAATTGTGTAGAGCACTGACTGTCCAGAAGGCCACAACCATAATCCAGGCTACACAGGGCCTGGTGCCAGCTGGTTGAGAGCCTGGGGGGGGGGGGGGGGGGGGGGAGATGACAGGCAGCAGGAGAGCTCACTCCAAGGGATCAGTGCAACAACTTGACCGTACTGTTCTGACACCCTAGAGTAGAACAGGATATACTAGATCAGGTTGTTTTATACTTGTACATTGTAGGATAGAACGTATCACACTAAAGAAGACTATAAGGCTATAAGGTACCTATTCATTGCAGTGTATTAAAGGAAAGACTCACCAGAACTCCACCTTCCTGGAGGAGATCAAACTTATTAAGAACACAGTTATAAAAGAAGGAAACAGCAAAGTACCTCTGTAGTTGAGGTAGAAGAATAAAGATCAAATATAGTTTACGGTTTCTCTACACCCTGGTGTACCTATCCATTGGAGCATTTAAAAGGAAAGACTCAACAGAACTCAGAACTAACTATCCACCGGAGTTAGTTCTGAAGAAGACAGTAAGCTACCCCTGTACTTGAGGTAGAAGAATTAAGACTAGACAAGACTTAAGCTTTCTTTACACCCTGGAGTAGAAGAGGAAAACTAGGGTGAATGAATGTTTATTGTATATATTAACTTAAATGAAACATTTCTTTCTGTGGCTGTTTCTGACATTACTTGAACACGATGATCTCCACAGTTTCATGACCTCAGCAGTGCTGTCAACCTTGCATCCATGGATATGAATGATGATGATGACTCCTCAAACTCATCCCAGCCTTCGTGTTTAGTACCGCAGCCCCAACTAGTCCAGCGGGTCACCATGGTTTCAGCACCCAGCACAGTCCCCACCCCCACCACCCTGATGTTAGTTACATCAAACACAGCCGGCGCAGGGCTGGTGGCACAGCCTGCAGTTGCTGTTCGTCAAGCTGCTGTAGGACAAACAGGCGCCCCAACAGCCATTGCAGTCAGACCCACAGCCAATGGGATTGGAGCTGCGGGTGGGTTGGTGGTCCTTTCAGGCAGCTCCATGGCCGGAGCCGCCCCAGGACATTCAGTCAGCATCCCTACTCAGGGTGGACTTCCAGCAACATTAGCCGTTCGTACGGCCACAACCGCTAACCCCAACGCAAACAAAACACACACAATCCTGGTCATGCCTGTGTCAACCACAGGCACAGCGGAAGTGCCTGCCGTGAAAAGGATAAAAACAGAGTAGGCAGTATTTTAAAGTGACGTTTCTTGTTTGACATTTAATTTATGCACAAGTACAGCTATTTATTTTAACCAAAGAACTGGGGAAAACCTGGCAGGTTTTCGTTTGATGAATAGAGCTGTATTTATCTATAACCTTGTTTTGGTCTGATTTGTGTGTGTGTGGTATCTGGCAATGTCTGTGGTAGGTGATTAAACATGGCTGCTAAATATGATGTTCTTACCTCTGCTAGTCACTGGGTTATTAACATGCTTGCAAAATACAGTTTGTTGTACATTTAAACAAGAATCATTTTAAACTAACTAACATAGTTCTTTGGACTGTTTGTTGACGCTGTTTATAGCACTTTTGTGCATGAAATTATGAATATGGTTTGTACGGCTGATAATTTGAGGGAATGATCTTTCGGACATGTTTACAGATGTGAGTTTGTACTTGTAATTATGAATATGTACACAACTGGCCGTGCCAGGAGATTGATCTTCTGGACATGTTTACAACACTTAGAGATGCAGTTTGAACAAGTAATTGTCAATATGACATGTCCCACTAACAGTATCAGGGAGTTTACACTTAAGATGCCAGCCTTTTATGTACAGTTGAAAGTGGTGTGTGCCAGTTTGTAATATTTTTCTTATCAAAAGACTATAATTGGAATTCTTGTGCAATATTGACCTTGTTGAAAAGGTCATGGCTGATATGTGCAAATCAAATGTTTCTGTCATAATTTTTCACAAACAAACAGTTGTTGTTGGCCAAGGTGCGATATTTCTTCAAACATGACCCAATAAGCAAAGGAGCAACATGTGTATCTGAAAATTGTTAATAGATTTATGATTTCTGGAAGTTTATTTTCCTCTAAATCTGGCATTACCTGTAAAACAGTGTGCCATGAAATAGTCATGTCTTTCAACTCATGTTATACATTCATAGTGTTTGTTTCTCTGACCTAGTGTGTAGGGGTTCTGTAATACTACAGATTGTAAAGTACTTCTCTATTGTGGGATAGAAGAGAAAGGACCGAACATGACTAGTATTTCCACTTGTAACCTAAAGTTAGTGGTCCTTTCAAGCACCTCCATGGCCAGAGCTGTTTTTTTAATCATATGCAGCAATGATGTTGATCCACTCTCGTTACATTGGTTCTAGAGATTTCTCTTGAGAGGAAAGGTTTTATCATTAGTATTTGGACTCTGCTGGTTGTTAAAGATGAAGGCAAAGCGCGGATGGATATATCCTGAGTGCTGTGATATCGGCTCTTGACTCAACTCAGGTGGTATGAGAAGAACTGGACACCCCACTTCGTTATGTCATGACTTAGTGTATGTGAGGTTCTGTCCCTTGATACTTCAGTGACAGATACTCTCATTGTATGTGAGGGTATGTCTCTTGATACTTCAGTGACAGATACTCTCATTGTATGTGAGGTTCTGTCCCTTGATACTTCAGTGACAGATACTCTCATTGTATGTGAGGTTCTGTCCCTTGATACTTCAGTGACAGATACTCTCATTGTATGTGAGGTTATGTCCCTTGATACTTCAGTGACACTCTCATTGTGTGTGAGGTTCTGTCCCTTGATACTTCAGTGACAGATACTCTCATTGTATGTGAGGTTGTGTCCCTTGATACTTCAGTGACACTCTCATTGTATGTAAGGTTCTGTCCCTTGATACTTCAGTGACAGATACTCTCATTGTATGTGAGGTTCTGTCCCTTGATACTTCAGTGACAGATACTCTCCAGTGACAGATACTCTCATTGTATGTGAGGTTCTGTCCCTTGATACTTCAGTGACACTCTCATTGTGTGTGAGGTTCTGTCCCTTGATACTTCAGTGACAGATACTCTCATTGTATGTGAGGTTCTGTCCCTTGATACTTCAGTGACAGATACTCTCATTGTGTGTGAGGTTCTGTCCCTTGATACTTCAGTGACACTCTCATTGTGTGTGAGGTTCTGTCCCTTGATACTTCAGTGACAGATACTCTCATTGTATGTGAGGTTCTGTCCCTTGATACTTCAGTGACACTCTCATTGTATGTGAGGTTGTGTCCCTTGATTCTTCAGTGACAGATACTCTCATTGTATGTGAGGTTCTGTCCCTTGATACTTCAGTGACAGATACTCTCATTGTATGTGAGGTTCTGTCCCTTGATACTTCAGTGACAGATACTCTCATTGTATGTGAGGTTCTGTCCCTTGATACTTCAGTGACAGATACTCTCATTGTATGTGAGGTTCTGTCCCTTGATACTTCAGTGACAGATACTCTCATTGTATGCGAGGTTCTGTCCCTTGATACTTCAGTGACAGATACTCTCATTGTGTGTGAGGTTCTGTCCCTTGATACTTCAGTGACAGATACTCTCATTGTGTGTGAGGTTATGTCCTTTGATACTTCAGTGACAGATACTCTCATTGTATGTGAGGTTCTGTCCCTTGATACTTCAGTGACACTCTCATTGTATGTGAGGTTCTGTCCCTTGATACTTCAGTGACAGATACTCTCATTGTATGTGAGGTTGTGTCCCTTGATACTTCAGTGACAGATACTCTCATTGTATGTGAGGTTCTGTCCCTTAATACTTCAGTGACACTCTCATTGTATGTGAGGTTCTGTCCCTTTATACTTCAGTGACAGATACTCTCATTGTATGTGAGGTTGTGTCCCTTGATACTTCAGTGACACTCTCATTGTATGTGAGGTTCTGTCCCTTGATACTTCAGTGACAGATACTCTCATTGTATGTGAGGTTCTGTCCCTTGATACTTCAGTGACAGATACTCTCATTGTATGTGAGGTTCTGTCCCTTGATACTTCAGTGACACTCTCATTGTGTGTGAGGTTCTGTCCCTTGATACTTCAGTGACAGATACTCTCATTGTATGTGAGGTTCTGTCCCTTGATACTTCAGTGACAGATACTCTCATTGTGTGTGAGGTTCTGTCCCTTGATACTTCAGTGACAGATACTCTCATTGTATGGGAGGTTGTGTCCCTTGATACTTCAGTGACAGATACTCTCATTGTGTGTGAGGTTCTGTCCCTTGATACTTCAGTGACACTCTCATTGTGTGTGAGGTTCTGTCCCTTGATACTTCAGTGACAGATACTCTCATTGTATGGGAGGTTGTGTCCCTTGATACTTCAGTGACATATACTCTCATTGTGTGTGAGGTTCTGTCCCTTGATACTTCAGTGACACTCTCATTGTGTGTGAGGTTCTGTCCCTTGATACTTCAGTGACAGATACTCTCATTGTATGGGAGGTTGTGTCCCTTGATACTTCACTGACAGATACTCTCATTGTATGTGAGGTTGTGTCTCTTGATACTTCAGTGACAGATACTCTCATTGTATGTGAGGTTGTGTCCCTTGATACTTCAGTGACAGGTACTCTCATTGTATGTGAGGTTGTGTCCCTTGATACTTCAGTGACAGATACTCTCATTGTATGTGAGGTTGTGTCCCTTGATACTTCAGTGACAGATACTCTCATTGTATGTGAGGTTCTGTCCCTTGATACTTCAGTGACAGATACTCTCATTGTGTGTGAGGTTGTGTCCCTTGATTCTTCAGTGACAGATACTCTCATTGTCTTTGAGGTTCTGTCCCTTGATACTTCAGTGACAGATACTCTCATTGTCTTTGAGGTTCTGTCCCTTGATACTTCAATGACAGATACTCTCATTGTGTGTGAGGTTCTGTCCCCTGATACTCCCGTGACAGATACTCATCATAAAAACAGATGTGTGAATGGGAATGGTTTTGACTTCACACACTTGGTGGTGCTGTCTTCTGCTGGCGTATTCTTTGTTGAAAATGAGTGGCAACAATAGAGACTGAAGGTTTCAGACAGCCAGGCCATGTTAAGAGAGTGATGATGATGAAGAAAGCATGTACAGATTGAATCCCAGGACCAGATCAGAAGAGATTCCAAGAAAATGCAGCTCAGCCTGGATCTGGATATGAAAGATCCAGCTGGAGCAATATCACAGTGAGAAGTTGTTGGTTGTGTCTCCTCTGGGAGACTGAGTTTTAACTCTGAAGCCTGAAATGTTCGTGTACAGGTTGTCTTAGCCCTGGAAAGGCTTGTCTATTGGAGTGAGGTTGCTGTAGATCTGGTACCAAAGTGCCATCTCCTTGGGGACTGTTGTGCAGCTGGCCTTCCACTTTCCAAGCTCACAAAGCAATGGGTTTGCTAGACCAACACTAACTACACATCAGCTCCAGCACACCAGGTGACCAGGTCATGTGATCCAGCACAGACAGACTGGCCGGGTTCAGACCTAGACTGGTCATGTTTGCTTCACAGGTTTCAGGTGTTGATAATCAGACCCCAGCCCAGTGTAACTTGCAGAGAAATAGAATCAGACAGAGAAATAGAATCAGACTGCTTGCAGCAAAGAACCAGACAGGTTTCAGAAGTCGAAGATGAATGAGTTCTTCATTCTTCTTTATTTGCTGGTCATCTCCCAACAAAGTTAGCCTCTCCACGATCTGATATCAAGCTCTTCCTAAGTAGTTCCTTCCATGTTTCCCCATATCACTGACCAGTCCCAGGAGTCGCAGTTACGCAGTGGCTAGCATGTCTGCCTGTCCGCCCAGTGATCACGTGTTCTCATTCCCATTGAATCAGAGTGTAAAAATGGACCTGAGTCCCAAGGTTGATCCAATCTAAGATGTAGAAATGGACCGAGCCCCAAGATTGATCCAGTCTAAGATGTAGAAATGGACCGAGCCCCAAGATTAATCCAGTCTAAGATGTACAAATGGACCGAGCCCCAAGATTAATCCAGTCTAAGATGTACAAATGGACCGAGCCCCAAGATTGATCCAGTCTAAGATGTAGAAATGGACCTGAGCCCCAATGTTGATCCAATCTAAGATGTAGAAATGGACCTGAGGCCCAAGGTTGATCCAATCTAAGATGTAGAAATGGACCTGAGCCCCAAGGTTGATCCAATCTAAGATGTAGAAATGGACCTGAGCCCCAAGGTTGATCCAGTCTAAGATGTAGAAATGGACCTGAGCCCCAATGTTGATCCAATCTAAGATGTAGAAATGGACCTGAGGCCCAAGGTTGATCCAATCTAAGATGTAGAAATGGACCTGAGCCCCAAGGTTGATCCAATCTAAGATGTAGAAATGGACCTGAGCCCCAAGGTTGATCCAGTCTAAGATGTAGAAATGGACCTGAGTCTCAAGGTTGATCCAGTCTAAGATGTAGAAATGGATCTGAGCCCCAAGGTTGATCCAATCTAAGATGTAGAAATGGACCTGAGTCCCAAGGTTGATCCAGTCTAAGATGTAGAAATGGACCTGAGCCCCAAGGTTGATCCAGTCTAAGATGTAGAAATGGACCTGAGCCCCAAGGTTGATCCAGTCTAAGATGTAGAAATGGACCTGAGCCCCAAGGTTGATCCAGTCTAAGATGTAGAAATGGACCTGAGCCCCAAGGTTGATCCAATCTAAGATGTAGAAATGGACCTGAGCCCCAAGATTAATCCAGTCTAAGATGTACAAATGGACCAAGCCCCAAGATTGATCCAGTCTAAGATGTAGAAATGGACCGAGCCCCAAGATTGATCCAGTCTAAGATGTAGAAATGGACCTGAGCCCCAATGTTGATCCAATCTAAGATGTAGAAATGGACCTGAACCCCAAGGTTGATCCAGTCTAAGATGTAGAAATGGACCTGAGCCCCAAGGTTGATCCAATCTAAGATGTAGAAATGGACCTGAGCCCCAAGGTTGATCCAATCTAAGATGTAGAAATGGACCTGAGCCCCAAGGTTGATCCAATCTAAGATGTAGAAATGGACCTGAGCCCCAAGGTTGATCCAGTCTAAGATGTAGAAATGGACCTGAGCCCCAAGGTTGATCCAGTCTAAGATGTAGAAATGGACCTGAGCCCCAAGGTTGATCCAGTCTAAGATGTAGAAATGGACCTGAGCCCCAAGGTTGATCCAATCTAAGATGTAGAAATGGACCTGAGTCCCAAGGTTGATCCAGTCTAAGAAGGGTATCACAGCATTTTTTGGGAAGTGAAAGTGGCTGGCAAGCTATTGACTACACCAGCCATTGAGAGTCAGTTGGCCTGTCATAGAATGATGAGGTAGCACTATACAGTAAGTATTGACTACACCAGCCATTGAGAGTCAGTTGGACTGTCATAGAATGATGAGGTAGCACTATATAGCAAGTGTCTGGAGGTGTGTACAATTGTCCTTTCTTGGACTTATCAGTCTCTGATTATCTTCTCCGTGCCTGTTTTAGTTACACTGTTTTTTTTTGTCTTGTGGAATCTGAAAGGAGGACTTTCTAGTAATGCTATTAGTTGACTGTCCTCAGTGAGTGAGGATGACTCCAGTAGGTTTGCAACAAAACACACAGCCGGCCTGCAGATTATAAACTGTAGCAGTCATTGAACAAACTTGATACAAGCAATAATGAGTGTGCCTGCACTAATACAGTAAATACACATGTATTATCCTGAAGAACATTTCAGAACACAAGTTTTAGGATGTTATATAATGCCCACGCTGCTGTATGGCCACAGACATGTGCTTTCTTCATAGTTAGTTTACATTTCCATGCGTGGCTAAGAAGACCAGTATCTAAGTACAGCAGGAGCACAATTCTCACACTCAGATGGTTACCCACATTAAGACAAGACATTTGTCATTGTTGTGGTGACATAAAATGAGGGCCTCTGGAGAAGCTTGTGGCATCCAGTCAGATTGAGGCTGGTAGAGACACAAGGGAAACATGTTGAGTGTGTTGTCCAAGTGTCCTGGACATACCTGGTAGGGGTCTCTTTTCCTCACCCACCAGGAAGTTAATGTGCATTTATCCTTACTTAATATGGAAGTGAACATATTAATAGCCTGGGTCGGTTTTACAAACCCTACTCAGTGAGGGTTTAAACACACGACCACCAGGCTAACAGGCAAGCATTTGTGATATCAACAATTGACTTTGCTGCACTGGAGACAACCCAATGTGAACTCAGTCTCTGCCCACCAATAAGTCACTATCATTGAATGTAAGAAAGAGAAGGGGGTACGTGGGCGAGTCAATAAGTAAGTCACACAGTTCTGTGGGATGGCAGGTAAATGTAGTTGGTGTTTTCTACAGGTGTCATTAGGTGACAACAACATCGAACTTTATATTCCCGTTCGTCAGGTGGTGCTAGGTGTCTCATGCGCAGCGCATAAACAAAATGGCAACTGTACTTACAGAGTGTACAACCAAAGAGCAACATGCTGTTGTGCGTTTTTGGTGACAAAAGGACTGCCTGCAAAGGACATTCATAAGAAAATGCTTCCTGTTTATGCTGACAAATGTTTGTCCCATAAAGCGGTGCATAGTTGGGTTTAAAAAAAATCAAGGTTACGCCATCTGCAGGGAAGGTTATGCTGACAGTGTTCTGGGATTGTCAAGGAATGCTTTTAACCAATTTCAAGAAGAAAGGTGACAATGTGAATTCTGAATCGTACTGTGAAGTTCTATCAATGCTTCATGATGCAATTCATGTCCAGGACTGCTGACTAGAAGAGTGTTGTTTCTTCAGGACAAAGCCAGACCACATACGGCTCGATTAACTCAGGAGAAAATTAACCAACTAAGGTGGGAAGTTCTGGAACATCCACCTTACAGCCCCGACTGAGCCCCTAGCGATTTCCACCTTTTTGGTCCACTGAAAACCCATCTTGGCGGGAGACATTTTGCGAATGACGCCGCAGTTTAATGTGAAGTGAAAATGTGGTTTAGAAAACAGCACGCAGTTCTATGCAGCCAGTTTGGGAGGACTGATAAAATGATGGGATAAGTGAATCAGTGTTGGTTGAAATTATGTTGAGAAATAAAGGGACAATGTATGTATAAAAACAAACTGGTTTCAAGTTATCATATTTGGTTATTTTTTTACTGCCATTTGTGACTTACTTATTGACTTCCCCTCGTGTATAGCATCTGTTTTGCTGTATGGAAGTGAATCTAGGAATGTAAATGGAAAAATTAGAAAGAACATGGAAGCCACAGAGTTGTGGTTCCTAAAATGAATGTTACGAATTCCTTGGACTGCCAGAGTAACTAACCACAACTGCCTGAAAGAGACTAGTGAAACATTATATTCAACAATAAGAATGAGACAAACAGCTATCTTTGGTCATGTGATGAGAAGAGAGGCATTGGAGAACATCATGACAACTGGAAAGATCAGTGGGAAGAGAGGCAGAGGCAGACCAAGAGAAATAATGCTAGATGGACTGAGACTGGCATGGAGGAAAAACCTCAGCAGAGTTGATCCAGAACACTAAAGACTTGAGATCTGTGGAGAGACATGAATGCCTACGCCAGCTGGCAGGGTACTTGAGGATGATGATGGTCTCCTGAGAGAGGTCAAAGTGTATGTATGCCAATTGTCCTGGTTGGGATGTAGTTACAGAAAATTAGCTTGTGAATTATGGAGGTGATGCAGACATTAACTAATACAATTCATAAAGCTGTGTCTAGTGGGCAAGGATGTCGATCGTCATAATATAACACTTTGCTACACGGACAAGTTATCAAAGACAGTTTTCAAAGTGGTTTAAGCAGAAGAAAATAGAATTAACGGTTGGTAATTTCGGGAGCTGCGAAAGCATAGTGGCTAGATTCTGGCCTGCGGGCCCGATGGTCATGGGTTTGATCTGTATTGGGTCGGATTCTTATATTGTAAAATTTCCTGGGTTAACCCATTCAGAAATGGGTACCGTGAAATGTCGTGGGAAGAAATGGCGGTCAGCATGATACTGATAACAGGACTATCTGAGCTCTGATGGGTTTAGAAAATTGCTACATGCTTTGGTAAGTTGATCCTAGTGCTATGGTATCATTGGTTGCTTGTGAGTCATGTGACAGGAGTCCAGCCATGAATGACAGTTGTTGGAGGGATGCTGCTGTTGGTTTGTTTCGTGTTAACCCAGCATTGTATGTTTTTTCTTGCTGCTGACAGATTGCCGTATTTCTTTCTATTTTCAGATGGTGTTTCATATTTGTTCAGTTAGTTTCGTTCTCTCTGTTGCTTTCTGACACCCCAAGCCTCTCTCATTCTCCTGCCTATTCTTATCGCTTTCCTCTCTCACAATTGCCTTTATTGATTGTTTCACTATACCTTCTTCTATCCTCTCTCTGTCTCTTTTTCCTCCTCTCCTGTCTCTTCATCTACTCCATCACTCTTTCCTCTTTATCTTCATCTGTCCTTTCCTATGATATTGTCTTTCTCTCTATCAGATAATCTGACCCTCACTTTCTCACTCGTGCCTTTCGTTCCTTTCTCATGCTCTCTATCTCTTAATATTAGCTTTCCTGTCTTATTGTTGAAGTTGTATATTCTTCTCCTCTGTCTATTATTCTATTTCTCTCTTCTCCCCCCCCCCCTCCCTCTTCCCACCCTCACTTTCTTTTGCTGCCTTCTATTTCTTCATATCTTCTTTCCTGTTTTAATCTTCCTCTCCTGTCTGTTAATTTGTCCACCACTTTCTCAAACTCTTTCCTGTATCCTCTGTCCTATTTCTTCATCTCTCCCTTTTATCTTATTATCTCCCTCTCCCACCTTTACCTTCTCCTCTCTGTCTGCCTCTCTTTCACCAGTGCCACGACATTGTATACAACCATTTCAATATGTAGTTTGATCACATGAGTGTCTTTACTGATGAAGTGAAATGATATTTATAAAGACTTGTTTTGAAGTTCACTAATGAACAGATTGGCGTAAACTTTGCTGAATGAAGTGAAATGATATTTATAAACGCTTGTTTTGAAATTTAAATATTGAGCACAACCCACTACTGGCAACGCTGATCGTATTCTGGTATGAACCTAAGGCCTATCCACGTCAATATGGAAGCACTATACTCGAGTTTCGCTCTCATTTGAGCTTGTCAGTAGTGCATGTCCTTGACCGGATCCGGAAACAGGCCCGGATCACTGGCGTGTAAAGCGGGTGTGTAATATTCTGTTATGATTTGGCTGTGTCCAGCATGTGCCACATGGTTTACACACCCGCTTCACACGCCAGTGATCCGGGGCCTGTTTCCGGATCCGGTCAAGGATATGCACTACTGATAAGCTCAAACGAGAGCGAAACTCGAGTATAGTGCTTCCATATTGACGTGGATGGGCTCTTAGGTTCATACCAGAATACGATCAGCGTTGCCAGTAGTGGGTTGTGCTCAATATTTAAATTTCAAATCCCGAAACAACCAAATAATCAACTTGTTTTGAAGTTCACTGAGGAATGTATTTGTGTAAACTTTGTTGAGTGAAGTGCCCAGTCTTGTCATGTGTATGTGACAAGTGACATTTTCTCAAGTTAGTAGCCTGACTAAATAATCTGTCCTTGTTGACAGTCTGATCAACTGAAGTCTTAAACAGAACTGAAATCTGAAATAGTGGGTGTGTTAGCAGAGTTGATAAGGAACAGTTTGATGAGTGTTCCATGCCTGTGCTCATTGCCTGCTAAGTGAGGAAACCATTGGTCAACCAAGCCTACAAAATGTGATGACCTTGTCACACCACAGAAACATGGCAAGAAATTGCTTTGGGACATTTGCTTAATTTGTAAAGTCTTAACTGAGTAAAATGATGAAATAGTCTTCATTTGGTAATTTATTTAATTAAAATCTTAACTTGGTAATTTAATGAACTAAAGTCTTAACTTGGTAATTTAATGAATAAAGTCTTAACTGCATAATTTGATGAAGTAGTCTTCATTTGGTCATTTGTTTAATTAAAATCTTAACTTGGTAATTTAATGAACTAAAGTCTTAACTGGGTAATTTGATGATGTACATAGTCTTAATTTGGTAACAAGGTGAAGTAGTTTTAACTAGGTTAGTTAGTTAGTTAGTGAGTTAGTTAGTCGCGGTTCCAACTTCACAGCAACGTGTTGGCCCCATTATGCTCCGTTCCTGTGCCAGTGAATATCACATAAAACGCTCCCCACTGCCCAATGTGAAAAGGAAAAGACAGGAGTCTCGACAAACAACAGCCCGCACAGATACACTGTGCATAATGCAGCCGCCAGAATGTCAACACAATAGTCCCCCCACGAAACATCCAGTTTATCTCTGATGGAATCGGCAGTCATTTTCCCATCTGGATGTTTCCTAGATGTTCACCCACACAGTCCACGAAAATACAGTTCATCGTCCATGGCAGTGGCAGTCAACCAGAAGCCCAGCAGCCACGCATTTCTGCATACGGCAAAAACCGGTCAACTCTGGGACATAGCGAGCTGCCATCGCTTCGAACATGCCGTCACGTCTCAAAATACCTCTGGCAGATTCAAAAACATTTCACACGAAACTCACAGCTCACAGTGTCGCGCCACGCACTCACTCAGTAGCAGGGCGACAGAATCATAGCCTCCTTAGTCGCCTCTTATGACATGCGTGGTAGGCTACAGTGTTGCTATTCTTTGCTTCCCTTATGGGCCCCGGAAACACACGGGAGCTGTGATTTTTGATTTAATTGATTTTTAAAAAAATTGATAATTGATTTAACTATGTAATGAGGTGAACTACAGTCATAATGTAATAGTCTAATGAACTAGATTCTTATATTGGTTGTTTGATCAACTAGAAAGTCTTTACTAACAAAATGTTATACAATGTTAATTGATGAGACAACTGAAGTTGTATATGTGTGTTGATCAGATAGTTGAAGTTGCATATGTATATGAAACAGCAGAAGCTGCATATGTATGTTGATAAGACAACTGAAGTTGTATATGTGTGTTGATCAGATAGCTGAAGTTGCTTATGTATGTTGATAAGACAACTGAAGTTGTGTGTTGAATTACAGGGATATAAATATATGCTGTTGAGACAGGCGTATGTTTGTGAGACCACTATATGTGCATGTCAGGTGGTCAGGCAGCTAAAATATGTGGGTTGAGCTCAATAAGTCTGTATGTGATACAACCGTGAAAGTTGTATGTTGGTGAAACATTAATGGTTTAATGTTGTATGTCAGATGTCGGTAGATGATGTTACACTGACATGTTTATGTGTTGTGTGTCAGTAGGTGAGATAGCAATGAGGTAATTTAATATGACACTGTCATGTTTCATTATGTCAACTGTCAGCAGTAGATAATCCAACCCTGACATGTGTCTTCATGACTGTCGTCAGTATCAGCAGCATCCATTCATGCTGGATGCCTGGGTGTGGAACCTCCTGTACTATCGTACACTGTTGTCTGTGAGTAGAAGGATGAGACGGGGAAGAGCTGGTGAGTGGTGGAATTTGTCCCTCACTCGTGGGGCAGCCTCCTTTATAGGGAGATGTAGGTCTGGGAATGTTGGCTGTGTCTCCTTTATAGGGAGATGTAGGTCTGGGAATGTTGGCTGTGCTGCCTTGTTGGCCAGAAGTTGTTGTACACACACAGGCTTAAGTGTGGTTATTTGTGGATGTTGTTGTACACACGGACGCGGTAATGTTTGTTCGTGTGATAGAGAAAGAGAAACAAAAAGAAATGTTGATGCCGTTGCACACACAGAGACTTGAATGTGTTTGTATGAATGATTGAGAAAGTGAAAGACAGAGAAATGTTAATACCTGAAACAGTGATTTGACTGTCTTTTCTATGTATATACACACTTGAATTGTTTTGTGTGGTTGAGACACACAGAGAAATGTTGATGTCTGGGTCAGTAACTAGCCACTAGTAAGGTTTGCTACTTCAGCTAGAAACATAACGTTAATCAGGGGAATGTTGATAATACAACATACAATAGTTGAGTCCTGTTGGCAAATGGTGACTGCCACATTTCAACATTTACTTACTTTCTGTGATCACAGTCATTACATTTACAACTGGATGCATTTTTCTGGTACTTAATATGTGTACCTACTTCAAATGGCCTTGGAAATTGGTATATATATTCTTGTTCATTCAACATGTTACTGTGTTGGTTGTCTTCTTGTGTTATTGCAGACTGGCGCAATGTGCATGTATGAGAGAGAAAAAGAGAGAAAAGTGAGAGAGACAGAGAAGTGAGAGAGACAGAGAGGAGGTCATTGTGCCACACAAAGACACATGTATGCCATGTGTACTATATCATTGCATTGCATTTGTTTGTATAGTTTGATTTCATTATCAGGTAACACTAGTGCAATGACTTTATAGGGTTGTATTGCCCAGTGCCCTTACTTCCCCTAATTAGTGCAAAGGTGGGGGTGTAAGAACTACAGAGCTCACACTGAGCCTGCTGTCAGCCAGTTATTAGTTTACCACACAAACCAGGTGCCAAGCTGGTAAGTTAGCCAAATAGACAGAGAAATTAAAGTTTTTGGTGCAGGTTTGGCTTGATCTCCCCTTGCACTAGGGATGACTTTGTTACCAAATCAGTTAATACACTGAACTTAAGAGATGATTTATGCAGACATGATTGTTGAGTCTTACACCAGTTGGTTGGGAGAGGGGACAGGAGAAGGAGCAGGGATCATGTATAAATTATTGATGAGATTATAGAAACTTCTGGTATCAGTCATACATGTAGTGGAAGAGAAATATTGTGTCAGCCATAAATGAAATGGAAGAGAAATTAGGTGTCATTTATACATATAGTGGAAGAGAAATGTTGTGTCAGCCATACATGAAATGGAATAGAAATTAGGTGTCATTTATACATATAGTGGAAGAGAAATGTTGTGTCAGCCATACATGAAATGGAAGAGAAATTAGGTGTCATTTATACATATAGTGGAAGAGAAATGTTGTGTCAGCCATACATGAAATGGAAGAGAAATTAGGTGTCATTTATATATATAGTGGAAGAGAAATGTTTCAGCCATACATGAAATGGAAGAGAAATTAGGTGTCATTTATACATATAGTGGAAGAGAAATGTTTCAGCCATACATGAAATGGAAGAGAAATTATGTGTCATTTATACATATAGTGGAAGAGAAATGTTTCAGCCATACATGAAATGGAAGAGAAATTAGGTGTCATTTATATATATAGTGGAAGAGAAATGTGTCAGCCATACATGAAATGGAAGAGAAATTAGGTGTCATTTATACATATAGTGGAAGAGAAATGTTGTGTCAGCCATACATGAAATGGAAGAGAAATTAGGTGTCATTTATATATATAGTGGAAGAGAAATGTTGTGTCAGCCATATATGAAATGGAAGAGAAATTAGGTGTCATTTATATATATAGTGGAAGAGAAATGTTGTGTCAGCCATACATGAAATGGAAGAGAAATTAGGTGTCATTTACACATATAGTGGAAGAGAAATGTTGTGTCAGCCATACACGAAATGGAAGTGAAATTAGGTGTCATTTATACATATAGTGGAAGAGAAATGTTGTGTCAGCCATACATGAAATGGAAGAGAAATTAGGTGTCATTTATACATATAGTGGAAGAGAAATGTTGTGTCAGCCATACATGAAATGGAAGAGAAATTAGGTGTCATTTATATATATAGTGGAAGAGAAATGTTGTGTCAGCCATACATGAAATGGAAGAGAAATTAGGTGTCATTTATATATATAGTGGAAGAGAAATGTTTCAGCCATACATGAAATGGAAGAGAAATTAGGTGTCATTTATACATATAGTGGAAGAGAAATGTTTCAGCCATACATGAAATGGAAGAGAAATTAGGTGTCATTTATACATATAGTGGAAGAGAAATGTTTCAGCCATACATGAAATGGAAGAGAAATTAGGTGTCATTTATATATATAGTGGAAGAGAAATGTTGTGTCAGTCATACATGAAATGGAAGAGAAATTAGGTGTCATTTATACATATAGTGGAAGAGAAATGTTGTGTCAGCCATACATGAAATGGAAGAGAAATTAGGTGTCATTTATATATATAGTGGAAGAGAAATGTTGTGTCAGCCATACATGAAATGGAAGAGAAATTAGGTGTCATTTATATATATAGTGGAAGAGAAATGTTGTGTCAGCCATACATGAAATGGAAGAGAAATTAGGTGTCATTTATACATATAGTGGAAGAGAAATGTTGTGTCAGCCATACACGAAATGGAAGAGAAATTAGGTGTCATTTATACATATAGTGGAAGAGAAATGTTGTGTCAGCCATACATGAAATGGAAGAGAAATTAGGTGTCATTTATATATATAGTGGAAGAGAAATGTTGTGTCAGCCATACATGAAATGGAAGAGAAATTAGGTGTCATTTATATATATAGTGGAAGAGAAATGTTGTGTCAGCCATACATGAAATGGAAGAGAAATTAGGTGTCATTTATACATATAGTGGAAGAGAAATGTTGTGTCAGCCATACACGAAATGGAAGAGAAATTAGGTGTCATTTATACATATAGTGGAAGAGAAATGTTGTGTCAGCCATACATGAAATGGAAGAGAAATTAGGTGTCATTTATACATATAGTGGAAGAGAAATGTTGTGTCAGCCATACATGAAATGGAAGAGAAATTAGGTGTCAGTTATACATATAGCGGAAGAGAAATGTTGCGTCAGCCATACATGAAATGGAAGAGAAATTAGGTGTCATTTATACATATAGTGGAAGAGAAATGTTGTGTCAGCCATACACGAAATGGAAGAGAAATTAGGTGTCATTTATACATATAGTGGAAGAGAAATGTTGTGTCAGCCATACATGAAATGGAAGAGAAATTAGGTGTCAGTTATACATATAGCGGAAGAGAAATGTTGCGTCAGCCATACATGAAATGGAAGAGAAATTAGGTGTCAGTTATACATATAGCGGAAGAGAAATGTTGCGTCAGCCATACATGAAATGGAAGAGAAATTAGGTGTCAGTTATACATGTAGTGTAAGAAAAGTCTTGTGTCAGCCATACATGAAATGGAAGAGACATCTTGTGTCAGTTATACATGCGGTGGAAGAGAAATCTTGTCTCAGTTATACATGTAGTGTCAGGTATGCATGAGATGGAACATATGTCCTCATAAATTAAGTACATGTTTTAAATGTATTCATTTTGTTTTCAAATCGCAGACACATTGTCAACAATGTTTTCTTTCACAGAATTTGTTTTCCACCAATTCTAGTCAGTTCATTGTTTTCACCGAGAATTTAAATGCAGCCATTTGTTATTGTAATGAGCACAAGTTGTATCCTGTTTAACGTTTGTAGGTTATTATTGGGTTACATTGTCATTTGTTGATTCCTCTGTAACGTATGACATATGATTGACTGGTATTCCTCATGTGTACAAAACACTACGTCTTGTGTCTTCTTCCTGTGAACATCTGGTCTGAAATATGGCTAATGCAATGACAACTTCCAGAGTTGCGGTAGTTGGTATTTCTGGGACTTTGTAATAGAAACAATCAAGCTTTGTGTGCAAAACATCAGGGGATTGAAAGAGTTCACCGATATTTGTGACATTTCTGTCCTGTGAATAGGGATTTTGTGTGACTGCCCAATAGAGCCGTCCCATGTCTGCAGCTGTGCAGCCTTTCATCTTTGCATGTGGTTCATCATGGTCTGCTGTATTCTGTCATATTTTTTGTATTCTCAATTGTGATTGGCTGTTCTACATTTGTATCAATTAGTTGGCCATGTGTGATTGGCTGTTTTTCATGTGTGTCATTCACACATGTTTTGTGTCACTGGCTGTTTTCATGTGTCACAACCCACCATATTTGATTGGCTATTGTTCATGTTTCCCAAGCAATTTGCCATGTGTGATGGTACTTCTTGTATTTGGTTAGAGCCTGTAAAACAACATGACAACATATTTAATATTTACACCTTACGTTATTATCTTTAACGACTGTAAAACACTTGTTATGTTATTGTCAGTGACTCTTCTCTCTCTCTATCCCTCTCCTCCCTACTTGCAACTCTGGACACAAAGGAAAGGCCACAAGATTGGGAGCAAGACTATAATCAGCTTTAGTATAGAGAATTGTACAACTACAGTTATGTCACATGGCTTGTACAGGGTGCTGGTATATCCTCAACCTACTCTTTATCCTGTTTCGTGATCTTCTCTCGGGCTGGCATAGCAATTTGATCAACATACTGATGTCCCACAAACACTTGTTCTAGTCCATCATTGTCTTAGATCAACACATGCAGAAGGACTGGTTGGTGCTTACAGCATAACATAATAGACTCGGGCACAGAAATAGGTCACAGAGCACACACGTAACCCTTCAGTATTCTTTGATGTGTCCTCTTGTCTGGTCTTGCTGCCCACACTGACCTACTTATATCTGTACTTATCTGATAACTCGAGACAGTCATTGACAACAGATCAGTGGTTTCCAAAGTGGGGGTGGTAGACACATCCATGGGGCCGTGAGATTGTGGATGTGCATAAGAGGCAACTGTGTCCATGGGGGAAAGGGTGTGGCAGCTCAGAAATATTTGTTACTGTGTAATGGCTGCCACCGTAATGAGTCATGTCCTTGGAGGAAAGGGGTGTGGCAGCTCAGACATGTGTCGAGACTACTAGTTGAAATATTTGTTCCTCTGCCACTGTAATGTTATGTCATCCACCGACATCTTTTTCCATTGCTAATAATTGTTTTTGTTTTTTTATTATTGTGACAGATATTGTCATGTCTGTTGTTGTTTGTCGTGTGTATCATATTGCAAGCTAAATGAGACAGCCATGTTTGTTGTATGTTTATCATATTGTAAGCTAAATGAATATTGTCATGTCTAATTTTTGATCGGCACACTTCAAATGTTACTGTGGTTTCATCAATCATTCTCATTCCTGCCAATGTTGTACTCAATCCATTCCGTGTATCCATTGTGTATAGCAGCATCTGTACATATTTTGATGACACCTACATTTAATTTGCTCATGCATATTGTTGAGTCTTATGTTCTATTTATCATTTTCTCAAGGGTTCTCAACTTTTGTGTTTACCACAAACCACTTCTGGGCAATGTATACCTTTCTTATCCCCTTCTGCTGGAAATGATAAATGTGGACTGTATACATTGACTGTCTCTCTCTCTCTCTCTCTCTCTCACACACACACAGAGTTGGAACTGAAATAGTGTACTACGTGGACTGTATAAATTGACTATCACACACACACACACACACACACACACACACACAAAGCTAGGAGAGTAGTGAAGTCTATACAGATCTAGCTGTGCCAGAGCCAGCACAATGGTCAGTGATGTAAAGTTTCTAGCAGCAGAATAAGGTTTGCATACTGATCAACAACTGACGATCTGAGTGGGCAGAATGGAGCAGCACTTCAGGTCTATGAGCAGGCCCGCCAGTCAACATAGAACTACTACAGTTAGACCAGTGCTTCTCATCCTTGTTTGTTCCATGCACCCCTCCACTATATGTTCAGAATGTCATCCCCCCCCCCCACCCCCTTTCGTATTTCCTCCCTATAAATCCCCCCTAAAGCCCCTACACAGTATACGTAAAAATAGAAGCTAAATTTAATAACACATACCAGAACAAGTCTAGACGTCTGCATAGAACATGATTTGTGGGTCTACTTTTGTTATACAACAAATTTCAGAAGTACAGAACTGTAAAATATGGAGGGAAAAACAATATCAAGTAATTGGTTCTTGTATTAACGCGATCTTGAAATAATCTTAATTCCCTCCACCCTGGAAACCCTAAAATTCTCCGGGGGGGGGGGGGGGGGGGGGGGGGGGGGGGGGGCCATTCCCCACCGGTTGAGAACCACTGAGTTAGACAGTGATGGGTGTGTCATGCAGGGGGTTGTAGCATCTATGGGCATGCCTAGGGATGCAGTGATCATAGTTAGCACTAACTGACATTGATAACAGATCCTAGAAACTGCTTGTGTCTTGTTATTCAGTTTGGGGGAACCATCACAAAGTTTATGATCGGGTATCGGGTGTGACACCTCCCTGCTTGGGAACTTGGCGCAGTGCCATGGCTGGACCACTTTGAGAAGTACTTGTCTCAAGTGTTGTCAGACATGAATAGGGCCAGATGGTTATACATTTCCTGGGGCTGTGTTACAGTGATGCCCTGTTACAGCCAGGTCCTGTTACAGCGATGTCCTGTTACAATCATGTCTTTGTTACAGCGATGTCCTTTTACAGTGATGTCAGATGCTTGTTGAATCAGTGGCTGTTTCAGTAATATGACCTAGATATGCAATATCTGTATAGTGTTAAATGACCATTGCTGATGTCCATCGGGGTGTGTTGTTCCCTGTGGTGTATAGAACTGCCCTAGTTGGCTAACTCTGTACAGTGTTGCAGTCTATGAGACATTATACCCCATCAGTTTTGTTTAGAATGCCTTGCCTCATAGGTTTTGTACCTGTGCCTGGAGATGTCATAAGCTGGCACCATAATCACCCTGCCAGCCGTACAAGCTCGTCAATGCTGGTTACAGTTGCCAGTGTCGTTCCTCCACCTGAAGGCTACACACTGGGAGAGTTCGTGCTGTTATCAGTGTGCAGAGAGGAATCTGTGGCTTGCCCTGGCAGATGTGCTGGTGGCTGGACAGTGAGTGGAGCACACACACACACAGACAGGACCTGGGGGCGGGGAACATCTGTAGTGGCTGTACGTCTAGAGTGGATCGCCTTGTTGTGGTAAATGTTGTAGACTGATCGTGTTGCCGTTGTTTGTTTGTTTGTTTATGTTGAAATTATAACACATGATGACCTCCTCCTTCTCCCACTGTAACTGCTGAGGACAGATAACTGATACCATGTTGTAAATCTCTAACAGTAACATTATGCCATGTTGTAAATATCTAACAGTAACATTATGTAAATATCTATGAGTGACATTATGTTATGTTTGGTTTTTGTCTTCAGTGGATGAGCCACATTGGTTTAACAAAGTATGCATCAGTATTTCATCTCATCATCTCCTCCTGCAGCACACTCACGTGGATCGTTTCCTCCAGCTGCATCCTGGCTAGTGCACTATTAACTACTACCATCATACCCCCTCCCCCCACCCCCAATCCCAAACACTCATGCTGTTGTTAGTAGGTTGTCTCAGTTCAAATGGTGCCATTATCTGTTTTTATGATTTTCGACCTTGTGAATCTAATATTAGAATCATGTGAATCTAGCGCCAGGGCCTTGTGAATCTAATGTATGGAATCTGGTGAAGATAGTATTAGGACTTTATGATTGTTTGAGAGGTACCATTTCTGAAGCATGTGTTTGTGTGTGTTGTTGCATATAAACGTGTACATACTGTAACATTGTGTGAGAGTGTCATCCTGTGTGTGTGTAACATTGTGTGAGAGTGTCATCCTATGTGTGTGTGTGTAACATTGTGTGAGAGTGTTATCCTATGTGTGTGTGTAACATTGTGTGGGAGTGTCATCCTATGTGTGTGTGTAACATTGTGTGAGAGTGTCATCCTATGTGTGTGTGTAACATTGTGTGAGAGTGTCATCCTATGTGTGTGTGTGTAACATTGTGTGAGAGTGTCATCCTATGTGTGTGGCTACATGATGGTCACACAATTCCTCTGTCAGAATATATATATATCTCTGTATAGCAGCATAGATTGTATTACAAGTGAACATTGTTGGTTTGTTGCATTCATGCTTCATTGATTCCTGTATTTGTGGAGTGTTCTGTCGGGAGATGGTGTGCCTGCTCCGTCAAGATGTTTGCTTGCAGTTTAGCCTGTTGTCCTGGTTTGTTTCTTCACATGTGTCTGATTCCAATTCCCAATCTGCTGAAATAAATACAACCACACTCAGTGATGATTGTACCTTTGTTTGTTTCTTTCTTTCGTACAGCTGATTCTTTTTACTGTAGGTGAAAGAGGTTCAGATACAACGGAAGCGTAGAACCAAATCAGGTGAGGATGGTCAATATTTTGACCTTATTAAGAGAAGAAATTAACTGGGACATATTGCAACAACTCATAGTATTCATGACAAAGTGCAAAACAGGAGGACATCGAGAGAATTTCCCGACGACCTTTTATTATGGCATACAATATCAGTACATGACTTAATCGTTTGGTTTGAGAACAGACATGTGAATGCATCATCTCCCACACCTGTTGGCAAAGACATATGATGATAGCATGTGCATGAGTCCGTGCTTTAAGGACTATATCAAATAATTTAATTCATTTGGGCATGGAAATATCATTCAAAACAATGAATTCCTTTATTGAACTTAAACACAGATGTTACAAACAATAGATTGCACGATTTATTGCCTGGCATATTCTGATGCATCTCGTCAGGTGCTTACTGCAGAGTTGTATATCATATGATGTGAATACGTGAATCACATTCTGGCTTAAATGCATCACACACATAATCGCTGAATACTGGTCGAATGTGGAGGTAATAATATATATAACAATGAATATAAAACCTGCCAGGGAATATCACCAATCCAGGCTGATTTCCAACCAGCCTGCGTCTGCTGTGCTACTTCCTGACCTGGTTATATCCTGATATTCCTCTGTAGATGTGAAGTTCCAGTACCTGTCTTGCACGCCCCGTGGTTTCTTAGCTTCAAGAGGAGAAGGAGAGTTCTCTCTGAAACACGGCCCTATAAGATGGTACTTTGGTAATGGGGTCGGGTGACATCTCTAGACATGGACCTCAACCTGATAAATGCAAGTCTGAAATATTAGATAGCCTCAATGCCAATCTATCAACTTAAACAGTTAAAACTCAGTCTTCTGGAGAATTTCTAACTAAGCAAACTAAATGAAACAGAAAGACAATAAAAACAATTCACAACTATTGTCTATTGCAGTCATATGTATAATAGGCTGTTTGTGTATGTGTGGTTTTATAATAATATTTGTTATAACAATGATATGTTAGATTCCTTTCACGTTGTCCTCCTGTTTCATTTTTATGAACAATTTATAGTAAAGTTTACTCTATCACTGGCTTCAGAAAATGTTACCTCTAGTAAGGGAACAGACCGAGAGGAAAATACCTGGATGGCTTGGCCACATGGCATGGACGAGACAGGAACACTGATCCACGACACTGGTGATCGAGTGAAATGGCGAGTCATGACCGCCCACGCTTTCCGGCATGGCACATGATTGATTGATTGATTGAGTACAGTGTGTCACAAAATGTTACCTCTAGTACAGGGTGTCACAAAATGTCACCTCTAGTACACAATATAAAATCACACAACGTAATGCAGCTTTACAGAACAGAATTATGACATCTACAGGACGTTGTGGCGACTAGCCTTCATCAGCAAACAAATACATGCACGAAACACAACATATAATCATGGAGAAGATCCTCCGGTGACTACATTAAGGTATAAGGACGGGATGAGAAGAATAAACAGATGAAAAAATGAGAGCAATGAAGGGAAAATGAACATATGAAAAAAATGTTACTTAATTCAGAGTCTGAGGCTGTACTACTGGTAGTACAGTACTACAATCTGGGACTCTGAAATAAGTAACATTTTTTTCATACCAAATTTTATTCATACCTCTAGTACAGTGTGTCACAAAATGTTACATCTAGTACAGTGTGTCACAAAATTTTACCTCCAGTACAGGTAGTCACAAAATGTTACCTCTAGTACAGGGAGTCACAAAATGTTACCTCTAGTACAGGGAGTCACAAAATGTTACCTCTAGTACAGGGAGTCACAAAATGTTACCTCTAGTACAGGGAGTCACAAAATGTTACCTCCAGTACAGGGAGTCACAAAATGTTACCTCTAGTACAGTGTGTTACAAAATGTTACCTCTAGTACAGTGTGTCACAAAATGTTACTTCTAGTACAGTGTGTCACAAAATGTTACCTCTAGTTAAAATGTCCGCCACTAACTCGAACAGACCTGGAAAAAAATCATGGCGTGGATATTTACACACTAAGGAGGTTGAAAATGGTATATTCCCCTCTGATCCTAGGGTAGTAAATCAGGTGTCTAGTCTTTTCTGATAAGGACAAAAGTCTCCTTGGACCCATGTCTACATTAAAGTTGCTTGTCAATTGGAAATGTAAAAGAGTAGGCCTACATTCACCTCAGATCTTACCCACAGAAAGAGTATAACGTATAATTCTGATTTACATACATTTGGGTCATCGCTGGCGCTATAGATTTCATGCGCACTGTTAAAATTCTCCTTATGTGATATTAAGGAGGAAACTATAAAGCTTATGGAGATATCCGTGTACAGTGAACGTCATCTTTACTAACTCAAAGACAGCTTGCTGGGTGTCCGGTGCGTCTAAGTGCTGCAACTCCGTGACACGCTATCTTCTAATGACTTCTTACATGACCAAGCCCAGAATACAGAAGCTACAAAGGCACGGAGCATGAACCAAGTCTGTCTGATGTGTGCCACATTCACATGTGACAGTGACGAGTCTGTGCACAACCACATTCACATTTGACAGTGCTGAGTATGTGCCTCCGGTAGATGGGTACACAAACATGTGACTGTTAGATAGATGGGTACACAAACATGTGACTGTTGGATAGATGGGTACACAAACATATGACTGTCTGATAGATGGGTACACAAACATATGACTGTTGGATAGATGGGTACACAAACATATGACTGTCTGATAGATGGGTACACAAACATATGACTGTTGGATAGATGGGTACACAAACATGTGACTGTCTGATAGATGGGTACACAAACATGTGACTGTTGGGTAGATGGGTACACAAACATGTGACTGTTGGATAGATGGGTACACAAACATATGACTGTTGGGTAGATGGGTACACAAACATGTGACTGTTGGATAGATGGGTACACAAACATGTGATTGTTGGATAGATGGGTACACAAACATATGACTGTTGGGTAGATGGGTACACAAACATGTGACTGTTGGATAGATGGGTACACAAACATATGACTGTTGGATAGATGGGTACACAAACATGTGACTGTTGGATAGATGGGTACACAAACATGTGACTGTTGGATAGATGGGTACACAAATATGTGACTGTCTGATAGATGGGTACACAAACATATGACTGTTGGATAGATGGGTACACAAACATGTGACTGTTGGATAGATGGGTACACAAACATGTGACTGTTGGATAGATGGGTACACAAACATATGACTGTCTGATAGATGGGTACACAAACATATGACTGTTGGATAGATGGGTACACAAACATGTGACTGTTGGATAGATGGGTACACAAACATATGACTGTCTGATAGATGGGTACACAAACATATGACTGTTGGATAGATGGGTACACAAACATATGACTGTTGGATAGATGGGTACACAAACATGTGACTGTCTGATAGATGGGTACACACACATGTGACTGTTGGATAGATGGGTACACAAACATGTGACTGTTGAATAGATGGGTACACAAACATATGACTGTCTGATAGATGGGTACACAAACATGTGACTGTTGGATAGATGGGTACACAAACATGTGACTGTCTGATAGATGGGTACACAAACATATGACTGTTGGATAGATGGGTACACAAACATGTGACTGTTGGATAGATGGGTACACAAACATGTGACTGTTGGATAGACGGGTACACAAACATGTGACTGTTGGATAGATGGGTACACAAACATGTGACTGTTGGATAGATGGGTTCACAAACATATGACTGTCTGATAGATGGGTACACAAACATGTGACTGTTGGATAGATGGGTACACAAACATGTGACTGTTGGATAGATGGGTACACAAACATGTGACTGTTGGATAGATGGGTACACAAACATGTGACTGTTTGATAGATGGGTACACAAACATATGACTGTTGGATAGATGGGTACACAAACATGTGACTGTCTGATAGATGGGTACACAAACATATGACTGTTGGATAGATGGGTACACAAACATATGACTGTTGGATAGATGGGTACACAAACATGTGACTGTTGGATAGATGGGTACACAAACATATGACTGTCTGATAGATGGGTACACAAACATGTGACTGTTGGATAGATGGGTACACAAACATATGACTGGATAGATGGGTGCACAAACATATGACTGTCTGATAGATGGATACACAAACATGTGACTTGGATAGATGGGTACACAAACATGTGACTTGGATAGATGGGTACACAAATATATGACTGTCTGATAGATGGGTACACAAACTTATGACTGTCTGATAGATGGGTACACAAACATATGACTGTCTGATAGATGGGTACACAAACATATGACTGTCTGATAGATGGGTACACAAACATATGACTGTCTGATAGATGGGTACACAAACATATGACTGTCTGATAGATGGGTACACAAACATGTGACTGTCTGATAGATGGGTACACAAACATATGACTGTCTGATAGATGGATACACAAATATATGACTGTCTGATAGATGGGTACACAAACATATGACTGTTGGATAGATGGGTACACAAACATGTGACTGTTGGATAGATGGGTACACAAACATATGACTGTTGGGTAGATGGGTACACAAACATGTGACTGTTGGGTAGATGGGTACACAAACATATGACTGTCTGATAGATGGGTACACAAACATGTGACTGTTGGGTAGATGGGTACACAAACATATGACTGTCTGATAGATGGGTACACAAACATATGACTGTCTGATAGATGGGTACACAAACATGTGACTGTTGGATAGATGGGTACACAAACATATGACTGTCTGATAGATGGGTACACAAACATATGACTGTTGGGTAGATGGGTACACAAACATATGACTGTTGGATAGATGGGTACGCAAACATATGACTGTCTGATAGATGGGTACACAAACATATGACTGTTGGGTAGATGGGTACACAAACATATGACTGTTGGATAGATGGGTACACAAACATATGACTGTTGGGTAGATGGGTACACAAACATGTGACTGTTGGATAGATGGGTACACAAACATATGACTGTTGGATAGATGGGTACACAAACATGTGACTGTTGGATAGATGGGTACACAAACATGTGACTGTTGGATAGATGGGTACACAAACATGTGACTGTCTGATAGATGGGTACACAAACATATGACTGTTGGATAGATGGGTACACAAACATGTGACTGTTGGATAGATGGGTACACAAACATGTGACTGTTGGATAGATGGGTACACAAACATATGACTGTCTGATAGATGGGTACACAAACATATGACTGTTGGATATATGGGTACACAAACATGTGACTGTTGGATAGATGGGTACACAAACATATGACTGTCTGATAGATGGGTACACAAACATATGACTGTTGGATAGATGGGTACACAAACATATGACTGTTGGATAGATGGGTACACAAACATGTGACTGTCTGATAGATGGGTACACAAACATGTGACTGTTGGATAGATGGGTACACAAACATGTGACTGTTGAATAGATGGGTACACAAAAATATGACTGTCTGATAGATGGGTACACAAACATGTGACTGTTGGATAGATGGGTACACAAACATGTGACTGTCTGATAGATGGGTACACAAACATATGACTGTTGGATAGATGGGTACACAAACATGTGACTGTTGGATAGATGGGTACACAAACATGTGACTGTTTAATAGATGGGTACACAAACATGTGAATGTTGGATAGATGGGTACACAAACATGTGACTGTTGGATAGATGGGTTCACAAACATATGACTGTCTGATAGATGGGTACACAAACATGTGACTGTTGGATAGATGGGTACACAAACATGTGACTGTTGGATAGATGGGTACACAAACATGTGACTGTTGGATAGATGGGTACACAAACATGTGACTGTTGGATAGATGGGTACACAAACATGTGACTGTTGGATAGATGGGTACACAAACATATGACTGTTGGATAGATGGGTACACAAACATGTGACTGTCTGATAGATGGGTACACAAACATATGACTGTTGGATAGATGGGTACACAAACATATGACTGTTGGATAGATGGGTACACAAACATGTGACTGTTGGATAGATGGGTACACAAACATATGACTGTCTGATAGATGGGTACACAAACATGTGACTGTTGGATAGATGGGTACACAAACATATGACTGTTGGATAGATGGGTACACAAACATATGACTGTCTGATAGATGGATACACAAACATGTGACTTGGATAGATGGGTACACAAACATGTGACTTGGATAGATGGGTACACAAATATATGACTGTCTGATAGATGGGTACACAAACTTATGACTGTCTGATAGATGGGTACACAAACATATGACTGTCTGATAGATGGGTACACAAACATATGACTGTCTGATAGATGGGTACACAAACATATGACTGTCTGATAGATGGGTACACAAACATATGACTGTCTGATAGATGGGTACACAAACATGTGACTGTCTGATAGATGGGTACACAAACATATGACTGTCTGATAGATGGGTACACAAATATATGACTGTCTGATAGATGGGTACACAAACATATGACTGTTGGATAGATGGGTACACAAACATGTGACTGTTGGATAGATGGGTACACAAACATATGACTGTTGGGTAGATGGGTACACAAACATATGACTGTTGGGTAGATGGGTACACAAACATGTGACTGTCTGATAGATGGGTACACAAACATGTGACTGTTGGGTAGATGGGTACACATACATATGACTGTCTGATAGATGGGTACACAAACATATGACTGTCTGATAGATGGGTACACAAACATGTGACTGTTAGATAGATGGGTACACAAACATATGACTGTCTGATAGATGGGTACAGAAACATATGACTGTTGGGTAGATGGGTACACAAACATATGACTGTTGGATAGATGGGTACGCAAACATATGACTGTCTGATAGATGGGTACA
The DNA here is from genome assembly GCA_963921405.1 of Cepaea hortensis. Classification (NCBI taxonomy): domain Eukaryota; kingdom Metazoa; phylum Mollusca; class Gastropoda; order Stylommatophora; family Helicidae; genus Cepaea; species Cepaea hortensis. Next base: position 112,339,520 of record OY992885.1, read on the forward strand.
CAAACATATGACTGTTGGGTAGATGGGTACACAAACATATGACTGTTGGATAGATGGGTACACAAACATGTGACTGTTGGATAGATGGGTACACAAACATATGACTGTTGGGTAGATGGGTACACAAACATATGACTGTTGGATAGATGGGTACACAAACATGTGACTGTCTGATAGATGGGTACACAAACATGTGACTGTTGGATAGATGGGTATACAAACATGTGACTGTTGGATAGATGGGTACACAAACATATGACTGTTGGATAGATGGGTACACAAACATGTGACTGTCTGATAGATGGGTACACAAACATGTGACTGTTGGATAGATGGGTACACAAACATATGACTGTTGGGTAGATGGGTACACAAACATATGACTGTTGGATAGATGGGTACACAAACATAAGACTGTTGGGTAGATGGGTACACAAACATATGACTGTTGGATAGATGGGCACACAAACATATGACTGTTGGGTAGATGGGTACACAAACATGTGACTGTTGAATAGATGGGTACACAAACATATGACTGTTTGATAGATGGGTACACAAACATATGACTGTTGAATAGATGGGTACACAAACATATGACTGTTGGGTAGATGGGTACACAAACATATGACTGTTGGATAGATGGGTACACAAACATATGACTGTTGGATAGATGGGTACACAAACATGTGACTGTTGGATAGATGGGTACACAAACATGTGACTGTCTGATAGATGAGTACACAAACATGTGACTGTTGGATAGATGGGTACACAAACATGTGACTGTCTGATAGATGGGTACACAAACATGTGACTGTTGGATAGATGGGTACACAAACATGTGACTGTTGAATAGATGGGTACACAAACATATGACTGTCTGATAGATGGGTACACAAACATGTGACTGTTGGATAGATGGGTACACAAACATGTGACTGTCTGATAGATGGGTACACAAACATATGACTGTTGGATAGATGGGTACACAAACATGTGACTGTTGGATAGATGGGTACACAAACATGTGACTGTTGGATAGATGGGTACACAAACATGTGAATGTTGGATAGATGGGTACACAAACATGTGACTGTTGGATAGATGGGTTCACAAACATATGACTGTCTGATAGATGGGTACACAAACATGTGACTGTTGGATAGATGGGTACACAAACATGTGACTGTTGGATAGATGGGTACACAAACATGTGACTGTTGGATAGATGGGTACACAAACATGTGACTGTTGGATAGATGGGTACACAAACATGTGACTGTTGGATAGATGGGTACACAAACATATGACTGTTGGATAGATGGGTACACAAACATGTGACTGTCTGATAGATGGGTACACAAACATATGACTGTTGGATAGATGGGTACACAAACATATGACTGTTGGATAGATGGGTACACAAACATGTGACTGTTGGATAGATGGGTACACAAACATATGACTGTCTGATAGATGGGTACACAAACATGTGACTGTTGGATAGATGGGTACACAAACATATGACTGTTGGATAGATGGGTACACAAACATATGACTGTCTGATAGATGGATACACAAACATGTGACTTGGATAGATGGGTACACAAACATGTGACTTGGATAGATGGTTACACAAATATATGACTGTCTGATAGATGGGTACACAAACTTATGACTGTCTGATAGATGGGTACACAAACATATGACTGTCTGATAGATGGGTACACAAACATATGACTGTCTGATAGATGGGTACACAAACATATGACTGTCTGATAGATGGGTACACAAACATATGACTGTCTGATAGATGGGTACACAAACATGTGACTGTCTGATAGATGGGTACACAAACATATGACTGTCTGATAGATGGGTACACAAATATATGACTGTCTGATAGATGGGTACACAAACATATGACTGTTGGATAGATGGGTACACAAACATGTGACTGTTGGATAGATGGGTACACAAACATATGACTGTTGGGTAGATGGGTACACAAACATATGACTGTTGGGTAGATGGGTACACAAACATGTGACTGTCTGATAGATGGGTACACAAACATGTGACTGTTGGGTAGATGGGTACACATACATATGACTGTCTGATAGATGGGTACACAAACATATGACTGTCTGATAGATGGGTACACAAACATGTGACTGTTGGATAGATGGGTACACAAACATATGACTGTCTGATAGATGGGTACAGAAACATATGACTGTTGGGTAGATGGGTACACAAACATATGACTGTTGGATAGATGGGTACGCAAACATATGACTGTCTGATAGATGGGTACACAAACATATGACTGTTGGGTAGATGGGTACACAAACATATGACTGTTGGATAGATGGGTACACAAACATGTGACTGTTGGATAGATTGGTACACAAACATAAGACTGTTGGGTAGATGGGTACACAAACATATGACTGTTGGATAGATGGGTACACAAACATATGACTGTTGGGTAGATGGGTACACAAACATGTGACTGTTGGATAGATGGGTACACAAACATATGACTGTTTGATAGATGGGTACACAAACATATGACTGTTGAATAGATGGGTACACAAACTTATGACTGTTGGATAGATGGGTACACAAACATATGACTGTTGGATAGATGGGTACACAAACATATGACTGTCAGATAGATGGGTACACAAACATATGACTGTCTGATAGATGGGTACACAAACATATGACTGTTGGATAGATGGGTACACAAACATATGACTGTTGGATAGATGGGTACACAAACATATGACTGTCTGATAGATGGGTACACAAACATATGACTGTCTGATAGATGGGTACACAAACATGTGACTGTCGGGTAGATGGGTACACAAACATGTGACTGTCTGATAGATGGGTACACAAACATATGACTGTTTGGTAGATGGGTACACAAACATATGACTGTCTGATAGATGGGTACACAAACATGTGACTGTTGGGTAGATGGGTACACAAACATATGACTGTCTGATAGATGGGAACACAAACATATGACTGTCTGATAGATGGGTACACAAACATGTGACTGTTGGATAGATGGGTACACAAACATATGACTGTCTGATAGATGGGTACACAAACATATGACTGTTGGGTAGATGGGTACACAAACATATGACTGTTGGATAGATGTATACGCAAACATATGACTGTCTGATAGATGGGTACACAAACATATGACTGTTGGGTAGATGGGTACACAAACATATGACTGTTGGATAGATGGGTACACAAACATGTGACTGTTGGATAGATGGGTACACAAACATATGACTGTTGGGTAGATGGGTACACAAATATATGACTGTTGGATAGATGGGAACACAAACATGTGACTGTCTGATAGATGGGTACACAAACATGTGACTGTTGGATAGATGGGTACACAAACATGTGACTGTTGGATAGATGGGTACACAAACATATGACTGTTGGATAGATGGGTACACAAACATGTGACTGTCTGATAGATGGGTACACAAACATGTGACTGTTGGATAGATGGGTACACAAACATATGACTGTTGGGTAGATGGGTACACAAGTATATGACTGTTGGGTAGATGGGTACACAAACATGTGGCTGTTGGGTAGATGGGTACACAAACATATGACTGTTGGGTAAATGGGTTCACAAACATGTGACTGTTGAATAGATGGGTACACAAACATATGACTGTTGGATAGATGGGTACACAAACATATGACTGTTGGATAGATGGGTACACAAACATATGACTGTTGGGTAGATGGGTACACAAACATGTGACTGTTGGGTAGATAGGTACACAAACATATGACTGTTGGATAGATGGGTACACAAACATAAGACTGTTGGGTAGATGGGTACACAAACATATGACTGTTGGATAGATGGGTACACAAACATATGACTGTTGGGTAGATGGGTACACAAACATGTGACTGTTGGATAGATGGGTACACAAACATATGACTGTTGGATAGATGGGTACACAAACATATGACTGTTGAATAGATGGGTACACAAACATATGACTGTTGGATAGATGGGTACACAAACATATGACTGTTGGATAGATGGGTACACAAACATATGACTGTCGGATAGATGGGTACACAAACATATGACTGTCTGATAGATGGGTACACAAACATATGACTGTTGGATAGATGGGTACACAAACATATGACTGTTGGATAGATGGGTACACAAACATATGACTGTCTGATAGATGGGTACACAAACATATGACTGTCTGATAGATGGGTACACAAACATGTGACTGTCGGGTAGACGGGTACACAAACATGTGACTGTCTGATAGATGGGTACACAAACATATGACTGTTGGGTAGATGGGTACACAAACATATGACTGTTGGATAGATGGGTACACAAACATATGACTGTTGGATAGATGGGTACACAAACATGTGACTGTTGGATAGATGGGTACATAAACATGTGACTGTCTGATAGATGAGTACACAAACATGTGGCTGTTGGATAGATGGGTACACAAACATATGACTGTTGGATAGATGGGTACACAAACATGTGACTGTCTGATAGATGGGTACACAAACATGTGACTGTCTGATAGATGGGTACACAAACTTGTGACTGTCTGATAGATGGGTACACAAACATGTGACTGTTGGATAGATGGGTACACAAACATGTGACTTAGATAGATGGGTACACAAACATGTGACTGTTGGGTAGATGGGTACACAAACATGTGACTGTTGGATAGATGGGTACACAAACATATGACTGTTGGATAGATGGGTACACAAACATATGACTGTTGGATAGATGGGTACACAAACATGTGACTGTTGGATACATGGGTACACAAACATGTGACTGTTGGATAGATGGGTACACAAACATATGACTGTTGGATAGATGGGTACACAAACATATGACTGTTGGATAGATGGATACACAAACATATGACTGTTGGGTAGATGGGTACACAAACATGTGACTGTTGGATAGATGGGTACACAAACATATGACTGTTGGATAGATGGGTACACAAACATATGACTGTTGGATAGATGGATACACAAACATATGACTGTTGGGTAGATGGGTACACAAACATGTGACTGTTGGGTAGGTGGGTACACAAATATATGACTGTTGGATAGATGGGTACACAAACATGTGACTGTTGGATAGATGGGTACACAAACATATGACTGTTGGATAGATGGGTACATAAACATGTGACTGACTGATAGATGGGTACACAAACATGTGACTGTCTGATAGATGGGTACACAAACTTGTGACTGTCTGATAGATGGGTACACAAACATGTGACTATTGGATAGATGGGTACACAAACATGTGACTTAGATGGGTACACAAACATGTGACTGTTGGGTATATGGGTACACAAACATGTGACTGTTGGATAGATGGGTACACAAACATATGACTGTTGGATAGATGGGTACACAAACATATGACTGTTGGATAGATGGGTACACAAACATGTGACTGTGGGATAGATGGGTACACAAACATGTGACTGTTGGATAGATGGGTACACAAACATATGACTGTTGGATAGATGGGTACACAAACATATGACTGTTGGATAGATGGGTACACAAACATATGACTGTCTGATAGATGGGTATACAAACATATGACTGTTGGATAGATGGGTACACAAACATGTGACTGTTGGATAGATGGGTACACAAACATGTGACTGTCTGATAGATGGGTACACAAACATGTGACTGTCTGATAGATGGGTACACAAACATATGACTGTTGGATAGATGGGTACACAAACATGTGACTGTTGGATAGATGGGTACACAAACATGTGACTGTTGGATAGATGTGTACACAAATATGTGACTGTTGGATAGATGGGTACACAAACATGTGACTGTTGGATAGATGGGTACACAAACATGTGACTGTCTGATAGATGGGTACACAAACATATGACTGTTGAATAGATGGGTACACAAACATATGACTGTTGGATAGATGGGTACACAAACATGTGACTGTTGGATAGATGGGTACACAAACATGTGACTGTTGGATAGATGGGTACACAAACATATGACTGTTGGGTAGATGGGTACACAAACATATGACTGTTGGATAGATGGGTACACAAACATGTGACTGTTGGGTAGATGGGTACACAAACATATTACTGTCTGATAGATGGGTACACAAACATATGACTGTTGGGTAAATGGGTTCACAAACATGTGACTGTTGGATAGATGGGTACACAAACATATGACTGTTGAATAGATGGGTACACAAACATATGACTGTTGGATAGATGGGTACACAAACATATGACTGTTGGGTAGATGGGTACACAAACATATGACTGTTGGGTAGATGGGTATACAAACATATGACTGTTGGGTAGATGGGTACACAAACATGTGACTGTTGGGTAGATGGGTACACAAACATATGACTGTCTGATAGATGGGTACACAAACATATGACTGTTGGGTAAATGGGTTCACAAACATGTGACTGTTGGATAGATGGGTACACAAAGATATGACTGTTGGATAGATGGGTACACAAACATACGACTGTTGGATAGATGGGTACACAAACATATGACTGTTGGGTAGATGGGTACACAAACATGTGACTGTTGGGTAGGTGGGTACACAAACATATGACTGTTGGATAGATGGGTACACAAACATAAGACTGTTGGGTAGATGGGTACACAAACATATGACTGTTGGATAGATGGGTACACAAACATATGACTGTTGGGTAGATGGGTACACAAACATGTGACTGTTGGATAGAGGGGTACACAAACATATGACTGTTGGATAGATGGGTACACAAACATATGACTGTTGAATATATGGGTACACAAACATATGACTGTTGGATAGATGGGTACACAAACATATGACTGTTGGATAGATGGGTACACAAACATATGACTGTCGGATAGATGGGTACACAAACATATGACTGTCTGATAGATGGGTACACAAACATATGACTGTTGGATAGATGGGTACACAAACATATGACTGTTGGATAGATGGGTACACAAACATATGACTGTCTGATAGATGGGTACACAAACATATGACTGTCTGATAGATGGGTACACAAACATGTGACTGTCGGGTAGATGGGTACACAAACATGTGATTGTCTGATAGATGGGTACACAAACATATGACTGTTGGATAGATGGGTACACAAACATATGACTGTTGGATAGGTGGGTACACAAACATATGACTGTTGGATAGATGGGTACACAAACATGTGACTGTTGGATAGATGGGTACACAAAGATGTGACTGTCTGATAGATGGGTACACAAACATGTGACTGTTGGATAGATGGGTACACAAACATATGACTGTTGGGTAGATGGGTACACAAACATGTGACTGTCTGATAGATGGGTACACAAACATATGACTGTCTGATAGATGGGTACACAAACTTGTGACTGTCTGATAGATGGGTACACAAACATGTGACTGTTGGATAGATGGGTACACAAACATGTGACTTGGATAGATGGGTACACAAACATGTGACTGTTGGGTAGATGGGTACACAAACATGTGACTGTTGGATAGATGGGTACACAAACATATGACTGTTGGATAGATGGGTACACAAACATATGACTGTTGGATAGATGGGTACACAAACATGTGACTGTTGGATAGATGGGTACACAAACATGTGACTGTTGGATAGATGGGTACACAAACATATGACTGTTGGATAGATGGGTACACAAACATATGACTGTTGGATAGATGGGTACACAAACATGTGACTGTTGGATAGATGTGTACACAAACATATGACTGTTGGATAGATGGGTACACAAACATATGACTGTTGGATAGATGGGTACACAAACATATGAATGTTGGAAAGATGGGTACACAAACATGTGACTGTTGGATAGATGGGTACACAAACATGTGACTGTTGGATAGATGGATACACAAACATATGACTGTTGGATAGATGGGTACACAAACATGTGACTGTTGGATAGATGGGTACACAAACATATGACTGTTGGATAGATGGGTACACAAACATGTGACTGTTGGATAGATGGGTACACAAACATATGACTGTTGGATAGATGGGTACACAAACATGTGACTGTTGGATAGATGGGTACACAAACATATGACTGTCTGATAGATGGGTACACAAACATATGATTGTTGGGTAAATGGGTTCATAAACAGACAGGCAAATAGACTGACAGGCGGGCATATAGACAGACATCCAGGCAGAAAGACAGACACACAGGCAGATAGATGAGCATAGAAAGACAAACAGATAGACATGCAGGCATAGATAAACAGACAAATAGGTTAGATAGTTAGATATATAGATAGAGAGACAGATGGGTGGATGGATGACTGGCTGGCTGATGGATGAATGAATTGATGATAAATAGACATACAACAGATAGATAGGTAGGTATATGAATTTACAAGTGACAGAATATACGAGACGGAAGACGTGTGGACAGATATGACCACCGATGCCACACGGCATGGACTATAACAAGAATTGACAAAAGAACTACAAATATTAACACACAAATGTAAATCTGAGAATTATACGGTTATGCGATGATCAATGCAGACTTAGTTCTACACAACAATCTAAAATTTACACCCAAATCATAACCTAAAGATCAGTTTATCATGATCACTCATCATCTGCTACCATTCAATCTAAAAACATGAACATTATGCCAGACAAATGTGTGACATATGTCATAAAACTCCGTCTTCGTCCACAATATGAAAGTTCGCAGGCAAGTTTATGTTGAGCTGGCATGCCTGTTTAAATTGTTTATTCTTGGACACTTTGTGACACTTGACACTCCCTGCTGATAATAATTTTGGGTTGTACCATCGGAAAGGGTGAGTCTCGTGCATGGTAGAGGAGCGCTCGCGTCCACACAGTGGAGACAGACGAAGTTCGTTCTGGCTGGTGGATCGAGTGTCTGTATAAATGAAAACTGATCTGTGGATGTATAGAAAACTGCTTGATGAAAACTGGTACAAACGTAAAATGGTTGTCATAACCCATATTTAACATTACGTCCTTTATTAATATCATGTCTAGCTTGACTCTTGGGTTAGGGATCGATGTGGGTTTGTTTAGAACAATGGTTCTCAACCTTTTTTGGTCCATGCACCCCTTCACCATATGTTCAGAATGTCATTCTCCCCCACCCCTTTTCGTATTTCCTCCCTATAAATCCCCCCCCCCCCAACATTGTATACGTTAAAGTGGAAGCTAAATTTAATAACACATACTAGAACAAGCCTAGACGTCTACATAAAACTACTTATGTTATAAAATTAATTTCAGAAGGGTGAGAAGTACAGAACCGTAACGTATGGAGGGGAAAAAAACCAATATCAAGTAATCGGTTCTTGTATTAACACGATCTTGAAATAATCTTAATATACACCCCCCCCCCCCCCCCAGGGAGGGGGGAATTCCCTACTAGTTGAGAACCACCGGTGGAGAACCACTGGTTTAGAAAGATGAAAAAAGGGCCCTGGAGCTGTGGATATAATATATATATATATATATATATATATATATATATATATATATATATATATATATATATATATATATATAGAGAGAGAGAGAGAGAGAGAGAGAGAGAGAGAGAGAGAGAAGAATATATCATATTTCATGGAAACAAAATCAAATACAGGGGTTCTAGAAAAACTGGGAATGAAAAGAGAGTTGATGAAAAAAATAAACATGAGGGAAGTGAAATATTTTGGCCACGTTAAAAGACATAATACTCTTATATAGAAACCATACTGGAGGGTAAGACTGAAGGCAAGCGAGTAAAATGTAGACACCCATGTAAGTGGGAAGATAACATCAAGAGATGGACGAGATAATATCTGTGAGAATATATTTTTTATGACTGTGGAGTTTTTGAAAATATTCCCTTTTCAAGTTTTGTATTTACCTTTTATGTTGCATGAGTTCACAGACGGTAAATACAAAACTTGGAAAGGCAATATTTTCAAACACCTCACAGTCATTAAAAATGCACCCTATACAATCAAGGTGAGAGAAGGCAGTGTTGGAGGTCCATTGCAGCCAATCTTCATTGTGGAGATGACACCTGATTGTCTGACGGGGGTTGTGTCTGGAGCAACTGAGTGAATACACTATGGGTTGGGTAATGGGACATGACTGTCATTTAGTCCTGTGGAGAAATAGTTGAAAAGTTGGGGCAGCAAAATCAATTGAGGACGAACGGTTGGCAAAGTCAACTTTACTAAGCTGAAGGTCTATCTGAAACTGGTACAGTAGAGAACCATTTGAGTTTTTAATGAAGCAGCTTCTTGAACTTGAGATCAATCCTGGTACCCTCTGTTGACCTGGGAGTCGCAGTCAATGTTTTATAATCCCCAAAGTTACCTTTAATGTTGACAAAATGACTGTTCGATAAACTTATGCCACAGAAAGGGAAACAACTTGGCCAGCTGCTTACCTGTGATCATACAGACTCTGAGATTGTCTGCCTTGTGTCCGGACGTGCTTGTAATCTTGCACACTCACAGAGCGGTTGCTCTTTCTCTTCCACTTTCTGTAATCATGAAAGCTCGGGGTTCGGACCCTATCCGGCACAAATGTGTAGCGGGAATCAGACAACGGAGATGTGGAATCTGACAACAAAATAAGTATGCTTGTTGATTATTGGTTTCCTCATATTACTTCTCAAGTTGATCAACTGACAATAAAATCAGAAATTTGATAGGCAGGCACAGCACACCGCAGGGGATTCCTTAAGAGACAACAAATTAACCGTTTGGGTCATCTTGTGAGAATGACACCCGATCAGTCTACCGACAAGAGCATTACAATTAGCTGTTTAGTTTAGTCGACGGATCAACATCACGGCACACGGGTGTAACCCATAAGTGCTCCGTTCTACTCCTTACTCAAGCCCGAGTCCGGAGAATCTCAGCTCAGTGCACGAACTCCGTAGCACCGGCGGAGATCCTGAAATACTTTGGGAAGATTTTTAACTCGAAATTTTGCCCGGGCAGCGCCGTTAGGTTACTCTTTTTCGATTTCCAACCGCCAGGGATTTTTTTACGTGCGCAACAATACACAGGCGTCCAATCTCACTAGCCAGAGGCCAGGGGAAATTTTGTTACTAGAAGTCCACGTGAAAAAAATCCCGGCCCTCACTGGGGCTTGATCCCGGGACCTCCAGCACTCGAGGCGGACACCATACCTCGAGACCACTCAGCCTCACAATTAGCTGTGAGAGGAACAAAGTAGATACATGAGTCAGGGGAAAGCTCCTAAAATGATGAATAGACAACAGCACGGGTTCACAACACAAACACGGTTGTGAGGCAACACATTTGTCCTTGGAATTCTTCTTCTTCTTCTTCTGCGTTCATCCGGAGTTTTTTTCCGGATGTGATTGCGTTGTGCCTGTTTACAGCAGAGCTGCGTTCTTGCGCCGTTAGGCCGACACATCCGAATTCTGCGGGCATTTGTTGACCGGGTTAACCTTCCCGGGGGTCCTTGGAATTCTAGATTTGTGGGGCATTTTGGGCAGACACTAGTGTTTGGGACGTCCTGGACAGACACTATTGTATGAGACGTCCTGGGAAGACACTAGTGTTTGGGACGACCTGGGCAGACACTATTGTAAGGGACGTCCTGGGCAGCCACTAGTGTTTGGGACGTCCTGGGCAGATAATAATGTTTGCTACGTCCTGGGCAGATACTCGTGTTTGGGACGTCCTGGGCAGCCACTAGTGTTTGGGACGTCCTGGGCAGATACTAGTGTTTGGGACATCCTGGGCAGACACTATTGTATGGGACGTCCTGGGCAGACACTAGTGTTTGAGATGTCCTGGGCAGACACTAGTGTTTTGGACGTCCTGAGCAGATACTAGTGTTTGAGAAGTCCTGGGCAGACACTAGTGTTTGGGACGTCCTGGGCAGATACTAGTGTTTGGGATGTCCTGGGCAGATACTAGTGTTTGCTACGTCCTGGGCAGACACTAGTGTTTGGGACGTCCTGGGCAGATACTAGTCTTTGGGACGTCCTGGGCAGATACTAGTGTTTGGGATGTCCTGGGCAGATACTAGTGTTTGGGACGTCCTGGGCAGACACTAGTGTTTGAGACGTCCTGGGCAGATACTAGTGTTTGGGATGTCCTGGGCAGATACTAGTGTTTGGGACGTCCTGGGCAGACACTAGTGTTCGGGATGTCCTGGGCAGACACTAGTGTTTGGGACGTCCTGGGCAGATACTAGTGTTTGCTACGTCCTGGGCAGACACTAGTGTTTGGGATGTCCTGGGCAGACACTAGTTTTTGGGACGTCCTGGGCAGATACTAGTGTTTCCTACGTCCTGGGCAGATACTAGTGTTTGAGACGTCCTGGGCAGACACTAGTGTTTGAGACGTCCTGGGCAGACACTAGTGTTTCCTACGTCCTGGGCAGACACTGGTGTTTGCTACGTCCTGGGCAGATACTAGTGTTTGGGACGTCCTGGGCAGATACTAGTGTTTGGGACGTCCTGGGCAGACACTAGTGTTTGGGACGTCCTGGGCAGACACTAGTGTTTGGGACGTCCTGGGGGTAGATACTAGTGTTTGGGATGTCTTGGGCAGATACTAGCGTTTGGGACGTCCTGGGCAGATACTAGAGTTTGGGACGTCCTGGGTAGATACTAGAGTTTGGGATGTCCTGGGTAGATACTAGTGTTTGCTACGTCCTGGGCAGACACTAGTGTTTGGGACGTCCTGGGCAGATACTAGTGTTTCCTACGTCCTGGGCAGAACTAGTGTTTGGGACGTCCTGGGCAGACACTAGTGTTTGGGACGTCCTGGGGGTAGATACTAGTGTTTGGGACGTCCTGGGTAGATACAAGTGTTTGGGACGTCCTGGGTAGATACTAGTGTTTGGGACATCCTGGGCAGACACTAGTGTTTGGGATGTCCTGGACAGACACTAGTGTTTGGGACGTCCTGGGCAGATACTAGTGTTTAGGACGTCCTGGGTAGATACTAGTGTTTGGGACGTCCTGGACAGACACTAGTGTTTGGGACGTCCTGGGTAGATACTAGAGTTTGGGATGTCCTGGGTAGATACTAGTGTTTGGGAAGTCCTGGGTAGATACTAGTGTTTGGGACGTCCTGGGCAGACACTAGTGTTTGGGACGTCCTGGGCAGACACTAGTGTTTGGGACGTCCTGGGCAGACACTAGTGTTTGAGAAGTCCTGGGCAGACACTAGTGTTTGGGACGTCCTGGGCAGATACTAGTGTTTGGGATGTCCTGGGCAGATACTAGTGTTTGGGACATCCTGGGCAGACACTATTGTATGGGACGTCCTGGGCAGACACTAGTGTTTGAGAAGTCCTGGGCAGACACTAGTGTTTGGGACGTCCTGGGCAGATACTAGTGTTTGGGATGTCCTGGGCAGACACTTTTGTATGGGACGTCCTGGGCAGACACTAGTGTTTGAGAAGTCCTGGGCAGACACTATTGTATGGGACGTCCTGGGCAGATACTAGTGTTTGAGAAGTCCTGGGCAGACACTAGTGTTTGGGACGTCCTGGGCAGATACTTCTTCTTCTTCTTCGTTCATCCGTTTTGTTTTTTTCGGATGTGATTGCGTTGTGCCTGTTTACAGCAGAGCTGCGTTCTTGCGCCATTAGGCCGACACATCCGACTTCTGCGGGCATTTGTTGACCGGGTTAACCTTCCCGGGCAATGATAGTCTATGGATCAATATATCCAGACAAGACAAGAGACCTCTACAATGATAGTCTATGGATCAATCTACCCAGACAAGACAAACCTCTACAATGATAGTCTATGGATCAATCTACCCAGACAAGACAAGAGACCTCTACAATGATAGTCTATAGATCAATCTATCCAGACAAGACAAGAGACCTCTACAATGATAGGCTATGGATCAATCTACCCAGACAAGACATGAGACCTCTACAATGATAGTCTATGGATCAATCTATCCAGACAAGACAAGAGACCTCTACAATGATAGTCTATAGATCACAATCTACCCAGACAAGACAAGAGACCTCTACAATGATAGTCTATGGATCAAGGAAAGTGCAACGAGTCTTGTCTCCCAATGACAGAGGACAAGAATGAGTTCAAATGAACAGAACATTGTAATTGTGCACAGATGAGTGACTGGCAGTGTTGAGTACACATGGATGGTGCATTTTATGTGCATAGATGAATGACAAGGTTTCTAAATAATGTACACACAAAATGACTGCTACACATAAAGTGATGATAGAAAGCATGCAGTAACCTGGTATTACAGTGTCTATATTTTAGTGATGTGTGAAGATGTGTGTATCAGGTAAGCTTTAGAAAAACCAAACCATAATTTCACATCTGCTGAATGACACTATAGCATGGTGTCTGATCTGACAGGTCATAACGAAACCTGCAGAAATTCCTCGTGCAGAAACAGAGACAAACATGGTGGCTGTTGAGATAGTGATCTGAATGGTGGTGGACACAGTAATGTGTACAAATAAATGGTGGTTGATATACAGTGATGTGTACAAATGAATGGTGGTTGATATACACTGATTTGTACAAATGAATGTTGGTGGACATACAGTGATATGTACAGATGTGTGACTGGTATATCATCCAGGAGGGAAGATTGACCAAACTCAAGTATCACATCGGCCAGGTTATACTATAGCATGGTATCTGATCTGCCAGGCCACAAGACCTACAGAAATTCCTCATGCTAGATTAATGCTAAGTCTCAAAAAAGATATTTCTGTTCATAGATAACTATAGTGTCTGCCATACAGGAGGCTGTTGATAACAAGATACATCTACCGACTGTAGATCGTTTGAGGGTGACAAATGTGTTAAATCTAACCTGGCAAGACAAGATGAATGGCTGGAAAGTTTTATGGGGCCTCAATGATGGTGGTTTATAACAGTGATGTGTGTGGATGAATTGTGGTTGACAGTGATGTGTGGATGAATGGTGGTTGACACAGTGTGTACAGATGAATGGTGGTTGACAGTGTGTACAGATGAATGGTGGTTGATATACAGTGATGTGTACAAATGAATGGTGGTTGATATACAGTTATGTGTACAGATGAATGGTGGTGGACATAATGTGTACAGATGTGTGACTGGTAATTCATCCAGGGAGAAAGACTGACCAAACTCAAGTATCACATCGGCTGAGTTATACTATAGTATGGTGTCTGATCTGGCAGGCCACAAGACCTACAGAAATTCCTCATGCTAGACTGACGTTAAGTCTCAAAGATACTTCTGTTGGTCATATAAAACCCCAACTATACAGAATACATCAAACATACAATACAAGGCACTTCTACCAACTGTTGTAGATTGCCTGGATGTGGCAGAAGTGTTCAATCTACCAAGACATGACAAGAGACCTCTACAATGATAGTCTATATACCTCTACAATGATAGTCTATAGATCAATCTACCAAGACAAAACAACTCTACAATGATAGTCTATGGATCAAGTAAAGTGCAACGAGTCTTGTCTCCCAATGACAGAGGACAAGAATTAGTTCAAATGAACAGCACATTGTAATTGTGTGCAGATGAGTGATTGGCAGTGTTGAGTACACATGGATGGTGATGAGCATAGATGAATGACAAGGTTTCTAAATAATGTACACACAAAATGACTGCTACACATAAAGTGATGATAGAAAACATGCAGTAACCTGGTATTACAGTGTCTATATTTTAGTGATGTGTGAAGATGTGTGTATCAGGTAAGCTTTAGAAAAACCAAACCATAATTTCACATCTGCTGAATGACTCTATAGCATGGTGTCTGATCTGACAGGTCATAATGAAACCTGCAGAAATTCCTCGTGCAGAGGGCAGATACTAGTGTTTGAGACGTCCTGAGCAGACACTAGTGTTTCCTACGTCCTGGGCAGACACTAGTGTTTGCTACGTCCTGGGCAGATACTAGTGTTTGGGAAGTCCTGGGCAGATACTAGTGTTTGGGACGTCCTGGGCAGACACTAGTGTTTGGGACGTCCTGGGCAGACACTAGTGTTTGGGACGTCCTGGTGGTAGATACTAGTGTTTGGGATGTCCTGGGCAGATACTAGTGTTTCCTACGTCCTGGGCAGAACTAGTGTTTGGGACGTCCTGGGCAGACACTAGTGTTTGGGACGTCCTGCGGGTAGATACTAGTGTTTGGGATGTCCTGGGCAGATACTAGCGTTTGGGACGTCCTGGGCAGATACTAGTGTTTGGGACATCCTGGGCAGATACTAGTGTTTGGGACGTCCTGGGCAGACACTAGTGTTTGGGACGTCCTGGGCAGACACTAGTGTTTGGGACGTCCTGGACAGACACTAGTGTTTGGGACGTCCTGGGCAGACACTAGTGTTTGGGATGTCCTGGGCAGACACTAGTGTTTGGGACGTCCTGGGCAGACACTAGTGTTTGGGACGTCCTGGGCAGATACTAGTGTTTAGAACGTCCTGGGTAGATACTAGTGTTTGGGACGTCCTGGACAGACACTAGTGTTTGGGACGTCCTGGGTAGATACTAGAGTTTGGGATGTCCTGGGTAGATACTAGTGTTTGGGAAGTCCTGGGTAGATACTAGTGTTTGGGACGTCCTGGACAGACACTAGTGTTTGGGACGTCCTGGGCAGACACTAGTGTTTGGGACGTCCTGGGCAGACACTAGTGTTTGGGACGTCCTGGGCAGATACTAGTGTTTGGGATGTCCTGGGCAGACACTAGTGTTTGGGACATCCTGGGCAGACACTAGTGTTTGGGACGTCCTGGGCAGACACTAGTGTTTGGGACGTCCTGGGCAGACACTAGTGTTTGGGATGTCCTGGGCAGACACTAGTGTTTGGGATGTCCTGGGCAGACACTAGTGTTTGGGACGTCCTGGGCAGACACTAGTGTTTGGGACGTCCTGGGCAGACACTAGTGTTTGGGACGTCCTGGGCAGATACTAGTGTTTAGGACGTCCTGGGTAGATACTAGTGTTTGGGACTTCCTGGACAGACACTAGTGTTTGGGACGTCCTGGGTAGATACTAGAGTTTGGGATGTCCTGGGTAGATACTAGTGTTTGGGAAGTCCTGGGTAGATACTAGTGTTTCGGACGTCCCGGGCAGGCACTAGTGTTTGGGACGTCCTGGGCAGACACTAGTGTTTGGGACGTCCTGGGCAGACACTAGTGTTTGAGAAGTCCTGGGCAGACACTAGTGTTTGGGACGTCCTGGGCAGATACTAGTGTTTGGGATGTCCTGGGCAGATACTAGTGTTTGGGACGTCCTGGGCAGACACTATTGTATGGGACGTCCTGGGCAGACACTAGTGTTTGGGACGTCCTGGACAGACACTAGTGTTTGGGACGTCCTGGACAGACACTATTGTATGGGACGTCCTGGGCAGACACTAGTGTTTGCGACATCCTGGGCAGATACTAGTGTTTGGGACGTCCTGGGCAGATACTAGTGTTTGGGACATCCTGGGCAGACACTATTGTATGGGACGTCCTGGACAGACACTAGTGTTTGAGAAGTCCTGGGCAGACACTAGTGTTTGGGACGTCCTGGGCAGATACTAGTGTTTGGGACATCCTGGGTAGACACTATTGTATGGGACGTCCTGGGCAGACACTAGTGTTCGGGATGTCCTGGGCAGACACTAGTGTTTGGGACGTCCTGGGCAGATACTAGTTTTTGCTACGTCCTGGGCAGACACTAGTGTTTGGGATGTCCTGGGCAGACACTAGTTTTTGGGACGTCCTGGGCAGATACTAGTGTTTCCTACGTCCTGGGCAGATACTAGTGTTTGAGACGTCCTGGGCAGACACTAGTGTTTGAGACGTCCTGGGCAGACACTAGTGTTTCCTACGTCCTGGGCAGACACTGGTGTTTGCTACGTCCTGGGCAGATACTAGTGTTTGGGACGTCCTGGGCAGATACTAGTGTTTGGGACGTCCTGGGCAGACACTAGTGTTTGGGACGTCCTGGGCAGACACTAGTGTTTGGGACGTCCTGGGGGTAGATACTAGTGTTTGGGATGTCCTGGGCAGATACTAGAGTTTGGGACGTCCTGGGTAGATACTAGAGTTTGGGATGTCCTGGGTAGATACTAGTGTTTGCTACGTTCTGGACAGACACTAGTGTTTGGGACGTCCTGGGCAGATACTAGTGTTTAGGACGTCCTGGGTAGATACTAGTGTTTGGGACGTCCTGGACAGACACTAGTGTTTGGGACGTCCTGGGTAGATACTAGAGTTTGGGACGTCCTGGGTAGATACTAGTGTTTGGGAAGTCCTGGGTAGATACTAGTGTTTGGGACGTCCTGGGCAGACACTAGTGTTTGGGATGTCCTGGACAGACACTAGTGTTTGGGACGTCCTGGGCAGATACTAGTGTTTAGGACGTCCTGGGTAGATACTAGTGTTTGGGACGTCCTGGACAGACACTAGTGTTTGGGACGTCCTGGGTAGATACTAGAGTTTGGGATGTCCTGGGTAGATACTAGTGTTTGGGAAGTCCTGGGTAGATACTAGTGTTTGGGACGTCCTGGGCAGACACTAGTGTTTGGGACGTCCTGGGCAGACACTAGTGTTTGGGACGTCCTGGGCAGACACTAGTGTTTGAGAAGTCCTGGGCAGACACTAGTGTTTGGGACGTCCTGGGCAGATACTAGTGTTTGGGATGTCCTGGGCAGATACTAGTGTTTGGGACATCCTGGGCAGACACTATTGTATGGGACGTCCTGGGCAGACACTAGTGTTTAAGAAGTCCTGGGCAGACACTAGTGTTTGGGACGTCCTGGGCAGATACTAGTGTTTGGGATGTCCTGGGCAGACACTATTGTATGGGACGTCCTGGGCAGACACTAGTGTTTGAGAAGTCCTGGGCAGACACTATTGTATGGGACGTCCTGGGCAGATACTAGTGTTTGAGAAGTCCTGGGCAGACACTAGTGTTTGGGACGTCCTGGACAGATACTAGTGTTTGAGACGTCCTGGGCAGACACTAGTGTTTCCTAAGTCCTGGGCAGACACTAGTGTTTGCTACGTCCTGGGCAGATACTAGTGTTTGGGACGTCCTGGGCAGATACTAGTGTTTGGGACGTCCTGGGCTGACACTAGTGTTTGGGACGTCCTGGGCAGACACTAGTGTTTGGGACATCCTGGGGGTAGATACTAGTGTTTGGGATGTCCTGGGCAGATACTAGCGTTTGGGACGTCCTGGGCAGATACTAGTGTTTGGGACATCCTGGGCAGATACTAGTGTTTGGGACGTACTGGGCAGACACTAGTGTTTGGGACGTCCTGGGCAGACACTAGTGTTTGTGACGTCCTGGGCAGACACTAGTGTTTTGGACGTCCTGGGCAGACACTAGTGTTTGGGACATCCTGAGCAGAGACTAGTGTTTGGGATGTCCTGGGTAGATACTAGTGTTTGGGACGTCCTGGGTAGATACTAGTGTTTGGGACGTCCTGGGCAGACACTAGTGTTTGGGACGTCCTGGGCAGACACTAGTGTTTGGGGCGTCCTGGGCAGACACTAGTGTTTGGGACGTCCTGGGCAGACACTAGTGTTTGGGACGTCCTGGGCAGACACTAGTGTTTGGGACGTCCTGGGCAGACACTAGTGTTTGCGACATCCTGGACAGATACTAGTGTTTGGGACGTCCTGGGTAGATACTAGTGTTTGGGACGTCCTGGGTAGATACTAGTGTTTGGGACATCCTGGACAGACACTAGTGTTTGGGATGTCCTGGGCAGACACTAGTGTTTGGGACGTCCTGGGCAGATACTAGTGTTTAGGACGTCCTGTGTAGATACTAGTGTTTGGGACGTCCTGGACAGACACTAGTGTTTGGGACGTCCTGGGTAGATACTAGAGTTTGGGATGTCCTGGGTAGATACTAGTGTTTGGGACGTCCTGGGTAGATACTAGAGTTTGGGATGTCCTGGATAGATACTAGTGTTTGGGATGTCCTGCGTAGATACTAGTGTTTGGGACGTCCTGGGTAGATACTAGAGTTTGGGATGTCCTGGGTAGATACTAGTGTTTGGGACGTCCTGGGTAGATACTAGTGTTTGGGACGTCCTGGACAGACACTAGTGTTTGAGACGTCCTGGGCAGATGCTAGTGTTTGGGACTTCCTGGGTAGATACTAGTGTTTGGGACGTCCTGGGTAGATACTAGAGTTTGGGATGTCCTGGGTAGATACTAGTGTTTGGGACGCCCTGGGCAGACACTAGTGTTTGGGACGTCCTGGGCAGACACTAGTGTTTGCGACATCCTGGGCAAATACTAGTGTTTGGGACGTCCTGGGCAGACACTAGTGTTTGGGACGTCCCGGGCAGACACTAGTGTTTGGGACGTCCTGGGCAGACACTAGTGTTTGCGACATCCTGGGCAGATACTAGTGTTTGGGACGTCCTGGGTAGATACTAGTGTTTGGGACGTCCTGGGTAGATACTAGTGTTTGGGACATCCTGGGCAGACACTAGTGTTTGGGATGTCCTGGGCAGACACTAGTGTTTGGGACGTCCTGGGCAGATACTAGTGTTTGGGACGTCCTGGGTAGATACTAGTGTTTGGGACGTGATGGACATACACTAGTGTTTGGGATGTCCTGGGCAGACACTAGTGTTTGGGACGTCCTGGGCAGATACTAGTGGTTGGGACGTCCTGGGCAGACACTAGTGTTTGGGACGTCCTTCGCAGACACTAGTGTTTTGGACGTCCTGGGCAGACACTAGTGTTTGGGACGACCTGGGCAGACACTAGTGTTTGGGACATCCTGGACAGACACTAGTGTTTGAGACGTCCTGGACAGACACTAGTGTTTGGGACGTCCTGGGCAGACACTAGTGTTTGAGACGTCCTGGGCAGACACTAGTGTTTGGGATGTCCTGGGCAGACACTAGTGTTTGAGACGTTCAGGGCAGACACTAGTGTTTGGGATGTCCTGGGCAGACACTAGTGTTTGGGATGTCCTGGACAGACACTAGTGTTTGGGATGTCCTGGGCAGACACTAGTGTTTGAGACGTCCTGGGCAGACACTAGTGTTTGGGATGTCCTGGGCAGACACTAGTGTTTGGGATGTCCTGGGCAGACACTAGTGTTTGGGATGTCCTGGGCAGAAACTAGTGTTTGGGATTTCCTGGGCAGACACTAGTGTTTGGGATGTCCTGGGCAGACACTAGTCTTTGGGATGTCCTGGGCAGACACTAGTGTTTGGGATGTCTTGGGCAGACACTAGTGTTTGAGACGTCCTGGGCAGACATTAGTGTTTGGGATGTCCTAAGCAGACACTAGTGTTTGGGATGTCCTGGGCAGACACTAGTGTTTGGGACGTCCTGGGCAGATACTAGTGTTTGGGATGTCCTGGGCAGACACTAGTGTTTGGGACGTCCTGAGCAGATACTAGTGTTTGGGACGTCCTGGGTAGATACTAGTGTTTGGGACGTCCTGGGTAGATACTAGAGTTTGGGATGTCCTGGGTAGATACTAGTGTTTGGGACGTCCTGGGTAGATACTAGTGTTTGGGACGTCCTGGTCAGACACTAGTGTTTGGGATGTCCTGGGCAGACACTAGTGTTTGGGACGTCCTGGACAGACACTAGTGTTTGGGACTTCCTGGGCAGACACTAGTGTTTGGGACGTCCTGGGCAGACACTAGTGTTTGGGACGTCCTGGACAGACACTAGTGTTTGCGACATCCTGGGCAGATACTAGTGTTTGGGACGTCCTGGGTAGATACAAGTGTTTGGGACGTCCTGGGTAGATACTAGTGTTTGGGACATCCTGGGCAGACACTAGTGTTTGGGATGTCCTGGACAGACACTAGTGTTTGGGACGTCCTGGGCAGATACTAGTGTTTAGGACGTCCTGGGTAGATACTAGTGTTTGGGACGTCCTGGACAGACACTAGTGTTTGGGACGTCCTGGGTAGATACTAGAGTTTGGAATGTCCTGGGTAGATACTAGTGTTTGGGAAGTCCTGGGTAGATACTAGTGTTTGGGACGTCCTGGGCAGACACTAGTGTTTGGGACGTCCTGGGCAGACACTAGTGTTTGGGACGTCCTGGGCAGACACTAGTGTTTGATAAGTCCTGGGCAGACACTAGTGTTTGGGACGTCCTGGGCAGATACTAGTGTTTGGGATGTCCTGGGCAGATACTAGTGTTTGGGACATCCTGGGCAGACACTATTGTATGGGACGTCCTGGGCAGACACTAGTGTTTGAGAAGTTCTGGGCAGACACTAGTGTTTGGGACGTCCTGGGCAGATACTAGTGTTTGGGATGTCCTGGGCAGACACTATTGTATGGGACGTCCTGGGCAGACACTAGTGTTTGAGAAGTCCTGGGCAGACACTATTGTATGGGACGTCCTGGGCAGACACTAGTGTTTGGGACGTCCTGGACAGATACTAGTGTTTGAGACGTCCTGGGCAGACACTAGTGTTTTGGACGTCCTGGGCAGACACTAGTGTTTGCTACGTCCTGGGCAGATACTAGTGTTTGGGACGTCCTGGGCAGATACTAGTGTTTGGGACGTCCTGGGCAGACACTAGTGTTTGGGACGTCCTGGGCAGACACTAGTGTTTGGGACGTCCTGGGGGTAGATACTAGTGTTTGAGATGTCCTGGGCAGATACTAGCGTTTGGGACGTCCTGGGCAGATACTAGAGTTTGGGACGTCCTGGGTAGATACTAGAGTTTGGGATGTCCTGGGTAGATACTAGTGTTTGCTACGTTCTGGACAGACACTAGTGTTTGGGACGTCCTGGGCAGATACTAGTGTTTCCTACGTTCTGGGGGTAGATACTAGTGTTTGGGACGTCCTGGGTAGATACAAGTGTTTGGGACGTCCTGGGTAGATACTAGTGTTTGGGACATCCTGGGCAGACACTAGTGTTTGGGATGTCCTGGACAGACACTAGTGTTTGGGACGTCCTGGGCAGATACTAGTGTTTAGGACGTCCTGGGTAGATACTAGTGTTTGGGACGTCCTGGACAGACACTAGTGTTTGGGACGTCCTGGGTAGATACTAGAGTTTGGGATGTCCTGGGTAGATACTAGTGTTTGGGAAGTCCTGGGTAGATACTAGTGTTTGGGACGTCCTGGGCAGACACTAGTGTTTGGGACGTCCTGGGCAGACACTAGTGTTTGGGACGTCCTGGGCAGACACTAGTGTTTGAGAAGTCCTGGGCAGACACTAGTGTTTGGGACGTCCTGGGCAGATACTAGTGTTTGGGATGTCCTGGGCAGATACTAGTGTTTGGGACATCCTGGGCAGACACTATTGTATGGGACGTCCTGGGCAGACACTAGTGTTTAAGAAATCCTGGGCAGACACTAGTGTTTGGGACGTCCTGGGCAGATACTAGTGTTTGGGATATCCTGGGCAGACACTATTGTATGGGACGTCCTGGGCAGACACTAGTGTTTGAAAAGTCCTGGGCAGACACTATTGTATGGGACGTCCTGGGCAGATACTAGTGTTTGAGAAGTCCTGGGCAGACACTAGATTTTGGGACGTCCTGGACAGATACTAGTGTTTGAGACGTCCTGGGCAGACACTAGTGTTTCCTACGTCCTGGGCAGACACTAGTGTTTGCTACGTCCTGGGCAGATACTAGTGTTTGGGACGTCCTGGGCAGATACTAGTGTTTGGGACGTCCTGGGCTGACACTAGTTTTTGGGACGTCCTGGGCAGACACTAGTGTTTGGGACGTCCTGGGGGTAGATACTAGTGTTTGGGATGTCCTGGGCAGATACTAGCGTTTGGGACGTCCTGGGCAGATACTAGTGTTTGGGACATCCTGGGCAGATACTAGTGTTTGGGACGTCCTGGGCAGACACTAGTGTTTGGGACGTCCTGGGAAGACACTAGTGTTTGTGACGTCCTGGGCAGACACTAGTGTTTTGGACGTCCTGGGCAGACACTAGTGTTTGGGACGTCCTGAGCAGAGACTAGTGTTTGGGATGTCCTGGGTAGATACTAGTGTTTGGGACGTCCTGGGTAGATACTAGTGTTTGGGACGTCCTGGGCAGACACTAGTGTTTGGGACGTCCTGGGCAGACACTAGTGTTTGGGGCGTCCTGGGCAGACACTAGTGTTTGGGACGTCCTTGTCAGACACTAGTGTTTGGGACGTCCTGGGCAGACACTAGTGTTTGGGACGTCCTGGGCAGACACTAGTGTTTGCGACATCCTGGACAGATACTAGTGTTTGGGACGTCCTGGGTAGATACTAGTGTTTGGGACGTCCTGGGTAGATACTAGTGTTTGGGACATCCTGGACAGACACTAGTGTTTGGGATGTCCTGGGCAGACACTAGTGTTTGGGACGTCCTGGGCAGATACTAGTGTTTAGGACGTCCTGTGTAGATACTAGTGTTTTGGACGTCCTGGACAGACACTAGTGTTTGGGACGTCCTGGGTAGATACTAGAGTTTGGGATGTCCTGGGTAGATACTAGTGTTTGGGACGTCCTGGGTAGATACTAGAGTTTGGGATGTCCTGGGTAGATACTAGTGTTTGGGATGTCCTGCGTAGATACTAGTGTTTGGGACGTCCTGGGTAGATACTAGAGTTTGGGATGTCCTGGGTAGATACTAGTGTTTGGGACGTCCTGGGTAGATACTAGTGTTTGGGACGTCCTGGACAGACACTAGTGTTTGAGACGTCCTGGGCAGATGCTAGTGTTTGGGACTTCCTGGGTAGATACTAGTGTTTGGGACGTCCTGGGTAGATACTAGAGTTTGGGATGTCCTGGGTAGATACTAGTGTTTGGGACGCCCTGGGCAGACACTAGTGTTTGGGACGTCCTGGGCAGACACTAGTGTTTGCGACATCCTGGGCAGATACTAGTGTTTGGGACGTCCTGGGCAGACACTAGTGTTTGGGACGTCCTGGGCAGACACTAGTGTTTGGGACGTCCTGCGCAGACACTAGTGTTTGCGACATCCTGGGCAGATACTAGTGTTTGGGACGTCCTGGGTAGATACTAGTGTTTGGGACGTCCTGGGTAGATACTAGTGTTTGGGACATCCTGGGCAGACACTAGTGTTTGGGATGTCCTGGGCAGACACTAGTGTTTGGGACGTCCTGGGCAGATACTAGTGTTTGGGACGTCCTGGGTAGATACTAGTGTTTGGGACGTGATGGACATACACTAGTGTTTGGGATGTCCTGGGCAGACACTAGTGTTTGGGACGTCCTGGGCAGATACTAGTGGTTGGGACGTCCTGGGCAGACACTAGTGTTTGGGACGTCCTTCGCAGACACTAGTGTTTTGGACGTCCTGGGCAGACACTAGTGTTTGGGACGACCTGGGCAGACACTAGTGTTTGGGACATCCTGGACAGACACTAGTGTTTGAGACGTCCTGGACAGACACTAGTGTTTGGGACGTCCTGGGCAGACACTAGTGTTTGAGACGTCCTGGGCAGACACTAGTGTTTGGGATGTCCTGGGCAGACACTAGTGTTTGAGACGTTCAGGGCAGACACTAGTGTTTGGGATGTCCTGGGCAGACACTAGTGTTTGGGATGTCCTGGACAGACACTAGTGTTTGGGATGTCCTGGGCAGACACTAGTGTTTGAGACGTCCTGGGCAGACACTAGTGTTTGGGATGTCCTGGGCAGACACTAGTGTTTGGGATGTCCTGGGCAGACACTAGTGTTTGGGATGTCCTGGGCAGAAACTAGTGTTTGGGATTTCCTGGGCAGACACTAGTGTTTGGGATGTCCTGGGCAGACACTAGTCTTTGGGATGTCCTGGGCAGACACTAGTGTTTGGGATGTCTTGGGCAGACACTAGTGTTTGAGACGTCCTGGGCAGACATTAGTGTTTGGGATGTCCTGGGCAGACACTAGTGTTTGGGATGTCCTGGGCAGACACTAGTGTTTGGGACGTCCTGGGCAGATACTAGTGTTTGGGATGTCCTGGGCAGACACTAGTGTTTGGGACGTCCTGAGCAGATACTAGTGTTTGGGACGTCCTGGGTAGATACTAGTGTTTGGGACGTCCTGGGTAGATACTAGAGTTTGGGATGTCCTGGGTAGATACTAGTGTTTGGGACGTCCTGGGTAGATACTAGTGTTTGGGACGTCCTGGTCAGACACTAGTGTTTGGGACGTCCTGGGCAGACACTAGTGTTTGGGACGTCCTGGACAGACACTAGTGTTTGGGACTTCCTGGGCAGACACTAGTGTTTGGGACGTCCTGGCCAGACACTAGTGTTTGGGACGTCCTGGACAGACACTAGTGTTTGCGACATCCTGGGCAGATACTAGTGTTTGGGACGTCCTGGGTAGATACAAGTGTTTGGGACGTCCTGGGTAGATACTAGTGTTTGGGACATCCTGGGCAGACACTAGTGTTTGGGATGTCCTGGACAGACACTAGTGTTTGGGATGTCCTGGGCAGATACTAGTGTTTAGGACGTCCTGGACAGACACTAGTGTTTGGGACGTCCTGGGTAGATACTAGAGTTTGGAATGTCCTGGGTAGATACTAGTGTTTGGGAAGTCCTGGGTAGATACTAGTGTTTGGGACGTCCTGGGCAGACACTAGTGTTTGGGACGTCCTGGGCAGACACTAGTGTTTGGGACGTCCTGGGCAGACACTAGTGTTTGAGAAGTCCTGGGCAGACACTAGTGTTTGGGACGTCCTGGGCAGATACTAGTGTTTGGGATGTCCTGGGCAGATACTAGTGTTTGGGACATCCTGGGCAGACACTATTGTATGGGACGTCCTGGGCAGACACTAGTGTTTGAGAAGTTCTGGGCAGACACTAGTGTTTGGGACGTCCTGGGCAGATACTAGTGTTTGAGATGTCCTGGGCAGACACTATTGTATGGGACGTCCTGGGCAGACACTAGTGTTTGAGAAGTCCTGGGCAGACACTATTTTATGGGACGTCCTGGGCAGACACTAGTGTTTGGGACGTCCTGGACAGATACTAGTGTTTGAGACGTCCTGGGCAGACACTAGTGTTTTGGACGTCCTGGGTAGACACTAGTGTTTGCTACGTCCTGGGCAGATACTAGTGTTTGGGACGTCCTGGGCAGATACTAGTGTTTGGGACGTCCTGGGCAGACACTAGTGTTTGGGACGTCCTGGGCAGACACTAGTGTTTGGGACGTCCTGGGGGTAGATACTAGTGTTTGGGATGTCCTGGGCAGATACTAGTGTTTCCTACGTCCTGGGCAGAACTAGTGTTTGGGACGTCCTGGGCAGACACTAGTGTTTGGGACGTCCTGGGGGTAGATACTAGTGTTTGGGATGTCCTGGGCAGATACTAGCGTTTGGGACGTCCTGGGCAGATACTAGTGTTTGGGACATCCTGGGCAGATACTAGTGTTTGGGACGTCCTGGGCAGACACTAGTGTTTGGGACGTCCTGGGCAGACACTAGTGTTTGGGACGTCCTGGGCAGACACTAGTGTTTTGGACGTCCTGGGCAGACACTAGTGTTTGGGACGTCCTGGGCAGAGACTAGTGTTTGGGATGTCCTGGGTAGATACTAGTGTTTGGGACGTCCTGGGTAGATACTAGTGTTTGGGACGTCCTGGGCAGACACTAGTGTTTGGGACGTCCTGGGCAGACACTAGTGTTTGGGGCGTCCTGGGCAGACACTAGTGTTTGGGACGTCCTGGGCAGACACTAGTGTTTGGGACGTCCTGGGCAGACACTAGTGTTTGGGACGTCCTGGGCAGACACTATTGTTTGCGACGTCCTGGACAGATACTAGTGTTTGGGACGTCCTGGGTAGATACTAGTGTTTGGGACGTCCTGGGTAGATACTAGTGTTTGGGACATCCTGGACAGACACTAGTGTTTGGGATGTCCTGGGAAGACACTAGTGTTTGGGACGTCCTGGGCAGATACTAGTGTTTAGGACGTCCTGGGTAGATACTAGTTTTTGGGACGTCCTGGACAGACACTAGTGTTTGGGACGTCCTGGGTAGATACTAGAGTTTGGGATGTCCTGGGTAGATACTAGTGTTTGGGACGTCCTGGGTAGATACTAGAGTTTGGGATGTCCTGGGTAGATACTAGTGTTTGGGATGTCCTGCGTAGATACTAGTGTTTGGGACGTCCTGGGTAGATACTAGAGTTTGGGATGTCCTGGGTAGATACTAGTGTTTGGGACGTCCTGTGTAGATGCTAGTGTTTGGGACGTCCTGGACAGACACTAGTGTTTGGGACGTCCTGGGAAGATGCTAGTGTTTGGGACTTCCTGGGTAGATACTAGTGTTTGGGACGTCCTGGGTAGATACTAGAGTTTGGGATGTCCTGGGTAGATACTAGTGTTTGGGACGCCCTGGGTAGATACTAGTTTTTGGGACGTCCTGGGCAGACACTAGTGTTTGGGACGTCCTGGGCAGACACTAGTGTTTGGGACGTCCTGGGCAGACACTAGTGTTTGGGACGTCCTGGGCAGACACTAGTGTTTGGGAAGTCCTGGGCAGACACTAGTGTTTGGGACGTCCTGGGCAGACACTAGTGTTTGGGAAGTCCTGGGCAGACACTAGTGTTTGGGACGTCCTGGGCAGACACTAGTGTTTGGGACGTCCTGGACAGACACTAGTGTTTGGGACGTCCTGGGTAGATACTAGTGTTTGGGACGTCCTGGGTAGATACTAGTGTTTGGGACGTCCTGGACAGACACTAGTGTTTGGGATGTCCTGGGCAGACACTAGTGTTTGGGACGTCCTGGGCAGATACTAGTGTTTGGGACGTCCTGGGTAGATACTAGTGTTTGGGACGTGATGGACATACACTAGTGTTTGGGATGTCCTGGGCAGACACTAGTGTTTGGGACGTCCTGGGCAGATACTAGTGGTTGGGACGTCCTGGGCAGACACTAGTGTTTGGGACGTCCTGGGCAGACACTAGTGTTTTGGACGTCCTGGGCAGACACTAGTGTTTGGGACGTCCTGGGCAGACACTAGTGTTTGGGACATCCTGGACAGACACTAGTGTTTGAGACGTCCTGGGCAGACACTAGTGTTTGGGACGTCCTGGGCAGACACTAGTGTTTGAGACGTCCTGGGCAGACACTAGTGTTTGGGATGTCCTGGGCAGACACTAGTGTTTGAGACGTCCAGGGCAGACACTAGTGTTTGGGATGTCCTGGGCAGACACTATTGTATGGGACGTCCTGGGCAGACACTAGTGTTTGAGAAGTCCTGGGCAGACACTATTGTATGGGACGTCCTGGGCAGATACTAGTGTTTGAGAAGTCCTGGGCAGACACTAGTGTTTGGGACGTCCTGGACAGATACTAGTGTTTGAGACGTCCTGGGCAGACACTAGTGTTTCCTACGTCCTGGGCAGACACTAGTGTTTGCTACGTCCTGGGCAGATACTAGTGTTTGGGACGTCCTGGGCAGATACTAGTGTTTGGGACGTCCTGGGCTGACACTAGTGTTTGGGACGTCCTGGGCAGACACTAGTGTTTGGGACGTCCTGGGGGTAGATACTAGTGTTTGGGATGTCCTGGGCAGATACTAGTGTTTCCTACGTCCTGGACAGAACTAGTGTTTGGGACGTCCTGGGCAGACACTAGTGTTTGGGACGTCCTGGGGGTAGATACTAGTGTTTGGGATGTCCTGGGCAGATACTAGCGTTTGGGACGTCCTGGGCAGATACTAGTGTTTGGGACATCCTGGGCAGATACTAGTGTTTGGGACGTCCTGGGCAGACACTAGTGTTTGGGACGTCCTGGGCAGACACTAGTGTTTGTGACGTCATGGGCAGACACTAGTGTTTTGGACGTCCTGGGCAGACACTAGTGTTTGGGACGTCCTGAGCAGAGACTAGTGTTTGGGATGTCCTGGGTAGATACTAGTGTTTGGGACGTCCTGGGTAGATACTAGTGTTTGGGACGTCCTGGGCAGACACTAGTGTTTGGGACGTCCTGGGCAGACACTAGTGTTTGGGGCGTCCTGGGCAGACACTAGTGTTTGGGACGTCCTGGGCAGACACTAGTGTTTGGGACGTCCTGGGCAGACACTAGTGTTTGGGACGTCCTGGGCAGACACTAGTGTTTGCGACATCCTGGACAGATACTAGTGTTTGGGACGTCCTGGGTAGATACTAGTGTTTGGGACGTCCTGGGTAGATACTAGTGTTTGGGACATCCTGGACAGACACTAGTGTTTGGGATGTCCTGGGCAGACACTAGTGTTTGGGACGTCCTGGGCAGATACTAGTGTTTAGGACGTCCTGTGTAGATACTAGTGTTTGGGACGTCCTGGACAGACACTAGTGTTTGGGACGTCCTGGGTAGATACTAGAGTTTGGGATGTCCTGGGTAGATACTAGTGTTTGGGACGTCCTGGGTAGATACTAGAGTTTGGGATGTCCTGGGTAGATACTAGTGTTTGGGATGTCCTGCGTAGATACTATTGTTTGGGACGTCCTGGGTAGATACTAGAGTTTGGGATGTCCTGGGTAGATACTAGTGTTTGGGACGTCCTGGGCAGACACTAGTGTTTGGGACGTCCTGGGCAGACACTAGTGTTTGGGGCGTCCTGGGCAGACACTAGTGTTTGGGACGTCCTGGGCAGACACTAGTGTTTGGGACGTCCTGGGCAGACACTAGTGTTTGGGACGTCCTGGGCAGACACTATTGTTTGCGACGTCCTGGACAGATACTAGTGTTTGGGACGTCCTGGGTAGATACTAGTGTTTGGGACGTCCTGGGTAGATACTAGTGTTTGGGACATCCTGGACAGACACTAGTGTTTGGGATGTCCTGGGAAGACACTAGTGTTTGGGACGTCCTGGGCAGATACTAGTGTTTAGGACGTCCTGGGTAGATACTAGTTTTTGGGACGTCCTGGACAGACACTAGTGTTTGGGACGTCCTGGGTAGATACTAGAGTTTGGGATGTCCTGGGTAGATACTAGTGTTTGGGACGTCCTGGGTAGATACTAGAGTTTGGGATGTCCTGGGTAGATACTAGTGTTTGGGATGTCCTGCGTAGATACTAGTGTTTGGGACGTCCTGGGTAGATACTAGAGTTTGGGATGTCCTGGGTAGATACTAGTGTTTGGGACGTCCTGTGTAGATGCTAGTGTTTGGGACGTCCTGGACAGACACTAGTGTTTGGGACGTCCTGGGAAGATGCTAGTGTTTGGGACTTCCTGGGTAGATACTAGTGTTTGGGACGTCCTGGGTAGATACTAGAGTTTGGGATGTCCTGGGTAGATACTAGTGTTTGGGACGCCCTGGGTAGATACTAGTTTTTGGGACGTCCTGGGCAGACACTAGTGTTTGGGACGTCCTGGGCAGACACTAGTGTTTGGGACGTCCTGGGCAGACACTAGTGTTTGGGACGTCCTGGGCAGACACTAGTGTTTGGGAAGTCCTGGGCAGACACTAGTGTTTGGGACGTCCTGGGCAGACACTAGTGTTTGGGAAGTCCTGGGCAGACACTAGTGTTTGGGACGTCCTGGGCAGACACTAGTGTTTGGGACGTCCTGGACAGACACTAGTGTTTGGGACGTCCTGGGTAGATACTAGTGTTTGGGACGTCCTGGGTAGATACTAGTGTTTGGGACGTCCTGGACAGACACTAGTGTTTGGGATGTCCTGGGCAGACACTAGTGTTTGGGACGTCCTGGGCAGATACTAGTGTTTGGGACGTCCTGGGTAGATACTAGTGTTTGGGACGTGATGGACATACACTAGTGTTTGGGATGTCCTGGGCAGACACTAGTGTTTGGGACGTCCTGGGCAGATACTAGTGGTTGGGACGTCCTGGGCAGACACTAGTGTTTGGGACGTCCTGGGCAGACACTAGTGTTTTGGACGTCCTGGGCAGACACTAGTGTTTGGGACGTCCTGGGCAGACACTAGTGTTTGGGACATCCTGGACAGACACTAGTGTTTGAGACGTCCTGGGCAGACACTAGTGTTTGGGACGTCCTGGGCAGACACTAGTGTTTGAGACGTCCTGGGCAGACACTAGTGTTTGGGATGTCCTGGGCAGACACTAGTGTTTGAGACGTCCAGGGCAGACACTAGTGTTTGGGATGTCCTGGGCAGACACTATTGTATGGGACGTCCTGGGCAGACACTAGTGTTTGAGAAGTCCTGGGCAGACACTATTGTATGGGACGTCCTGGGCAGATACTAGTGTTTGAGAAGTCCTGGGCAGACACTAGTGTTTGGGACGTCCTGGACAGATACTAGTGTTTGAGACGTCCTGGGCAGACACTAGTGTTTCCTACGTCCTGGGCAGACACTAGTGTTTGCTACGTCCTGGGCAGATACTAGTGTTTGGGACGTCCTGGGCAGATACTAGTGTTTGGGACGTCCTGGGCTGACACTAGTGTTTGGGACGTCCTGGGCAGACACTAGTGTTTGGGACGTCCTGGGGGTAGATACTAGTGTTTGGGATGTCCTGGGCAGATACTAGTGTTTCCTACGTCCTGGACAGAACTAGTGTTTGGGACGTCCTGGGCAGACACTAGTGTTTGGGACGTCCTGGGGGTAGATACTAGTGTTTGGGATGTCCTGGGCAGATACTAGCGTTTGGGACGTCCTGGGCAGATACTAGTGTTTGGGACATCCTGGGCAGATACTAGTGTTTGGGACGTCCTGGGCAGACACTAGTGTTTGGGACGTCCTGGGCAGACACTAGTGTTTGTGACGTCATGGGCAGACACTAGTGTTTTGGACGTCCTGGGCAGACACTAGTGTTTGGGACGTCCTGAGCAGAGACTAGTGTTTGGGATGTCCTGGGTAGATACTAGTGTTTGGGACGTCCTGGGTAGATACTAGTGTTTGGGACGTCCTGGGCAGACACTAGTGTTTGGGACGTCCTGGGCAGACACTAGTGTTTGGGGCGTCCTGGGCAGACACTAGTGTTTGGGACGTCCTGGGCAGACACTAGTGTTTGGGACGTCCTGGGCAGACACTAGTGTTTGGGACGTCCTGGGCAGACACTAGTGTTTGCGACATCCTGGACAGATACTAGTGTTTGGGACGTCCTGGGTAGATACTAGTGTTTGGGACGTCCTGGGTAGATACTAGTGTTTGGGACATCCTGGACAGACACTAGTGTTTGGGATGTCCTGGGCAGACACTAGTGTTTGGGACGTCCTGGGCAGATACTAGTGTTTAGGACGTCCTGTGTAGATACTAGTGTTTGGGACGTCCTGGACAGACACTAGTGTTTGGGACGTCCTGGGTAGATACTAGAGTTTGGGATGTCCTGGGTAGATACTAGTGTTTGGGACGTCCTGGGTAGATACTAGAGTTTGGGATGTCCTGGGTAGATACTAGTGTTTGGGATGTCCTGCGTAGATACTAGTGTTTGGGACGTCCTGGGTAGATACTAGAGTTTGGGATGTCCTGGGTAGATACTAGTGTTTGGGACGTCCTGGGTAGATACTAGTGTTTGGGACGTCCTGGACAGACACTAGTGTTTGAGACGTCCTGGGCAGATGCTAGTGTTTGGGACTTCCTGGGTAGATACTAGTGTTTGGGACGTCCTGGGTAGATACTAGAGTTTGGGATGTCCTGGGTAGATACTAGTGTTTGGGACGCCCTGGGCAGACACTAGTGTTTGGGACGTCCTGGGCAGACACTAGTGTTTGCGACATCCTGGGCAGATACTAGTGTTTGGGACGTCCTGGGCAGACACTAGTGTTTGGGACGTCCTGGGCAGACACTAGTGTTTGGGACGTCCTAGGCAGACACTAGTGTTTGCGACATCCTGGGCAGATACTAGTGTTTGGGACGTCCTGGGTAGATACTAGTGTTTGGGACGTCCTGGGTAGATACTAGTGTTTGGGACATCCTGGGCAGACACTAGTGTTTGGGATGTCCTGGGCAGACACTAGTGTTTGGGACGTCCTGGGCAGATACTAGTGTTTGGGACGTCCTGGGTAGATACTAGTGTTTGGGACGTGATGGACATACACTAGTGTTTGGGATGTCCTGGGCAGACACTAGTGTTTGGGACGTCCTGGGCAGATACTAGTGGTTGGGACGTCCTGGGCAGACACTAGTGTTTGGGACGTCCTGCGCAGACACTAGTGTTTTGGACGTCCTGGGCAGACACTAGTGTTTGGGACGACCTGGGCAGACACTAGTGTTTGGGACATCCTGGACAGACACTAGTGTTTGAGACGTCCTGGACAGACACTAGTGTTTGGGACGTCCTGGGCAGACACTAGTGTTTGAGACGTCCTGGGCAGACACTAGTGTTTGGGATGTCCTGGGCAGACACTAGTATTTGGGATGTCCTGGGCAGACACTAGTGTTTGGGGTGTCCTGGGCAGAAACTAGTGTTTGGGATTTCCTGGGCAGACACTAGTGTTTGGGATGTCCTGGGCAGACACTAGTCTTTGGGATGTCCTGGGCAGACACTAGTGTTTGGGATGTCTTGGGCAGACACTAGTGTTTGAGACGTCCTGGGCAGACATTAGTGTTTGGGATGTCCTGGGCAGACACTAGTGTTTGGGATGTCCTGGGCAGACACTAGTGTTTGGGACGTCCTGGGCAGATACTAGTGTTTGGGATGTCCTGGGCAGACACTAGTGTTTGGGACGTCCTGAGCAGATACTAGTGTTTGGGACGTCCTGGGTAGATACTAGTGTTTGGGACGTCCTGGGTAGATACTAGAGTTTGGGATGTCCTGGGTAGATACTAGTGTTTGGGACGTCCTGGGTAGATACTAGTGTTTGGGACGTCCTGGTCAGACACTAGTGTTTGGGACGTCCTGGGCAGACACTAGTGTTTGGGACGTCCTGGACAGACACTAGTGTTTGGGACTTCCTGGGCAGACACTAGTGTTTGGGACGTCCTGGGCAGACACTAGTGTTTGGGACGTCCTGGACAGACACTAGTGTTTGCGACATCCTGGGCAGATACTAGTGTTTGGGACGTCCTGGGTAGATACAAGTGTTTGGGACGTCCTGGGTAGATACTAGTGTTTGGGACATCCTGGGCAGACACTAGTGATTGGGATGCCCTGGACAGACACTAGTGTTTGGGACGTCCTGGACAGATACTAGTGTTTAGGACGTCCTGGGTAGATACTAGTGTTTGGGACGTCCTGGACAGACACTAGTGTTTGGGACGTCCTGGGTAGATACTAGAGTTTGGGATGTCCTGGGTAGATACTAGTGTTTGGGAAGTCCTGGGTAGATACTAGTGTTTGGGACGTCCTGGGCAGACACTAGTGTTTGGGACGTCCTGGGCAGACACTAGTGTTTGGGACGTCCTGGGCAGACACTAGTGTTTGAGAAGTCCTGGGCAGACACTAGTGTTTGGGACGTCCTGGGCAGATACTAGTGTTTGGGATGTCCTGGGCAGATACTAGTGTTTGGGACATCCTGGGCAGACACTATTGTATGGGACGTCCTGGGCAGACACTAGTGTTTGAGAAGTTCTGGGCAGACACTAGTGTTTGGGACGTCCTGGGCAGATACTAGTGTTTGGGATGTCCTGGACAGACACTATTGTATGGGACGTCCTGGGCAGACACTAGTGTTTGAGAAGTCCTGGGCAGACACTATTGTATGGGACGTCCTGGGCAGACACTAGTGTTTGGGACGTCCTGGACAGATACTAGTGTTTGAGACGTCCTGGGCAGACACTAGTGTTTTGGACGTCCTGGGCAGACACTAGTGTTTGCTACGTCCTGGGCAGATACTAGTGTTTGGGACGTCCTGGGCAGATACTAGTGTTTGGGACGTCCTGGGCAGACACTAGTGTTTGGGACGTCCTGGGCAGACACTAGTGTTTGGGACGTCCTGGGGGTAGATACTAGTGTTTGGGATGTCCTGGGCAGATACTAGTGTTTCCTACGTCCTGGGCAGAACTAGTGTTTGGGACGTCCTGGGCAGACACTAGTGTTTGGGACGTCCTGGGGGTAGATACTAGTGTTTGGGATGTCCTGGGCAGATACTAGCGTTTGGGACGTCCTGGGCAGATACTAGTGTTTGGGACATCCTGGGCAGATACTAGTGTTTGGGACGTCCTGGGCAGACACTAGTGTTTGGGACGTCCTGGGCAGACACTAGTGTTTGGGACGTCCTGGGCAGACACTAGTGTTTTGGACGTCCTGGGCAGACACTAGTGTTTGGGACGTCCTGGGCAGAGACTAGTGTTTGGGATGTCCTGGGTAGATACTAGTGTTTGGGACGTCCTGGACAGACACTAGTGTTTGGGACGTCCTGGGAAGATGCTAGTGTTTGGGACTTCCTGGGTAGATACTAGTGTTTGGGACGTCCTGGGTAGATACTAGAGTTTGGGATGTCCTGGGTAGATACTAGTGTTTGGGACGCCCTGGGTAGATACTAGTGTTTGGGACGTCCTGGGCAGACACTAGTGTTTGGGACGTCCTGGACAGACACTAGTGTTTGGGACGTCCTGGGCAGACACTAGTGTTTGGGACGTCCTGGGCAGACACTAGTGTTTGGGACGTCCTGGGCAGACACTAGTGTTTGGGAAGTCCTGGGCAGACACTAGTGTTTGGGACGTCCTGGGCAGACACTAGTGTTTGGGACGTCCTGGACAGACACTACTGTTTGGGACGTCCTGGGTAGATACTCGTGTTTGGGACGTCCTGGGTAGATACTAGTGTTTGGGACATCCTGGGCAGACACTAGTGTTTGGGATGTCCTGGGCAGACACTAGTGTTTGGGACGTCCTGGGCAGATACTAGTGTTTGGGACGTCCTGGGTAGATACTAGTGTTTGGGACGTGATGGACATACACTAGTGTTTGGGATGTCCTGGGCAGACACTAGTGTTTGGGACGTCCTGGGCAGATACTAGTGGTTGGGACGTCCTGGGCAGACACTAGTGTTTTGGACGTCCTGGGCAGACACTAGTGTTTGGGACGTCCTGGGCAGACACTAGTGTTTGGGACATCCTGGACAGACACTAGTGTTTGAGACGTCCTGGGCAGACACTAGTGTTTGGGACGTCCTGGGCAGACACTAGTGTTTGAGACGTCCTGGGCAGACACTAGTGTTTGGGATGTCCTGGGCAGACACTAGTGTTTGAGACGTCCAGGGCAGACACTAGTGTTTGGGATGTCCTGGGCAGACACTAGTGTTTGGGATGTCCTGGACAGACACTAGTGTTTGGGATGTCCTGGGCAGACACTAGTGTTTGAGACGTCCTGGGCAGACACTAGTGTTTGGGATGTCCTGGGCAGACACTAGTGTTTGGGATGTCCTGGGCAGACACTAGTGTTTGGGATGTCCTGGGCAGAAACTAGTGTTTGGGATTTCCTGGGCAGACACTAGTGTTTGGGATGTCCTGGGCAGACACTAGTCTTTGGGATGTCCTGGGCAGACACTAGTGTTGGGATGTCTTGGGCAGACACTAGTGTTTGAGACGTCCTGGACAGACATTAGTGCTTGGGATGTCCTGGGCAGACACTAGTGTTTGGGATGTCCTGTGCAGATACTAGTGTTTGGGACGTCCTGGGCAGATACTAGTGTTTGGGATGTCCTGGGCAGACACTAGTGTTTGGGACGTCCTGAGCAGATACTAGTGTTTGGGACGTCCTGGGTAGATACTAGTGTTTGGGACGTCCTGGGTAGATACTAGAGTTTGGGATGTCCTGGGTAGATACTAGTGTTTGGGACGTCCTGTGTAGATACTAGTGTTTGGGATGTCCTGGGCAGACACTAGTGTTTGGGATGTCCTGGGCAGACACTAGTGTTTGGGATGTCCTGGGTAGATACTAGTGTTTGGGATGTCCTGCGTAGATACTAGTGTTTGGGACGTCCTGGGTAGATACTAGAGTTTGGGATGTCCTGGGTAGATACTAGTGTTTGGGACGTCCTGTGTAGATGCTAGTGTTTGGGACGTCCTGGACAGACACTAGTGTTTGGGACGTCCTGGGAAGATGCTAGTGTTTGGGACTTCCTGGGTAGATACTAGTGTTTGGGACGTCCTGGGTAGATACTAGAGTTTGGGATGTCCTGGGTAGATACTAGTGTTTGGGACGCCCTGGGTAGATACTAGTTTTTGGGACGTCCTGGGCAGACACTAGTGTTTGGGACGTCCTGGGCAGACACTAGTGTTTGGGACGTCCTGGGCAGACACTAGTGTTTGGGACGTCCTGGGCAGACACTAGTGTTTGGGAAGTCCTGGGCAGACACTAGTGTTTGGGACGTCCTGGGCAGACACTAGTGTTTGGGAAGTCCTGGGCAGACACTAGTGTTTGGGACGTCCTGGGCAGACACTAGTGTTTGGGACGTCCTGGACAGACACTAGTGTTTGGGACGTCCTGGGTAGATACTAGTGTTTGGGACGTCCTGGGTAGATACTAGTGTTTGGGACGTCCTGGACAGACACTAGTGTTTGGGATGTCCTGGGCAGACACTAGTGTTTGGGACGTCCTGGGCAGATACTAGTGTTTGGGACGTCCTGGGTAGATACTAGTGTTTGGGACGTGATGGACATACACTAGTGTTTGGGATGTCCTGGGCAGACACTAGTGTTTGGGACGTCCTGGGCAGATACTAGTGGTTGGGACGTCCTGGGCAGACACTAGTGTTTGGGACGTCCTGGGCAGACACTAGTGTTTTGGACGTCCTGGGCAGACACTAGTGTTTGGGACGTCCTGGGCAGACACTAGTGTTTGGGACATCCTGGACAGACACTAGTGTTTGAGACGTCCTGGGCAGACACTAGTGTTTGGGACGTCCTGGGCAGACACTAGTGTTTGAGACGTCCTGGGCAGACACTAGTGTTTGGGATGTCCTGGGCAGACACTAGTGTTTGAGACGTCCAGGGCAGACACTAGTGTTTGGGATGTCCTGGGCAGACACTATTGTATGGGACGTCCTGGGCAGACACTAGTGTTTGAGAAGTCCTGGGCAGACACTATTGTATGGGACGTCCTGGGCAGATACTAGTGTTTGAGAAGTCCTGGGCAGACACTAGTGTTTGGGACGTCCTGGACAGATACTAGTGTTTGAGACGTCCTGGGCAGACACTAGTGTTTCCTACGTCCTGGGCAGACACTAGTGTTTGCTACGTCCTGGGCAGATACTAGTGTTTGGGACGTCCTGGGCAGATACTAGTGTTTGGGACGTCCTGGGCTGACACTAGTGTTTGGGACGTCCTGGGCAGACACTAGTGTTTGGGACGTCCTGGGGGTAGATACTAGTGTTTGGGATGTCCTGGGCAGATACTAGTGTTTCCTACGTCCTGGACAGAACTAGTGTTTGGGACGTCCTGGGCAGACACTAGTGTTTGGGACGTCCTGGGGTAGATACTAGTGTTTGGGATGTCCTGGGCAGATACTAGCGTTTGGGACGTCCTGGGCAGATACTAGTGTTTGGGACATCCTGGGCAGACACTAGTGTTTGGGACGTCCTGGGCAGACACTAGTGTTTGGGACGTCCTGGGCAGACACTAGTGTTTGTGACGTCATGGGCAGACACTAGTGTTTTGGACGTCCTGGGCAGACACTAGTGTTTGGGACGTCCTGAGCAGAGACTAGTGTTTGGGATGTCCTGGGTAGATACTAGTGTTTGGGACGTCCTGGGTAGATACTAGTGTTTGGGACGTCCTGGGCAGACACTAGTGTTTGGGACGTCCTGGGCAGACACTAGTGTTTGGGGCGTCCTGGGCAGACACTAGTGTTTGGGACGTCCTGGGCAGACACTAGTGTTTGGGACGTCCTGGGCAGACATTAGTGTTTGGGACGTCCTGGGCAGACACTAGTGTTTGCGACATCCTGGACAGATACTAGTGTTTGGGACGTCCTGGGTAGATACTAGTGTTTGGGACGTCCTGGGTAGATACTAGTGTTTGGGACATCCTGGACAGACACTAGTGTTTGGGATGTCCTGGGCAGACACTAGTGTTTGGGACGTCCTGTGCAGATACTAGTGTTTAGGACGTCCTGTGTAGATACTAGTGTTTGGGACGTCCTGGACAGACACTAGTGTTTGGGACGTCCTGGGTAGATACTAGAGTTTGGGATGTCCTGGGTAGATACTAGTGTTTGGGACGTCCTGGGTAGATACTAGAGTTTGGGATGTCCTGGGTAGATACTAGTGTTTGGGATGTCCTGCGTAGATACTAGTGTTTGGGACGTCCTGGGTAGATACTAGAGTTTGGGATGTCCTGGGTAGATACTAGTGTTTGGGACGTCCTGGGCAGACACTAGTGTTTGGGACGTCCTGGGCAGACACTAGTGTTTGGGGCGTCCTGGGCAGACACTAGTGTTTGGGACGTCCTGGGCAGACACTAGTGTTTGGGACGTCCTGGGCAGACACTAGTGTTTGGGACGTCCTGGGCAGACACTATTGTTTGCGACGTCCTGGACAGATACTAGTGTTTGGGACGTCCTGGGTAGATACTAGTGTTTGGGACGTCCTGGGTAGATACTAGTGTTTGGGACATCCTGGACAGACACTAGTGTTTGGGATGTCCTGGGAAGACACTAGTGTTTGGGACGTCCTGGGCAGATACTAGTGTTTAGGACGTCCTGGGTAGATACTAGTTTTTGGGACGTCCTGGACAGACACTAGTGTTTGGGACGTCCTGGATAGATACTAGAGTTTGGGATGTCCTGGGTAGATACTAGTGTTTGGGACGTCCTGGGTAGATACTAGAGTTTGGGATGTCCTGGGTAGATACTAGTGTTTGGGATGTCCTGCGTAGATACTAGTGTTTGGGACGTCCTGGGTAGATACTAGAGTTTGGGATGTCCTGGGTAGATACTAGTGTTTGGGACGTCCTGTGTAGATGCTAGTGTTTGGGACGTCCTGGACAGACACTAGTGTTTGGGACGTCCTGGGAAGATGCTAGTGTTTGGGACTTCCTGGGTAGATACTAGTGTTTGGGACGTCCTGGGTAGATACTAGAGTTTGGGATGTCCTGGGTAGATACTAGTGTTTGGGACGCCCTGGGTAGATACTAGTTTTTGGGACGTCCTGGGCAGACACTAGTGTTTGGGACGTCCTGGGCAGACACTAGTGTTTGGGACGTCCTGGGCAGACACTAGTGTTTGGGACGTCCTGGGCAGACACTAGTGTTTGGGAAGTCCTGGGCAGACACTAGTGTTTGGGACGTCCTGGGCAGACACTAGTGTTTGGGAAGTCCTGGGCAGACACTAGTGTTTGGGACGTCCTGGGCAGACACTAGTGTTTGGGACGTCCTGGACAGACACTAGTGTTTGGGACGTCCTGGGTAGATACTAGTGTTTGGGACGTCCTGGGTAGATACTAGTGTTTGGGACGTCCTGGACAGACACTAGTGTTTGGGATGTCCTGGGCAGACACTAGTGTTTGGGACGTCCTGGGCAGACACTAGTGTTTGAGACGTCCTGGACAGACATTAGTGCTTGGGATGTCCTGGGCAGACACTAGTGTTTGGGACGTCCTGGGCAGACACTAGTGTTTGGGACATCCTGGACAGACACTAGTGTTTGAGACGTCCTGGGCAGACACTAGTGTTTGGGACGTCCTGGGCAGACACTAGTGTTTGAGACGTCCTGGGCAGACACTAGTGTTTGGGATGTCCTGGGCAG
This sequence comes from Cepaea hortensis, assembly GCA_963921405.1. NCBI lineage: Eukaryota > Metazoa > Mollusca > Gastropoda > Stylommatophora > Helicidae > Cepaea > Cepaea hortensis. The sequence goes on from OY992885.1 coordinate 112,381,216, forward strand.
ACACTAGTGTTTGAGACGTCCAGGGCAGACACTAGTGTTTGGGATGTCCTGGGCAGACACTAGTGTTTGGGATGTCCTGGACAGACACTAGTGTTTGGGATGTCCTGGGCAGACACTAGTGTTTGAGACGTCCTGGGCAGACACTAGTGTTTGGGATGTCCTGGGCAGACACTAGTGTTTGGGATGTCCTGGGCAGACACTAGTGTTTGGGATGTCCTGGGCAGAAACTAGTGTTTGGGATTTCCTGGGCAGACACTAGTGTTTGGGATGTCCTGGGCAGACACTAGTCTTTGGGATGTCCTGGGCAGACACTAGTGTTGGGATGTCTTGGGCAGACACTAGTGTTTGAGACGTCCTGGACAGACATTAGTGCTTGGGATGTCCTGGGCAGACACTAGTGTTTGGGATGTCCTGTGCAGATACTAGTGTTTGGGACGTCCTGGGCAGATACTAGTGTTTGGGATGTCCTGGGCAGACACTAGTGTTTGGGACGTCCTGAGCAGATACTAGTGTTTGGGACGTCCTGGGTAGATACTAGTGTTTGGGACGTCCTGGGTAGATACTAGAGTTTGGGATGTCCTGGGTAGATACTAGTGTTTGGGACGTCCTGTGTAGATACTAGTGTTTGGGATGTCCTGGGCAGACACTAGTGTTTGGGATGTCCTGGGCAGACACTAGTGTTTGGGATGTCCTGGGTAGATACTAGTGTTTGGGATGTCCTGCGTAGATACTAGTGTTTGGGACGTCCTGGGTAGATACTAGAGTTTGGGATGTCCTGGGTAGATACTAGTGTTTGGGACGTCCTGTGTAGATGCTAGTGTTTGGGACGTCCTGGACAGACACTAGTGTTTGGGACGTCCTGGGAAGATGCTAGTGTTTGGGACTTCCTGGGTAGATACTAGTGTTTGGGACGTCCTGGGTAGATACTAGAGTTTGGGATGTCCTGGGTAGATACTAGTGTTTGGGACGCCCTGGGTAGATACTAGTTTTTGGGACGTCCTGGGCAGACACTAGTGTTTGGGACGTCCTGGGCAGACACTAGTGTTTGGGACGTCCTGGGCAGACACTAGTGTTTGGGACGTCCTGGGCAGACACTAGTGTTTGGGAAGTCCTGGGCAGACACTAGTGTTTGGGACGTCCTGGGCAGACACTAGTGTTTGGGAAGTCCTGGGCAGACACTAGTGTTTGGGACGTCCTGGGCAGACACTAGTGTTTGGGACGTCCTGGACAGACACTAGTGTTTGGGACGTCCTGGGTAGATACTAGTGTTTGGGACGTCCTGGGTAGATACTAGTGTTTGGGACGTCCTGGACAGACACTAGTGTTTGGGATGTCCTGGGCAGACACTAGTGTTTGGGACGTCCTGGGCAGATACTAGTGTTTGGGACGTCCTGGGTAGATACTAGTGTTTGGGACGTGATGGACATACACTAGTGTTTGGGATGTCCTGGGCAGACACTAGTGTTTGGGACGTCCTGGGCAGATACTAGTGGTTGGGACGTCCTGGGCAGACACTAGTGTTTGGGACGTCCTGGGCAGACACTAGTGTTTTGGACGTCCTGGGCAGACACTAGTGTTTGGGACGTCCTGGGCAGACACTAGTGTTTGGGACATCCTGGACAGACACTAGTGTTTGAGACGTCCTGGGCAGACACTAGTGTTTGGGACGTCCTGGGCAGACACTAGTGTTTGAGACGTCCTGGGCAGACACTAGTGTTTGGGATGTCCTGGGCAGACACTAGTGTTTGAGACGTCCAGGGCAGACACTAGTGTTTGGGATGTCCTGGGCAGACACTATTGTATGGGACGTCCTGGGCAGACACTAGTGTTTGAGAAGTCCTGGGCAGACACTATTGTATGGGACGTCCTGGGCAGATACTAGTGTTTGAGAAGTCCTGGGCAGACACTAGTGTTTGGGACGTCCTGGACAGATACTAGTGTTTGAGACGTCCTGGGCAGACACTAGTGTTTCCTACGTCCTGGGCAGACACTAGTGTTTGCTACGTCCTGGGCAGATACTAGTGTTTGGGACGTCCTGGGCAGATACTAGTGTTTGGGACGTCCTGGGCTGACACTAGTGTTTGGGACGTCCTGGGCAGACACTAGTGTTTGGGACGTCCTGGGGGTAGATACTAGTGTTTGGGATGTCCTGGGCAGATACTAGTGTTTCCTACGTCCTGGACAGAACTAGTGTTTGGGACGTCCTGGGCAGACACTAGTGTTTGGGACGTCCTGGGGTAGATACTAGTGTTTGGGATGTCCTGGGCAGATACTAGCGTTTGGGACGTCCTGGGCAGATACTAGTGTTTGGGACATCCTGGGCAGACACTAGTGTTTGGGACGTCCTGGGCAGACACTAGTGTTTGGGACGTCCTGGGCAGACACTAGTGTTTGTGACGTCATGGGCAGACACTAGTGTTTTGGACGTCCTGGGCAGACACTAGTGTTTGGGACGTCCTGAGCAGAGACTAGTGTTTGGGATGTCCTGGGTAGATACTAGTGTTTGGACGTCCTGGGTAGATACTAGTGTTTGGGACGTCCTGGGCAGACACTAGTGTTTGGGACGTCCTGGGCAGACACTAGTGTTTGGGGCGTCCTGGGCAGACACTAGTGTTTGGGACGTCCTGGGCAGACACTAGTGTTTGGGACGTCCTGGGCAGACATTAGTGTTTGGGACGTCCTGGGCAGACACTAGTGTTTGCGACATCCTGGACAGATACTAGTGTTTGGGACGTCCTGGGTAGATACTAGTGTTTGGGACGTCCTGGGTAGATACTAGTGTTTGGGACATCCTGGACAGACACTAGTGTTTGGGATGTCCTGGGCAGACACTAGTGTTTGGGACGTCCTGTGCAGATACTAGTGTTTAGGACGTCCTGTGTAGATACTAGTGTTTGGGACGTCCTGGACAGACACTAGTGTTTGGGACGTCCTGGGTAGATACTAGAGTTTGGGATGTCCTGGGTAGATACTAGTGTTTGGGACGTCCTGGGTAGATACTAGAGTTTGGGATGTCCTGGGTAGATACTAGTGTTTGGGATGTCCTGCGTAGATACTAGTGTTTGGGACGTCCTGGGTAGATACTAGAGTTTGGGATGTCCTGGGTAGATACTAGTGTTTGGGACGTCCTGGGCAGACACTAGTGTTTGGGACGTCCTGGGCAGACACTAGTGTTTGGGGCGTCCTGGGCAGACACTAGTGTTTGGGACGTCCTGGGCAGACACTAGTGTTTGGGACGTCCTGGGCAGACACTAGTGTTTGGGACGTCCTGGGCAGACACTATTGTTTGCGACGTCCTGGACAGATACTAGTGTTTGGGACGTCCTGGGTAGATACTAGTGTTTGGGACGTCCTGGGTAGATACTAGTGTTTGGGACATCCTGGACAGACACTAGTGTTTGGGATGTCCTGGGAAGACACTAGTGTTTGGGACGTCCTGGGCAGATACTAGTGTTTAGGACGTCCTGGGTAGATACTAGTTTTTGGGACGTCCTGGACAGACACTAGTGTTTGGGACGTCCTGGATAGATACTAGAGTTTGGGATGTCCTGGGTAGATACTAGTGTTTGGGACGTCCTGGGTAGATACTAGAGTTTGGGATGTCCTGGGTAGATACTAGTGTTTGGGATGTCCTGCGTAGATACTAGTGTTTGGGACGTCCTGGGTAGATACTAGAGTTTGGGATGTCCTGGGTAGATACTAGTGTTTGGGACGTCCTGTGTAGATGCTAGTGTTTGGGACGTCCTGGACAGACACTAGTGTTTGGGACGTCCTGGGAAGATGCTAGTGTTTGGGACTTCCTGGGTAGATACTAGTGTTTGGGACGTCCTGGGTAGATACTAGAGTTTGGGATGTCCTGGGTAGATACTAGTGTTTGGGACGCCCTGGGTAGATACTAGTTTTTGGGACGTCCTGGGCAGACACTAGTGTTTGGGACGTCCTGGGCAGACACTAGTGTTTGGGACGTCCTGGGCAGACAGTAGTGTTTGGGACGTCCTGGGCAGACACTAGTGTTTGGGAAGTCCTGGGCAGACACTAGTGTTTGGGACGTCCTGGGCAGACACTAGTGTTTGGGAAGTCCTGGGCAGACACTAGTGTTTGGGACGTCCTGGGCAGACACTAGTGTTTGGGACGTCCTGGACAGACACTAGTGTTTGGGACGTCCTGGGTAGATACTAGTGTTTGGGACGTCCTGGGTAGATACTAGTGTTTGGGACGTCCTGGACAGACACTAGTGTTTGGGATGTCCTGGGCAGACACTAGTGTTTGGGACGTCCTGGGCAGATACTAGTGTTTGGGACGTCCTGGGTAGATACTAGTGTTTGGGACGTGATGGACATACACTAGTGTTTGGGATGTCCTGGGCAGACACTAGTGTTTGGGACGTCCTGGGCAGATACTAGTGGTTGGGACGTCCTGGGCAGACACTAGTGTTTGGGACGTCCTGGGCAGACACTAGTGTTTTGGACGTCCTGGGCAGACACTAGTGTTTGGGACGTCCTGGGCAGACACTAGTGTTTGGGACATCCTGGACAGACACTAGTGTTTGAGACGTCCTGGGCAGACACTAGTGTTTGGGACGTCCTGGGCAGACACTAGTGTTTGAGACGTCCTGGGCAGACACTAGTGTTTGGGATGTCCTGGGCAGACACTAGTGTTTGAGACGTCCAGGGCAGACACTAGTGTTTGGGATGTCCTGGGCAGACACTATTGTATGGGACGTCCTGGGCAGACACTAGTGTTTGAGAAGTCCTGGGCAGACACTATTGTATGGGACGTCCTGGGCAGATACTAGTGTTTGAGAAGTCCTGGGCAGACACTAGTGTTTGGGACGTCCTGGACAGATACTAGTGTTTGAGACGTCCTGGGCAGACACTAGTGTTTCCTACGTCCTGGGCAGACACTAGTGTTTGCTACGTCCTGGGCAGATACTAGTGTTTGGGACGTCCTGGGCAGATACTAGTGTTTGGGACGTCCTGGGCTGACACTAGTGTTTGGGACGTCCTGGGCAGACACTAGTGTTTGGGACGTCCTGGGGGTAGATACTAGTGTTTGGGATGTCCTGGGCAGATACTAGTGTTTCCTACGTCCTGGACAGAACTAGTGTTTGGGACGTCCTGGGCAGACACTAGTGTTTGGGACGTCCTGGGGGTAGATACTAGTGTTTGGGATGTCCTGGGCAGATACTAGCGTTTGGGACGTCCTGGGCAGATACTAGTGTTTGGGACATCCTGGGCAGATACTAGTGTTTGGGACGTCCTGGGCAGACACTAGTGTTTGGGACGTCCTGGGCAGACACTAGTGTTTGTGACGTCATGGGCAGACACTAGTGGTTTGGACGTCCTGGGCAGACACTAGTGTTTGGGACGTCCTGAGCAGAGACTAGTGTTTGGGATGTCCTGGGTAGATACTAGTGTTTGGGACGTCCTGGGTAGATACTAGTGTTTGGGACGTCCTGGGCAGACACTAGTGTTTGGGACGTCCTGGGCAGACACTAGTGTTTGGGGCGTCCTGGGCAGACACTAGTGTTTGGGACGTCCTGGGCAGACACTAGTGTTTGGGACGTCCTGGGCAGACACTAGTGTTTGGGACGTCCTGGGCAGACACTAGTGTTTGCGACATCCTGGACAGATACTAGTGTTTGGGACGTCCTGGGTAGATACTAGTGTTTGGGACGTCCTGGGTAGATACTAGTGTTTGGGACATCCTGGACAGACACTAGTGTTTGGGATGTCCTGGGCAGACACTAGTGTTTGGGACGTCCTGGGCAGATACTAGTGTTTAGGACGTCCTGTGTAGATACTAGTGTTTGGGACGTCCTGGACAGACACTAGTGTTTGGGACGTCCTGGGTAGATACTAGAGTTTGGGATGTCCTGGGTAGATACTAGTGTTTGGGACGTCCTGGGTAGATACTAGAGTTTGGGATGTCCTGGGTAGATACTAGTGTTTGGGATGTCCTGCGTAGATACTAGTGTTTGGGACGTCCTGGGTAGATACTAGAGTTTGGGATGTCCTGGGTAGATACTAGTGTTTGGGACGTCCTGGGTAGATACTAGTGTTTGGGACGTCCTGGACAGACACTAGTGTTTGAGACGTCCTGGGCAGATGCTAGTGTTTGGGACTTCCTGGGTAGATACTAGTGTTTGGGACGTCCTGGGTAGATACTAGAGTTTGGGATGTCCTGGGTAGATACTAGTGTTTGGGACGCCCTGGGCAGACACTAGTGTTTGGGACGTCCTGGGCAGACACTAGTGTTTGCGACATCCTGGGCAGATACTAGTGTTTGGGACGTCCTGGGCAGACACTAGTGTTTGGGACGTCCTGGGCAGACACTAGTGTTTGGGACGTCCTGGGCAGACACTAGTGTTTGCGACATCCTGGGCAGATACTAGTGTTTGGGACGTCCTGGGTAGATACTAGTGTTTGGGACGTCCTGGGTAGATACTAGTGTTTGGGACATCCTGGGCAGACACTAGTGTTTGGGATGTCCTGGGCAGACACTAGTGTTTGGGACGTCCTGGGCAGATACTAGTGTTTGGGACGTCCTGGGTAGATACTAGTGTTTGGGACGTGATGGACATACACTAGTGTTTGGGATGTCCTGGGCAGACACTAGTGTTTGGGACGTCCTGGGCAGATACTAGTGGTTGGGACGTCCTGGGCAGACACTAGTGTTTGGGACGTCCTGCGCAGACACTAGTGTTTTGGACGTCCTGGGCAGACACTAGTGTTTGGGACGACCTGGGCAGACACTAGTGTTTGGGACATCCTGGACAGACACTAGTGTTTGAGACGTCCTGGACAGACACTAGTGTTTGGGACGTCCTGGGCAGACACTAGTGTTTGAGACGTCCTGGGCAGACACTAGTGTTTGGGATGTCCTGGGCAGACACTAGTATTTGGGATGTCCTGGGCAGACACTAGTGTTTGGGGTGTCCTGGGCAGAAACTAGTGTTTGGGATTTCCTGGGCAGACACTAGTGTTTGGGATGTCCTGGGCAGACACTAGTCTTTGGGATGTCCTGGGCAGACACTAGTGTTTGGGATGTCTTGGGCAGACACTAGTGTTTGAGACGTCCTGGGCAGACATTAGTGTTTGGGATGTCCTGGGCAGACACTAGTGTTTGGGATGTCCTGGGCAGACACTAGTGTTTGGGACGTCCTGGGCAGATACTAGTGTTTGGGATGTCCTGGGCAGACACTAGTGTTTGGGACGTCCTGAGCAGATACTAGTGTTTGGGACGTCCTGGGTAGATACTAGTGTTTGGGACGTCCTGGGTAGATACTAGAGTTTGGGATGTCCTGGGTAGATACTAGTGTTTGGGACGTCCTGGGTAGATACTAGTGTTTGGGACGTCCTGGTCAGACACTAGTGTTTGGGACGTCCTGGGCAGACACTAGTGTTTGGGACGTCCTGGACAGACACTAGTGTTTGGGACTTCCTGGGCAGACACTAGTGTTTGGGACGTCCTGGGCAGACACTAGTGTTTGGGACGTCCTGGACAGACACTAGTGTTTGCGACATCCTGGGCAGATACTAGTGTTTGGGACGTCCTGGGTAGATACAAGTGTTTGGGACGTCCTGGGTAGATACTAGTGTTTGGGACATCCTGGGCAGACACTAGTGTTTGGGATGTCCTGGACAGACACTAGTGTTTGGGACGTCCTGGACAGATACTAGTGTTTAGGACGTCCTGGGTAGATACTAGTGTTTGGGACGTCCTGGACAGACACTAGTGTTTGGGACGTCCTGGGTAGATACTAGAGTTTGGGATGTCCTGGGTAGATACTAGTGTTTGGGAAGTCCTGGGTAGATACTAGTGTTTGGGACGTCCTGGGCAGACACTAGTGTTTGGGACGTCCTGGGCAGACACTAGTGTTTGGGACGTCCTGGGCAGACACTAGTGTTTGAGAAGTCCTGGGCAGACACTAGTGTTTGGGACGTCCTGGGCAGATACTAGTGTTTGGGATGTCCTGGGCAGATACTAGTGTTTGGGACATCCTGGGCAGACACTATTGTATGGGACGTCCTGGGCAGACACTAGTGTTTGAGAAGTTCTGGGCAGACACTAGTGTTTGGGACGTCCTGGGCAGATACTAGTGTTTGGGATGTCCTGGACAGACACTATTGTATGGGACGTCCTGGGCAGACACTAGTGTTTGAGAAGTCCTTGGCAGACACTATTGTATGGGACGTCCTGGGCAGACACTAGTGTTTGGGACGTCCTGGACAGATACTAGTGTTTGAGACGTCCTGGGCAGACACTAGTGTTTTGGACGTCCTGGGCAGACACTAGTGTTTGCTACGTCCTGGGCAGATACTAGTGTTTGGGACGTCCTGGGCAGATACTAGTGTTTGGGACGTCCTGGGCAGACACTAGTGTTTGGGACGTCCTGGGCAGACACTAGTGTTTGGGACGTCCTGGGGGTAGATACTAGTGTTTGGGATGTCCTGGGCAGATACTAGTGTTTCCTACGTCCTGGGCAGAACTAGTGTTTGGGACGTCCTGGGCAGACACTAGTGTTTGGGACGTCCTGGGGGTAGATACTAGTGTTTGGGATGTCCTGGGCAGATACTAGCGTTTGGGACGTCCTGGGCAGATACTAGTGTTTGGGACATCCTGGGCAGATACTAGTGTTTGGGACGTCCTGGGCAGACACTAGTGTTTGGGACGTCCTGGGCAGACACTAGTGTTTGGGACGTCCTGGGCAGACACTAGTGTTTTGGACGTCCTGGGCAGACACTAGTGTTTGGGACGTCCTGGGCAGAGACTAGTGTTTGGGATGTCCTGGGTAGATACTAGTGTTTGGGACGTCCTGGACAGACACTAGTGTTTGGGACGTCCTGGGAAGATGCTAGTGTTTGGGACTTCCTGGGTAGATACTAGTGTTTGGGACGTCCTGGGTAGATACTAGAGTTTGGGATGTCCTGGGTAGATACTAGTGTTTGGGACGCCCTGGGTAGATACTAGTGTTTGGGACGTCCTGGGCAGACACTAGTGTTTGGGACGTCCTGGACAGACACTAGTGTTTGGGACGTCCTGGGCAGACACTAGTGTTTGGGACGTCCTGGGCAGACACTAGTGTTTGGGACGTCCTGGGCAGACACTAGTGTTTGGGAAGTCCTGGGCAGACACTAGTGTTTGGGACGTCCTGGGCAGACACTAGTGTTTGGGACGTCCTGGACAGACACTAGTGTTTGGGACGTCCTGGGTAGATACTAGTGTTTGGGACGTCCTGGGTAGATACTAGTGTTTGGGACGTCCTGGACAGACACTAGTGTTTGGGACGTCCTGGGTAGATACTAGAGTTTGGGATGTCCTGGGTAGATACTAGTGTTTGGGAAGTCCTGGGTAGATACTAGTGTTTGGGACGTCCTGGGCAGACACTAGTGTTTGGGACGTCCTGGGCAGACACTAGTGTTTGGGACGTCCTGGGCAGACACTAGTGTTTGAGAAGTCCTGGGCAGACACTAGTGTTTGGGACGTCCTGGGCAGATACTAGTGTTTGGGATGTCCTGGGCAGATACTAGTGTTTGGGACATCCTGGGCAGACACTATTGTATGGGACGTCCTGGGCAGACACTAGTGTTTGAGAAGTTCTGGGCAGACACTAGTGTTTGGGACGTCCTGGGCAGATACTAGTGTTTGGGATGTCCTGGACAGACACTATTGTATGGGACGTCCTGGGCAGACACTAGTGTTTGAGAAGTCCTTGGCAGACACTATTGTATGGGACGTCCTGGGCAGACACTAGTGTTTGGGACGTCCTGGACAGATACTAGTGTTTGAGACGTCCTGGGCAGACACTAGTGTTTTGGACGTCCTGGGCAGACACTAGTGTTTGCTACGTCCTGGGCAGATACTAGTGTTTGGGACGTCCTGGGCAGATACTAGTGTTTGGGACGTCCTGGGCAGACACTAGTGTTTGGGACGTCCTGGGCAGACACTAGTGTTTGGGACGTCCTGGGGGTAGATACTAGTGTTTGGGATGTCCTGGGCAGATACTAGTGTTTCCTACGTCATGGGCAGAACTAGTGTTTGGGACGTCCTGGGCAGACACTAGTGTTTGGGACGTCCTGGGGGTAGATACTAGTGTTTGGGATGTCCTGGGCAGATACTAGCGTTTGGGACGTCCTGGGCAGATACTAGTGTTTGGGACATCCTGGGCAGATACTAGTGTTTGGGACGTCCTGGGCAGACACTAGTGTTTGGGACGTCCTGGGCAGACACTAGTGTTTGGGACGTCCTGGGCAGACACTAGTGTTTTGGACGTCCTGGGCAGACACTAGTGTTTGGGACGTCCTGGGCAGAGACTAGTGTTTGGGATGTCCTGGGTAGATACTAGTGTTTGGGACGTCCTGGACAGACACTAGTGTTTGGGACGTCCTGGGAAGATGCTAGTGTTTGGGACTTCCTGGGTAGATACTAGTGTTTGGGACGTCCTGGGTAGATACTAGAGTTTGGGATGTCCTGGGTAGATACTAGTGTTTGGGACGCCCTGGGTAGATACTAGTGTTTGGGACGTCCTGGGCAGACACTAGTGTTTGGGACGTCCTGGACAGACACTAGTGTTTGGGACGTCCTGGGCAGACACTAGTGTTTGGGACGTCCTGGGCAGACACTAGTGTTTGGGACGTCCTGGGCAGACACTAGTGTTTGGGAAGTCCTGGGCAGACACTAGTGTTTGGGACGTCCTGGGCAGACACTAGTGTTTGGGACGTCCTGGACAGACACTAGTGTTTGGGACGTCCTGGGTAGATACTAGTGTTTGGGACGTCCTGGGTAGATACTAGTGTTTGGGACATCCTGGGCAGACACTAGTGTTTGGGATGTCCTGGGCAGACACTAGTGTTTGGGACGTCCTGGGCAGATACTAGTGTTTGGGACGTCCTGGGTAGATACTAGTGTTTGGGACGTGATGGACATACACTAGTGTTTGGGATGTCCTGGGCAGACACTAGTGTTTGGGACGTCCTGGGCAGATACTAGTGGTTGGGACGTCCTGGGCAGACACTAGTGTTTTGGACGTCCTGGGCAGACACTAGTGTTTGGGACGTCCTGGGCAGACACTAGTGTTTGGGACATCCTGGACAGACACTAGTGTTTGAGACGTCCTGGGCAGACACTAGTGTTTGGGACGTCCTGGGCAGACACTAGTGTTTGAGACGTCCTGGGCAGACACTAGTGTTTGGGATGTCCTGGGCAGACACTAGTGTTTGAGACGTCCAGGGCAGACACTAGTGTTTGGGATGTCCTGGGCAGACACTAGTGTTTGGGATGTCCTGGACAGACACTAGTGTTTGGGATGTCCTGGGCAGACACTAGTGTTTGAGACGTCCTGGGCAGACACTAGTGTTTGGGATGTCCTGGGCAGACACTAGTGTTTGGGATGTCCTGGGCAGACACTAGTGTTTGGGATGTCCTGGGCAGAAACTAGTGTTTGGGATTTCCTGGGCAGACACTAGTGTTTGGGATGTCCTGGGCAGACACTAGTCTTTGGGATGTCCTGGGCAGACACTAGTGTTGGGATGTCTTGGGCAGACACTAGTGTTTGAGACGTCCTGGACAGACATTAGTGCTTGGGATGTCCTGGGCAGACACTAGTGTTTGGGATGTCCTGTGCAGATACTAGTGTTTGGGACGTCCTGGGCAGATACTAGTGTTTGGGATGTCCTGGGCAGACACTAGTGTTTGGGACGTCCTGAGCAGATACTAGTGTTTGGGACGTCATGGGTAGATACTAGTGTTTGGGACGTCCTGGGTAGATACTAGAGTTTGGGATGTCCTGGGTAGATACTAGTGTTTGGGACGTCCTGTGTAGATACTAGTGTTTGGGATGTCCTGGGCAGACACTAGTGTTTGGGATGTCCTGGGCAGACACTAGTGTTTGGGACGTCCTGGACAGATACTAGTGTTTAGGACGTCCTGTGTAGATACTAGTGTTTGGGACGTCCTGGACAGACACTAGTGTTTGGGACGTCCTGGGTAGATACTAGAGTTTGGGCTGTCCTGGGTAGATACTAGTGTTTGGGACGTCCTGGGTACATACTAGTGTTTGGGACGTCCTGGGCAGACACTACTGTTTGGGACGTCCTGGACAGACACTATTGTATGGAACGTCCTGGGCAGACACTAGTGTTTGAGAAGTCCTGGGCAGACACTAGTGTCTGGTACGACCTGGGCAGATACTAGTGTTTGGGATGTCCTGGGCAGATACTAGTGTTTGGGACATCCTGGGCAGACACTATTGTATGGGACGTCCTGGGCAGACACTAGTGTTTGGGACGTCCTGGGGGTAGATACTAGTGTTTGGGATGTCCTGGGCAGATACTAGTGTTTCCTACGTCCTGGACAGAACTAGTGTTTGGGACGTCCTGGGCAGACACTAGTGTTTGGGACGTCCTGGGGGTAGATACTAGTGTTTGGGATGTCCTGGGCAGATACTAGCGTTTGGGACGTCCTGGGCAGATACTAGTGTTTGGGACATCCTGGGCAGATACTAGTGTTTGGGACGTCCTGGGCAGACACTAGTGTTTGGGACGTCCTGGGCAGACACTAGTGTTTGTGACGTCATGGGCAGACACTAGTGGTTTGGACGTCCTGGGCAGACACTAGTGTTTGGGACGTCCTGAGCAGAGACTAGTGTTTGGGATGTCCTGGGTAGATACTAGTGTTTGGGACGTCCTGGGTAGATACTAGTGTTTGGGACGTCCTGGGCAGACACTAGTGTTTGGGACGTCCTGGGCAGACACTAGTGTTTGGGGCGTCCTGGGCAGACACTAGTGTTTGGGACGTCCTGGGCAGACACTAGTGTTTGGGACGTCCTGGGCAGACACTAGTGTTTGGGACGTCCTGGGCAGACACTAGTGTTTGCGACATCCTGGACAGATACTAGTGTTTGGGACGTCCTGGGTAGATACTAGTGTTTGGGACGTCCTGGGTAGATACTAGTGTTTGGGACATCCTGGACAGACACTAGTGTTTGGGATGTCCTGGGCAGACACTAGTGTTTGGGACGTCCTGGGCAGATACTAGTGTTTAGGACGTCCTGTGTAGATACTAGTGTTTGGGACGTCCTGGACAGACACTAGTGTTTGGGACGTCCTGGGTAGATACTAGAGTTTGGGATGTCCTGGGTAGATACTAGTGTTTGGGACGTCCTGGGTAGATACTAGAGTTTGGGATGTCCTGGGTAGATACTAGTGTTTGGGATGTCCTGCGTAGATACTAGTGTTTGGGACGTCCTGGGTAGATACTAGAGTTTGGGATGTCCTGGGTAGATACTAGTGTTTGGGACGTCCTGGGTAGATACTAGTGTTTGGGACGTCCTGGACAGACACTAGTGTTTGAGACGTCCTGGGCAGATGCTAGTGTTTGGGACTTCCTGGGTAGATACTAGTGTTTGGGACGTCCTGGGTAGATACTAGAGTTTGGGATGTCCTGGGTAGATACTAGTGTTTGGGACGCCCTGGGCAGACACTAGTGTTTGGGACGTCCTGGGCAGACACTAGTGTTTGCGACATCCTGGGCAGATACTAGTGTTTGGGACGTCCTGGGCAGACACTAGTGTTTGGGACGTCCTGGGCAGACACTAGTGTTTGGGACGTCCTGGGCAGACACTAGTGTTTGCGACATCCTGGGCAGATACTAGTGTTTGGGACGTCCTGGGTAGATACTAGTGTTTGGGACGTCCTGGGTAGATACTAGTGTTTGGGACATCCTGGGCAGACACTAGTGTTTGGGATGTCCTGGGCAGACACTAGTGTTTGGGACGTCCTGGGCAGATACTAGTGTTTGGGACGTCCTGGGTAGATACTAGTGTTTGGGACGTGATGGACATACACTAGTGTTTGGGATGTCCTGGGCAGACACTAGTGTTTGGGACGTCCTGGGCAGATACTAGTGGTTGGGACGTCCTGGGCAGACACTAGTGTTTGGGACGTCCTGCGCAGACACTAGTGTTTTGGACGTCCTGGGCAGACACTAGTGTTTGGGACGACCTGGGCAGACACTAGTGTTTGGGACATCCTGGACAGACACTAGTGTTTGAGACGTCCTGGACAGACACTAGTGTTTGGGACGTCCTGGGCAGACACTAGTGTTTGAGACGTCCTGGGCAGACACTAGTGTTTGGGATGTCCTGGGCAGACACTAGTATTTGGGATGTCCTGGGCAGACACTAGTGTTTGGGGTGTCCTGGGCAGAAACTAGTGTTTGGGATTTCCTGGGCAGACACTAGTGTTTGGGATGTCCTGGGCAGACACTAGTCTTTGGGATGTCCTGGGCAGACACTAGTGTTTGGGATGTCTTGGGCAGACACTAGTGTTTGAGACGTCCTGGGCAGACATTAGTGTTTGGGATGTCCTGGGCAGACACTAGTGTTTGGGATGTCCTGGGCAGACACTAGTGTTTGGGACGTCCTGGGCAGATACTAGTGTTTGGGATGTCCTGGGCAGACACTAGTGTTTGGGACGTCCTGAGCAGATACTAGTGTTTGGGACGTCCTGGGTAGATACTAGTGTTTGGGACGTCCTGGGTAGATACTAGAGTTTGGGATGTCCTGGGTAGATACTAGTGTTTGGGACGTCCTGGGTAGATACTAGTGTTTGGGACGTCCTGGTCAGACACTAGTGTTTGGGACGTCCTGGGCAGACACTAGTGTTTGGGACGTCCTGGACAGACACTAGTGTTTGGGACTTCCTGGGCAGACACTAGTGTTTGGGACGTCCTGGGCAGACACTAGTGTTTGGGACGTCCTGGACAGACACTAGTGTTTGCGACATCCTGGGCAGATACTAGTGTTTGGGACGTCCTGGGTAGATACAAGTGTTTGGGACGTCCTGGGTAGATACTAGTGTTTGGGACATCCTGGGCAGACACTAGTGTTTGGGATGTCCTGGACAGACACTAGTGTTTGGGACGTCCTGGACAGATACTAGTGTTTAGGACGTCCTGGGTAGATACTAGTGTTTGGGACGTCCTGGACAGACACTAGTGTTTGGGACGTCCTGGGTAGATACTAGAGTTTGGGATGTCCTGGGTAGATACTAGTGTTTGGGAAGTCCTGGGTAGATACTAGTGTTTGGGACGTCCTGGGCAGACACTAGTGTTTGGGACGTCCTGGGCAGACACTAGTGTTTGGGACGTCCTGGGCAGACACTAGTGTTTGAGAAGTCCTGGGCAGACACTAGTGTTTGGGACGTCCTGGGCAGATACTAGTGTTTGGGATGTCCTGGGCAGATACTAGTGTTTGGGACATCCTGGGCAGACACTATTGTATGGGACGTCCTGGGCAGACACTAGTGTTTGAGAAGTTCTGGGCAGACACTAGTGTTTGGGACGTCCTGGGCAGATACTAGTGTTTGGGATGTCCTGGACAGACACTATTGTATGGGACGTCCTGGGCAGACACTAGTGTTTGAGAAGTCCTTGGCAGACACTATTGTATGGGACGTCCTGGGCAGACACTAGTGTTTGGGACGTCCTGGACAGATACTAGTGTTTGAGACGTCCTGGGCAGACACTAGTGTTTTGGACGTCCTGGGCAGACACTAGTGTTTGCTACGTCCTGGGCAGATACTAGTGTTTGGGACGTCCTGGGCAGATACTAGTGTTTGGGACGTCCTGGGCAGACACTAGTGTTTGGGACGTCCTGGCAGACACTAGTGTTTGGGACGTCCTGGGGGTAGATACTAGTGTTTGGGATGTCCTGGGCAGATACTAGTGTTTCCTACGTCCTGGGCAGAACTAGTGTTTGGGACGTCCTGGGCAGACACTAGTGTTTGGGACGTCCTGGGGGTAGATACTAGTGTTTGGGATGTCCTGGGCAGATACTAGCGTTTGGGACGTCCTGGGCAGATACTAGTGTTTGGGACATCCTGGGCAGATACTAGTGTTTGGGACGTCCTGGGCAGACACTAGTGTTTGGGACGTCCTGGGCAGACACTAGTGTTTGGGACGTCCTGGGCAGACACTAGTGTTTTGGACGTCCTGGGCAGACACTAGTGTTTGGGACGTCCTGGGCAGAGACTAGTGTTTGGGATGTCCTGGGTAGATACTAGTGTTTGGGACGTCCTGGACAGACACTAGTGTTTGGGACGTCCTGGGAAGATGCTAGTGTTTGGGACTTCCTGGGTAGATACTAGTGTTTGGGACGTCCTGGGTAGATACTAGAGTTTGGGATGTCCTGGGTAGATACTAGTGTTTGGGACGCCCTGGGTAGATACTAGTGTTTGGGACGTCCTGGGCAGACACTAGTGTTTGGGACGTCCTGGACAGACACTAGTGTTTGGGACGTCCTGGGCAGACACTAGTGTTTGGGACGTCCTGGGCAGACACTAGTGTTTGGGACGTCCTGGGCAGACACTAGTGTTTGGGAAGTCCTGGGCAGACACTAGTGTTTGGGACGTCCTGGGCAGACACTAGTGTTTGGGACGTCCTGGACAGACACTAGTGTTTGGGACGTCCTGGGTAGATACTAGTGTTTGGGACGTCCTGGGTAGATACTAGTGTTTGGGACATCCTGGGCAGACACTAGTGTTTGGGATGTCCTGGGCAGACACTAGTGTTTGGGACGTCCTGGGCAGATACTAGTGTTTGGGACGTCCTGGGTAGATACTAGTGTTTGGGACGTGATGGACATACACTAGTGTTTGGGATGTCCTGGGCAGACACTAGTGTTTGGGACGTCCTGGGCAGATACTAGTGGTTGGGACGTCCTGGGCAGACACTAGTGTTTTGGACGTCCTGGGCAGACACTAGTGTTTGGGACGTCCTGGGCAGACACTAGTGTTTGGGACATCCTGGACAGACACTAGTGTTTGAGACGTCCTGGGCAGACACTAGTGTTTGGGACGTCCTGGGCAGACACTAGTGTTTGAGACGTCCTGGGCAGACACTAGTGTTTGGGATGTCCTGGGCAGACACTAGTGTTTGAGACGTCCAGGGCAGACACTAGTGTTTGGGATGTCCTGGGCAGACACTAGTGTTTGGGATGTCCTGGACAGACACTAGTGTTTGGGATGTCCTGGGCAGACACTAGTGTTTGAGACGTCCTGGGCAGACACTAGTGTTTGGGATGTCCTGGGCAGACACTAGTGTTTGGGATGTCCTGGGCAGACACTAGTGTTTGGGATGTCCTGGGCAGAAACTAGTGTTTGGGATTTCCTGGGCAGACACTAGTGTTTGGGATGTCCTGGGCAGACACTAGTCTTTGGGATGTCCTGGGCAGACACTAGTGTTGGGATGTCTTGGGCAGACACTAGTGTTTGAGACGTCCTGGACAGACATTAGTGCTTGGGATGTCCTGGGCAGACACTAGTGTTTGGGATGTCCTGTGCAGATACTAGTGTTTGGGACGTCCTGGGCAGATACTAGTGTTTGGGATGTCCTGGGCAGACACTAGTGTTTGGGACGTCCTGAGCAGATACTAGTGTTTGGGACGTCATGGGTAGATACTAGTGTTTGGGACGTCCTGGGTAGATACTAGAGTTTGGGATGTCCTGGGTAGATACTAGTGTTTGGGACGTCCTGTGTAGATACTAGTGTTTGGGATGTCCTGGGCAGACACTAGTGTTTGGGATGTCCTGGGCAGACACTAGTGTTTGGGACGTCCTGGACAGATACTAGTGTTTAGGACGTCCTGTGTAGATACTAGTGTTTGGGACGTCCTGGACAGACACTAGTGTTTGGGACGTCCTGGGTAGATACTAGAGTTTGGGCTGTCCTGGGTAGATACTAGTGTTTGGGACGTCCTGGGTACATACTAGTGTTTGGGACGTCCTGGGCAGACACTACTGTTTGGGACGTCCTGGACAGACACTATTGTATGGAACGTCCTGGG
Organism: Cepaea hortensis; assembly: GCA_963921405.1. Lineage (NCBI taxonomy): Eukaryota > Metazoa > Mollusca > Gastropoda > Stylommatophora > Helicidae > Cepaea > Cepaea hortensis. Next base: position 112,399,061 of record OY992885.1, read on the forward strand.
CAGACACTAGTGTTTGAGAAGTCCTGGGCAGACACTAGTGTCTGGTACGACCTGGGCAGATACTAGTGTTTGGGATGTCCTGGGCAGATACTAGTGTTTGGGACATCCTGGGCAGACACTATTGTATGGGACGTCCTGGGCAGACACTAGTGTTTGAGAAGTCCTGGGCAGACACTAGTGTTTGGGACGTCCTGGGCAGATACTAGTATTTGGGATGTCCTGGGCAGATACTAGTGTTTGGGATGTCCTGGGTAGATACAAGTGTTTGGGACGTCCTGGGTAGATACTAGTGTTTGGGACATCCTGGGCAGACACTAGTGTTTGGGATGTCCTGGACAGACACTAGTGTTTGGGACGTCCTGGGCAGATACTAGTGTTTAGGACGTCCTGGGTAGATACTAGTGTTTGGGACGTCCTGGACAGACACTAGTGTTTGGGACGTCCTGGGTAGATACTAGAGTTTGGGATGTCCTGGGTAGATACTAGTGTTTGGGAAGTCCTGGGTAGATACTAGTGTTTGGGACGTCCTGGGCAGACACTAGTGTTTGGGACGTCCTGGGCAGACACTAGTGTTTGGGACGTCCTGGGCAGACACTAGTGTTTGAGAAGTCCTGGGCAGACACTAGTGTTTGGGACGTCCTGGGCAGATACTAGTGTTTGGGATGTCCTGGGCAGATACTAGTGTTTGGGACATCCTGGGCAGACACTATTGTATGGGACGTCCTGGGCAGACACTAGTGTTTGAGAAGTTCTGGGCAGACACTAGTGTTTGGAACGTCCTGGGCAGATACTAGTGTTTGGGATGTCCTGGGCAGACACTATTGTATGGGACGTCCTGGGCAGACACTAGTGTTTGAGAAGTCCTGGGCAGACACTATTGTATGGGACGTCCTGGGCAGACACTAGTGTTTGGGACGTCCTGGACAGATACTAGTGTTTGAGACGTCCTGGGCAGACACTAGTGTTTTGGACGTCCTGGGCAGACACTAGTGTTTGCTACGTCCTGGGCAGATACTAGTGTTTGGGACGTCCTGGGCAGATACTAGTGTTTGGGACGTCCTGGGCAGACACTAGTGTTTGGGACTTCCTGGGCAGACACTAGTGTTTGGGACGTCCTGGGGGTAGATACTAGTGTTTGGGATGTCCTGGGCAGATACTAGTGTTTCCTACGTCCTGGGCAGAACTAGTGTTTGGGACGTCCTGGGCAGACACTAGTGTTTGGGACGTCCTGGGGGTAGATACTAGTGTTTGGGATGTCCTGGGCAGATACTAGCGTTTGGGACGTCCTGGGCAGATACTAGTGTTTGGGACATCCTGGGCAGATACTAGTGTTTGGGACGTCCTGGGCAGACACTAGTGTTTGGGACGTCCTGGGCAGACACTAGTGTTTGGGACGTCCTGGGCAGACACTAGTGTTTTGGACGTCCTGGGCAGACACTAGTGTTTGGGACGTCCTGGGCAGAGACTAGTGTTTGGGATGTCCTGGGTAGATACTAGTGTTTGGGACGTCCTGGGTAGATACTAGTGTTTGGGACGTCCTGGGCAGACACTAGTGTTTGGGACGTCCTGGGCAGACACTAGTGTTTGGGGCGTCCTGGGCAGACACTAGTGTTTGGGACGTCCTGGGCAGACACTAGTGTTTGGGACGTCCTGGGCAGACACTAGTGTTTGGGACGTCCTGGGCAGACACTATTGTTTGCGACGTCCTGGACAGATACTAGTGTTTGGGACGTCCTGTGTAGATACTAGTGTTTGGGACGTCCTGGGTAGATACTAGTGTTTGGGACATCCTGGACAGACACTAGTGTTTGGGATGTCCTGGGAAGACACTAGTGTTTGGGACGTCCTGGGCAGATACTAGTGTTTAGGACGTCCTGGGTAGATACTAGTTTTTGGGACGTCCTGGACAGACACTAGTGTTTGGGACGTCCTGGGTAGATACTAGAGTTTGGGATGTCCTATGTAGATACTAGTGTTTGGGACGTCCTGGGTAGATACTAGAGTTTGGGATGTCCTGGGTAGATACTAGTGTTTGGGATGTCCTGCGTAGATACTAGTGTTTGGGACGTCCTGGGTAGATACTAGAGTTTGGGATGTCCTGGGTAGATACTAGTGTTTGGGACGTCCTGGGTAGATACTAGTGTTTGGGACGTCCTGGACAGACACTAGTGTTTGGGACGTCCTGGGAAGATGCTAGTGTTTGGGACTTCCTGGGTAGATACTAGTGTTTGGGACGTCCTGGGTAGATACTAGAGTTTGGGATGTCCTGGGTAGATACTAGTGTTTGGGACGCCCTGGGTAGATACTAGTGTTTGGGACGTCCTGGGCAGACACTTGTGTTTGTGACGTCCTGGACAGACACTAGTGTTTGGGACGTCCTGGGCAGACACTAGTGTTTGGGACGTCCTGGGCAGACACTAGTGTTTGGGACGTCCTGGGCAGACACTAGTGTTTGGGAAGTCCTGGGCAGACACTAGTGTTTGGGACGTCCTGGGCAGACACTAGTGTTTGGGACGTCCTGGGTAGATACTAGTGTTTGGGACGTCCTGGGTAGATACTAGTGTTTGGGACATCCTAGGCAGACACTAGTGTTTGGGATGTCCTGGGCAGACACTAGTGTTTGGGACGTCCTGGGCAGATACTAGTGTTTGGGACGTCCTGGGTAGATACTAGTGTTTGGGACGTGATGGACATACACTAGTGTTTGGGATGTCCTGGGCAGACACTAGTGTTTGGGACGTCCTGGGCAGATACTAGTGGTTGGGACGTCCTGGGCAGACACTAGTGTTTTGGACGTCCTGGGCAGACACTAGTGTTTGGGACGTCCTGGGCAGACACTAGTGTTTGAGACGTCCTGGGCAGACACTAGTGTTTGGGATGTCCTGGGCAGACACTAGTGTTTGAGACGTCCAGGGCAGACACTAGTGTTTGGGATGTCCTGGGCAGACACTAGTGTTTGGGATGTCCTGGACAGACACTAGTGTTTGGGATGTCCTGGGCAGACACTAGTGTTTGAGACTTCCTGGGCAGACACTAGTGTTTGGGATGTCCTGGGCAGACACTAGTGTTTGGGATGTCCTGGGCAGACACTAGTGTTTGGGATGTCCTGGGCAGAAACTAGTGTTTGGGATTTCCTGGGCAGACACTAGTGTTTGGGATGTCCTGGGCAGACACTAGTCTTTGGGATGTCCTGGGCAGACACTAGTGTTTGGGATGTCTTGGGCAGACACTAGTGTTTGAGACGTCCTGGACAGACATTAGTGCTTGGGATGTCCTGGGCAGACACTAGTGTTTGGGATGTCCTGTGCAGATACTAGTGTTTGGGACGTCCTGGGCAGATACTAGTGTTTGGGATGTCCTGGGTAGATACTAGAGTTTGGGATGTCCTGGGTAGATACTAGTGTTTGGGACGTCCTGTGTAGATACTAGTGTTTGGGATGTCCTGGGCAGACACTAGTGTTTGGGACGTCCTGGGCAGACACTAGTGTTTGGGACGTCCTGGACAGACACTAGTGTTTGGGACGTCCTGGGCAGACACTAGTGTTTGGGACGTCCTGGACAGACACTAGTGTTTGCGACATCCTGGGCAGATACTAGTGTTTGGGACGTCCTGGGCAGATACTAGTGTTTGGGACGTCCTGGGTAGATACTAGTGTTTGGGACTTCCTGGGCAGACACTAGTGTTTGGGATGTCCTGGGCAGACACTAGTGTTTGGGACGTCCTGGACAGATACTAGTGTTTAGGACGTCCTGTGTAGATACTAGTGTTTGGGACGTCCTGGACAGACACTAGTGTTTGGGACGTCCTGGGTAGATACTAGAGTTTTGGCTGTCCTGGGTAGATACTAGTGTTTGGGACGTCCTGGGTAGATACTAGTGTTTGGGACGTCCTGGGCAGACACTACTGTTTGGGACGTCCTGGACAGACACTATTGTATGGAACGTCCTGGGCAGACACTAGTGTTTGAGAAGTCCTGGGCAGACACTAGTGTCTGGTACGACCTGGGCAGATACTAGTGTTTGGGATGTCCTGGGCAGATACTAGTGTTTGGGACATCCTGGGCAGACACTATTGTATGGGACGTCCTGGGCAGACACTAGTGTTTGAGAAGTCCTGGGCAGACACTAGTGTTTGGGACGTCCTGGGCAGATACTAGTATTTGGGATGTCCTGGGCAGATACTAGTGTTTGGGATGTCCTGGGCAGATACTAGTGTTTGGGATGTCCTGGGCAGATACTAGTGTTTGGGACGTCCTGGGCAGACACTAGTGTTTGAGACGTCCTGGGCAGATACTAGTGTTTGGGATGTCCTGGGCAGATACTAGTGTTTGGGACGTCCTGGGCAGACACTAGTGTTTGAGACGTCCTGGGCAGATACTAGTGTTTGGGACGTCCTGGGCAGATACTAGTGTTTCCTACGTCCTGGGCAGATACTAGTGTTTGAGACGTCCTGGGCAGACACTAGTGTTTGAGACGTCCTGGGCAGACACTAGTGTTTGCTACGTCCTGGGCAGACACTAGTGTTTGCTACGTCCTGGGCAGATACTAGTGTTTGGGACGTCCTGGGCAGATACTAGTGTTTGGGTCGTCCTGGGCAGACACTAGTGTTTGGGACGTCCTGGGCAGACACTAGTATTTGGGACGTCCTGGGGGTAGATACTAGTGTTTGGGATGTCCTGGGCAGATACTAGCGTTTGGGACGTCCTGGGCAGATACTAGAGTTTGGGACGTCCTGGGTAGATACTAGAGTTTGGGATGTCCTGTGTAGATACTAGTGTTTGCTACGTCCTGGGCAGACACTAGTGTTTGGGACGTCCTGGGCAGATACTAGTGTTTCCTACGTCCTGGCAGAAGTGTTTGGGACGTCCTGGGCAGACACTAGTGTTTGGGACGTCCTGGGGGTAGATACTAGTGTTTGGGATGTCCTGGGCAGATACTAGCGTTTGGGACATCCTGGGAAGATACTAGTGTTTGGGACATCCTGGGCAGATACTAGTGTTTGGGATGTCCTGGGCAGACACTAGTGTTTGGGACGTCCTGGGCAGACACTAGTGTTTGGGACGTCCTGGGCAGACACTAGTATTTGGGACGTCCTGGGCAGATACTAGTGTTTTGGATGTCCTGGGCAGACACTAGTGTTTGGGACGTCCTGGGCAGACACTAGTGTTTGGGACGTCCTGGGCAGACACTAGTGTTTGGGACGTCCTGGGCTGACACTAGTGTTTGGGATGTCCTGGGCAGACACTAGTGTTTGGGATGTCCTGGGCAGACACTAGTGTTTGGGACGTCCTGGGCAGACACTAGTGTTTGGGACGTCCTGGGCAGACACTAGTGTTTGGGACGTCCTGGGCAGACACTAGTGTTTGGGACGTCTTGGGCAGACACTAGTGTTTGGGACGTCCTGGGCAGACACTAGTGTTTTGGACGTCCTGGGCAGACACTAGTGTTTGGGATGTCCTGGGCAGACACTAGTGTTTGGGATGTCCTGGGCAGACACTAGTGTTTGGGATGTCCTGGGCAGACACTAGTGTTTGGGATGTCCTGGGCAGACACTAGTGTTTGGGACGTCCTGAGCAGACACTAGTGTTTGGGACGTCCTGGGCAGACACTAGTGTTTTTGGACGTCCTGGGCAGACACTAGTGTTTGGGATATCCTGGGCAGACACTAGTGTTTGGGACGTCCTGGGCAGACACTAGTGTTTGGGACGTCTTGGGCAGACACTAGTGTTTGGGACGTCCTGGGCAGACACTAGTGTTTGGGACGTCCTGGGCAGACACTAGTGTTTGGGATGTCCTGGGCAGACACTAGTGTTTGGGATGTCCTGGGCAGACACTAGTGTTTGGGATGTCCTGGGCAGACACTAGTGTTTGGGATGTCCTGGGCAGACACTAGTGTTTGGGATGTCCTGGGCAGACACTAGTGTTTGGGACGTCCTGAGCAGACACTAGTGTTTGGGACGTCCTGGGCAGACACTAGTGTTTTGGACGTCCTGGGCAGACACTAGTGTTTGGGATGTCCTGGGCAGACACTAGTGTTTGGGACGTCCTGGGCAGACACTAGTGTTTGGGACGTCCTGGGCAGACACTAGTGTTTGGGACGTCCTGGGCAGACACCAGTGTTTGGGATGTCCTGGGCAGATACTAGTGTTTGGGACGTCCTGGGCAGACACTAGTGTTTGGGACGTCCTGGGCAGACACAAGTGTTTTGGACGTCCTGGGCAGACACTAGTGTTTGGGATGTCCTGGGCAGATACTAGTGATTGGGACATCCTGACTGTGCTGAAGCCTGTAGAGGGCTTCCATTGTGTACAAGGGCAACAGAGTCACCGCAATACCTCGCCTTGACGTCAGACATCCAGTACCCACACACCGCAACACCCTGCCTTGACGTCAGACATCCAGTACCCACACACCGCAACACCCTGCCTTGACGTCAGACATCCAGTACCCACACACAGCAACACCCTGCCTTGACGTCAGACATCCAGTACCCACACACCGCAACACCCTGCCTTGACGTCAGACATCCAGTACCCATACACAGCAACACCCTGCCTTGACGTCAGACATCCAGTACCCATACACAGCAACACCCTGCCTTGACGTCAGACATCCAGTACCCATACACAGCAACACCCTGCCTTGACGTCAGACATCCAGTACCCACACACCACACACCCCTAGAAAAGCTGAGCAGCATGTGTGGCTGTCTATAGGCATATTACCATGTCATTAAGCGCCTCATTCTTTTTACATCTTCTGGAATAAGCGTTTGCTTGATCTCTTCTGCACTTCATCTATGTCACATATTTTCCATTTGTATAATGCCCCCCCCCCCCCCAATATTTGAACTTACCTATTTCGTTAAGAACTTTTGTTTCTATTGTAATACAGAATGATGAAAATAGTGATGAATTATAATGATCTGTACAGAAATAGATGAGGTTCACCTGGAGAATTGCAATAATCCGGAGAGAGAAAAGAAGAGTCTGCAGTGTCTTCTCTGCCTGACATCTTCACGGGTCGTTGACTGGCTTCGCTGTCAGCATCGCTGTCGACGGAAGTGTCCTTCAGCTTCTCTTGAAGCTTCTCTTTGTAATCTTCTTCCTGCTGGCGACGCTTGGCCAGGTCCGTCATCTTGCTTATAACTTTGTCTCTTCTGTCATCCTTGCGAAGTTTAGCCATTTCCTGCAGATCACAGAGACATAGACACAATTGTACAACAGTAGAAGAGAGGTACGAGAAGACAGCCAGAGAATACGATTACCATGTTATGGACAGACAAGAACAAATTATTATTCTGCGCCTCAGAACAAGACACCATAGAGTACCCAAATAAATGTATACACAATTCAAGGTTGGCGCGAATCAGCCATGTGGATTGGTGTCGCAGACAGCAGAGCACATACTCCAAGACTGCCTTTAATACAACATATCCAGGCAAACCTTTTGGCTTAGAGAAACGACAGTGGAAGATAAACTCTATGGACCGCTGAGTGGACTAAAACAGACAGTGACATTTATATAAGAGACAACATTGCAGATGTAAACAATCAATTTCAAACGAAAGAAAGAAGAAAAGGAAGAAGCGAGAGAATATTCTTGACAGTCGTTCAACATGACATACAGAAATGCCAGCATGTAAATGATGTATTTTGTTGGAGATCACGAGATGTCGGGAAGCATGATCGCCCATGCCAGTTCGCAAGGCTTCGATGATGATGATGGTAGGGGTGATAGTGACCATGAGATGCCGGTGGTTCTTTCAGCTTAGCTATGCTGCTGGATATCATGACCTCAACTGTTGTAGTCTCACCAACATCGTGGGTCTGCAGCTGGTTGTTCTGTATGTTCCCATGGAACCCCCTTACCCTGTTACCTTCAAGTAGTTCTTCAGCTGGTTACCCATGGATGTGACACACGACCATGACAACCCCTTACCTTCAAGTAGTTTTTTCAGCTGGTTGTCCTGCGTGTACCCATGGATGTGACACACTAACATGACAACCCCTTACCTTCAAGTAGTTCTTCAGCTGGTTGTCCTGCTTGTTCTTGCGGATGTGTGATGCAATCATCATGACAATGGACATCCCGTAGATGATGATCACGGCCACGACATAATAGAGGGCTCCTAAACTGTCGTCCCTGGCTGATATGGGTTCATCAATGACACCGATCCACGTGTTGTTTACATTGGTGGCCTTGTGGATGCGGATGGTCAGTTTGCCATAGACGTCCAGTGCGCTTCTGTGGACACATGTTGGAGCATATATAATGTAAGGATGCAAGATAAACTAAACACATCGTATGGGAGGCCATAACAATTAGGTATAACAATTCATATGGAAAGGAACAATTAGGTATAACAATTCATATGGAAAAGATACACATAACGAGAATTAACAAAGCAAATCATAATTGGATTGAATCATACACCTATTTAGGTAGCATTGTGGACAAAGATGTGGGAACAAATACAGATATCAAAATATGAATAGGAAAGACAAGAAGTGCTTGTATAGCACCAGGGAATGTGTGGGAGTCCATGGACAATAAACTTAGCATCCAACTTGAGATTTTGAACTGCAGCCTTAAAACAGCACTGCTGTACGGAGCACAAATTTGGAGAAGGAATAGATAAATTACCAATAAACTACAAACATTGATTAGCTGGTGCCAGCTCAGAATTGAAGATAGGCAGACAGAGAGACAGCTCAACCCAACCACACACCGATCACCGCCGATAGACGGACAGACAGACAGACAGACAGACAGACAGACAGACAGACAGACAGACAGACAGACAGACAGACAGCTCAACCCAACCACACACCGATCACTGACGACCCATCGACAGACAGACAGACAGACAAACAGACAGACAGACAAACAGACAGACAGCTCAACCCAACCACATACCGATCACTGACGACCAACCGATAGACAGACAGGCAGACAGCTCCACCCAACCACATACTGATCACTGGCGGCCCATCGATAGACAGACAGAGAGACAACTCCACCCAACCACACACCGATGACTCACGACTCGCCGATAGACAGACAGAGAGACAGCTGCACCCAACCACACACCGATCACTGGCGACCCATCGATAGACAGACAGAGAGACAGCTCAACCCAACCACACACTGATCAATGACGACTCGCCGATAGACAGACAGACAGACGGGCGGACCGTTTGGTGGGAGAGTGGGTGGATATTATTTGGATGAACAGACAAATGGATGGATGAACGGATGGTTGGATGGATTAATGGATGAACGGATGGACAGACAGGCATATAGATATACAGACAGACAGACAGACAGACAGACAGACAGATAGGTAGGTAGGTGGGTGGGTGAGTGGGTGGGTGGATGGATGGATGGTTGGGTGGATGGATGGATGGATGGATAGATAGATAGATAGATAGATAGATAGATAGATAGATAGATAGATAGATAGATAGATAGATAATTAGATAGATAGATAGATAGATAGATTATTGGGTGGTTGGTTGGGTCCGTGGGTAGGTAGATAAGTAATGAGATGATAACCTGAAGCAAGAAACAGACACGTTCTCAAACTGTCACTATACGTATTGATTTAATTGTGACTTCACAAGTCAACTTCCAACTTTACACACAGAACAGTCAGAGAGAAAACTAGCTCCAGCCATCAGGTCAAACAGTCAACCCCGAACCAGGCTGACGAGTGTGAGTGGTTCAGAAATGGAAGCACTTGTGTAATAATCACCCTCAGTTACTCTCGATTGGTCCTTTAGCCGACTGTTTGGCACCCATTACAGGAAGAGTGTCCGTACCCATTTATCTAATTGACACGACCAAAGTCACGGGGATTCGTCTCTCTCCTACAAGAGTGTTGGTACCGGCAGACGACTGACATATACGTGTGTTCATTGCAGTTACAATTCTTGTTAAACGACATCCGATTGTTGAGATAGAGACCGCTTCAAGGAGCCTTTGGTAACTTTGCTGTTTAACCAATACATACTAAACTTATGTTGGGATACAGGCAGCTTCAAGGAGCCTTTGGTAACTTTGCTGTGTAACCAATACATACTAAACGTATGTTGGGAATTAAAAAATGTAACACAGAAGCAACACACAATATGCGGCATGATTTATTGCCTGAATGAATCGTAAACCGCACCCCCGCCTTTTTTTTTTAAATACAAAAATGAGAAGCAGACGGTAAGTTTTACTAGAACACGGTCACAAGTAAGATAATTGACCTTGCGTCTAAAGCCTTCATCAGCACACAACAAACAAAACAAACACAAACACAAACAGACACAACTACATGAAAAACACCACATGAAAATATAAATATAAAAGTGTCTTAATTGTTTTATTACCTGTCATATTTCAGTACATCTTATCGGGGGCATATTGCAGAGTTATATATCATATGAAGCGAATAAAGCAGTCGTTGCCACAATAAGAACCATTAGAAGAAGAAAACAAAAAGCAGGAAAATACATGCCATGCGAATCAGTAAACTTAAAAAACCTTAAAGACGAGGCAGTAAGGGAAAATTATGAGAAAGAACTAACTGAACTCTTTGTAAAATTACCTACGGAAAGAAAAACAGTGGAAGAAGAATGGGAGACGTTCAAATCAAGCGTTTTAAATACTGCAAAAATAACATGCGGAACCACGAAAAAATGCAAAACACGGATAAAGAAAATAACAAGTTGGTGGAACGCAGAAGTAAAGAAAGCGGTAAAAGAAAAAAAGGAAAAATATAAAAAGTGGTTGAAGAGCAAACAGGAATGTGATCTCATAGAATACAGAATATCGAGAAGACATGTGAGTAGAATAGTAAAGAGGGAAAAACAGAAAGACTGGGAAGAGTATGGAGAAACCCTAAATAAAAACTACAAGGAGGCAACCAGAAACTTCTACAAAAAGATAAGTGCAATGCGAACCAGAGGAGTACCCTTTGACCCAACTGAAATAATTAACAGCGAAAATGGAGAACCAATAAGTGAACAAAAACACATCCTAATAAGATGGAAGCAGTATTTCGAACAACTTCTCAACATCCCATCAGATGTCACAGGAATTCAAGAGACCTACACAGATGTCACCGAGGAACTAGAACCAGACATACTAAAAGAAGAAATTATAGAAGCCATCAGATTAGCCCCATTGAACAAATCACCAGGACAGGATGAAATACCAAATGAACTAATTAAAGCAGCAAGGGAAGTAGGAACAGCTTGGCTACATAGACTATTCAACCATGTTTGGGTAGAACAACAGACACCACGAGACTGGGGAAACGCCATAATTATCCCAATTTGGAAAAACAAAGGCAGCAAAAGAGATTGCACACAATACAGAGGCATTTCACTGTTGAGTCATACTGGGAAAATATTTTGCAAAATTCTTGAAAAAAGATTACGAACTACTTTAGAACCCCAGCTAAGCGAAACGCAGCTTGGATTTAGGAAAAACAAAGGATGCACAGACGCCATTTTTGCTCTTAGACAACTTATAGAAAAATCAATTGAATTCAATGAAACACTCTACTTAGCCTTTGTTGACCAAGAAAAGGCATTTGATAGGGTAGATAGAAACAAGCTGTGGGAAATCCTTAAACAATATGGAGTGAGCACACATCTAACAAACCTATGTAGAAGTTTATACGACAACAGTGAATGCATAGTGAGAGCAACTGGAGGACACTCAGAACCCTTCACCATAAGATCTGGAGTACGACAAGGTTGTGTCCTGTCCCCTCTCTTGTTCATAACATATATAGACAACATATGTAAAGAAACCAGCCAAGCAGAGACAGCAAGAATACCGCATGACGAGAACACAGAAGAAGAACCATCTGCAAATCTAACCATTAGAGAACTCCTGTTTGCGGACGACCAAGCACTAATAGCAAAATCAGAAGCTGAATTACAAGACCACATGAATAGTCTAAACGAAATGTGTAGGGAACATAACATGAAAATTAGCACAAGCAAAACAGAGGTAATGACTATAACTAAAGAAGAACAAACAGCAACAATTCACCTAAACGAACATCCCTTGAAACAAGTAAAGAGCTTCAAGTACCTTGGAAGTATAATATCATCAAATGGCAGATCAGAAGACGAGATCGAAAATAGGTGCAATAAGGCAAATCAACTCATTGGACAAATGGCACCAATACTAAAGAACAAACATGTATCAATAACTACTAAGAAAGCACTTTACAACACAATCTTCCTACCAACTCTGTGCTACCAATGCCAAACCTGGACAATGACAGAAAAAGAGAAAAGAAAAATCACAACAACAGAAATGAGGTTCCTGAGAAGAATACTCAACGTATCAAGAAGAGATAAGATCAGAAATGAAGAAATCAGGACTAAAGTGGGGGTTAAAGCTGCTCTAGATTTTATTAGAAAGCAGCAAGTCAAATGGTTTGGCCATGCAAGTAGGCTACCAGTCAACAGCATGCCACAACAGGCAATGACGTACAGACCAGATGGAAACAGAGGAAGAGGCCGACCACGTAAACGCTGGACGGAGGGAATAACAGAATCCATGGGAATGTCGATATACGAAGCCCATAACCGGGCACTCTCACGAAGTTTATACTTCACCTCGACACCGCAAGGTACAAGAGGAACATGATGAGAGAGAGAGAGAGAGAGACTGTGGTTGAAACAAAACACAGTCACTGATATTGTTCGAATGTGCAGCATTAGTTATCCTCACGGTCATCGCAAATTGCCGGCTTCGTGGCTTAGAGGTTATGACTTTTCTCCGTAATCTCGTATACTCTCGTCGGTAACGTGATGACGGTGAGAATCGGCAGTGGTTCCAATCACATCGGTAACTTACGGGATATGTGAGCCGGCCGCTCAGAAAGCAATGGCAAACTACTGAGCTTAATCTTGCCAAGAAATCAACAATCAGCTGAAAGATGCTGGTGTTGACAGAGATGTCCTGTAAAGGATATGCAAAAAAAAAAAAAAAAAAAAAAAATCGCATATTTAAAATGAAATCTTTCTGTTTGCAAAAAATTGGCTGAAGATCTCGTTCTTTTTGTATTGTTGTGTTTTTTTATTTTCAGGTGTTTAAAATATTTCGCTTTTAAACTTAACAAATCCAAAAAATTTGAGCCATTTCAGTTGTACACAAAAGACCATAAGCTGAATAGTCCAGCCTGGCATCTCAACGATGCGCACAGATCCTCTTAACAACTGAACTGTGTACCTTGGTTGGAATTTAACCAGAACCATAATTTTTGGAAAAACATTAATCACTAGGCCACTTTTGCAAATGCGTACAGACAATCACAGAATACAAGCGTGGTTTCCGAGCACACTTAACAAACATCTGGGCACACAAAAGTAGTTTTTGCACACGTGTAATTCAAGTATGCGTACACACATGTTTGGCAGACATGAAACAAACATCTGGGTTCACAAACTTGTTGTTTGCACAAATTTACATATAAAATTTGTGTTCAAAAATGTGATTTTTCGCTCATATATAAACAACAACCGGGTACACAAGTGTGGGTTTTACACACACGTAACAAAAATCTGGGTACACAAATGTGGTTTTCACACACACACGTAACAAAATCTGTCTACAAATCGGTCTACAAAGTGTGGGCTGCGCCTGGCCCTGCAGCCAGCAGGGTTAGGATCAGCTAGCCTCTCCCAGAGGAAGGCAGCAGGTCAAATTGTTTGGTCATGTAACTAGGTTACCAACTAACAGTATATCACAACAAGCAATGATGTACAGAGCAAATGGAATCAGAAGAAAAGGCCGACCACGTAAACGATGGACAGAGGGAATAACAGAGTCCATGGGAATATCGATATATGAAGCCCATAAACGGGCACTCTCCCGCTGTTTATGCTTCACCTCGACACCGCAAGGTATAAGAGGGATGAGATGAGATAAGTAAAAATAAAATGTGGTTCTCCACAAACGTGTATAAAATCTAAATTCAACAAATGTGGTTTTTGCTCAGGCGTTTGCGACATCTGGGCACACGATTGTGTATTTTACACCTCGTGGCCAAGGAGTTACGGACGTGATTCGTGATCCCGTATACCCAGGTTCGAAACACAGCGGTGTTGGTTTTTTCGAAAAAGGTATAGGAGCCGGGAGTTCAGGAAGCAATGGCAAACTACTGAACGTAAAACTTGCCCAGGAATCACAAACAACCAAAATGTTGGGGTTAACTGCTACGTTCTATGAAGGGCATGCAACTAAATTAAATGTAAAATCTAAGTTACACACGCTGGTTTTTGCGAACGTAACTAAAATGAATATGTACAGCACGTATTCGCAATTTGAGCATAGACCTTAAGATGTACCACTTGTCAGCTTCGCAGCATTTTACCCACAAGAAACACGCCAATTATTAACTCAACTTTACCCAAGAAAAAGATTACAATTATCTGTATTGAATGTGCGTATGTTTAAAGCATCAGTGTAAGCAGGCGCGCTCACTCCACTGTGTTGAGTGACAGACACGGCGATATATCGACATGTAAGAGCATTGTCAACGGGCCAGGCTATGATTATTTCCCCTGTCAAAGAGACATTCGGACAAGTAATCTTTAGTTTCTGTGTGGCATTAATAGGCTTCACAGCGGTTCTCAAATTGTCTTGGTCAGGAGGCGTGCAGATATAGCAGTTGGGTGGACCGAGGTAAAGAGGTCTACTAATTTCCTCTGCTTCTTTTTGTGCGGTAGAACAAGCAGAAATTACCCACGAAATCCCGTCCTAACATTTAGCAGAGCATATGTGATTTAAAGGAGTTTACGGGCGTGTGGGTCGACTTCATAGTACCTAATTTTATTTTATACCATATTGAGGGTTCTCAGTTCCCAGTGAGACTTACAGATAGCGTTGCATGGAGTACGATCTACGTAGCTACAGCCACGACCCCCGGTAGTCTCCGAGAAAATTAGAATCGTGAACAGAAGGAAGAAGGAAGAGAAGGGAGAGGAAGAAGAGGAAGAGATGGAAGAGAAATAGAAGGAAGAGGAAGAGAAGGAAGAGGGAGAGAAGGAAGATGAAAAGAAGGAAGATGAAAAGAAGGAAGTGAAAGAAAATTATTTTTAACATTCTTTATTTTCAAAGGGTAACAAATTGGGCAAGCAGGAAGAGGAAGAAAAAGAAGAGGAAGAAAAAGAAGAGGAAGAGATGGGAGAGAAAGAGGGTGAAGAGGAATTGAAGGAAGATGAAGAGAAGGAAACGGAAGAGAATGAAGTGAAGGCAGAGGATGAGAGGGAAGTGGAAGAGAAGGAAGAGAAAGAGAAGGAAGAGGAAGCAGATCAAGAGGAAGAGAAGGAAGAGGAAGGGAAGGAAGAGGAAGAGAAGGCGAGGAAATAGGAAGAGAAAGAAGAGGAAACGAAAGAAGAGGAAGAAGAGGAGGAAGACGAAGAGGAAGGATTTACAAGGTTTTAAAAAACAAGAAGATCGACTTAATTGCACTGGGTTTTATCTCATTTGACTCGGCCCCTCAGGCCAGGGAAAGCTGAAAGCGTCACAGCGACTACCCCAAGGAGACTCCGAGAAAACTGCACTCATGAAATGAACGTCATAGCCCGGAATCGAACCTACGACCTTTGAATCGCCAGGCAAACGGCGTACCCACTTCGCCATAGAGACTGGAAGAAAAAGAAGAAGAAGAGAGACAATCAATACATGTGTTTGTATTTCTCATGGAAATGTCGCACAGGTTTCTGATACCCACTAATGTTACCGTACACAATAGCACTGTGCTACTGACGCGCTCCACCCCAAGAACTACTTAACAATGGCGGATACAACACATCCTAACACTCACTTGCTGAACCGCCTTGAATCCGTCAATAACCCAGGTCTGCTCATAATCCCCGGTCCTGCTCACTGTTAAAGATCTGGGTTGCTGGTATGCTCCCAAAGTTCTCCAGAGGTCGCTCACCTTTTCACCAACAGCAATGGCCGGCCGTTAGCAGTATATGGAAGCAAATCATTGCCTCACTCCAGATGCGAACCGAGCCGTCGAACTGCTGCAAAGCTGACGTCCATTGGCCATCTGCCGACGTGTTCCTCTGCGAGGTGGTCAGCAAATCTGAGGAAAGAAGCAAAGGACGAACATTAGGATATTCAAAGTCTTTCAACGTAATAGGATTAATATAATATTAGGTATTGATAAGTGGCCACAGAGGAGAGCAGACGAGTAGACTAATTAAGACGATATCTCGGATTACACTCATCATCATCATAGCATCATCACCATCATCATCATCATACGCCGTGCAAGTAAGCATGAGAGATCATGTTCCCCGTCTCACGATTACCAGTCTTAGATTAGAACTGAGTCCTTGTCCCGATGGTGTCATTTGGTCATGTGATACTGAGTTCTTGTCCCGATGGTGCCATTTGGTCATGTGATACTGAGTTCTGGTCCCGATGGTGCCATTTGGTCATGTGATACTGAGTTCTTGTCCCCATGGTGTCATTTGGTCATGTGATACTGCGTCCTTGTCCCGATGGTGTCATTTGGTCATGTGATACTGAGTTCTTGTCCCGATGGTGTCATTTGGTCATGTGATACAGTGTTCTTGTGCCGATTGTGTTATTTAGTAATGTAATACTGTGTTATTGACCCGATGGTGTCATTTGGTCATGTGATAGTGTGTATGTGTCCCGATGGTGTTATGTGGTCATGTGATACTGTGTTTATGTCCCGATTGTGTCATTTAGTCATCTGATAATGTGTTCTCCCTCCCGCCCGATGGTGTCATTTAGTGATGTGATACTGTGTTCTTGACCCGATAGTGGCATTTGGTCATGTGATAGTGTTTTTTCCCAGATGGTATCCTAGAAGAAAATACCTGGATGTCTTGGCCTCGTGGCATGGTCAAGACAGAAACACTGAGCTGATCCACGACTCTGGTGATCGAGTGAGATGGCAAAACATGACCGCCCACGCTTACCGGCATGGCACACGACGGATGGATGGATGGATGGTATCATTTGGTCATGTAATACTGTGTTCTTGTTCCGATGGTGTCATTTAGTCATGTAATACGATGTTCTTGTCGCGGTGGTGTCATTTGGTCATGTGAGTGTTTTTTGTCCAGATGGTGTCATTTGACCATGTGATACGGTGTCATGTTCCGATGGTGTTGTTTGGTCATGTAATACGGTGTTCTTGTCCCCACCTGTGTCACCGTGGCCAAGTGGTTAAACCTACTGTCTCGTACATCAAAGGATGTGGATTTATTTCCGGAACCCGTCATTCGCTACACGAGTGCAATATTCGCGGAGACGTCTGGGGTTCGTCGCTGGAGCTACGTAGTCCTTGGTGCTCTGTGCGACACCACCGGCAGGACGCACTGCTTAAAGAGACCGAGCCGTGTGACATAAAACCGGAGCAAGATATTAGGCAGTAAGTACAAAACCAGCAGTTGCACACACATTACTGCACAAGGCAAAATCAGCTAGTTCAGCAACCAGCCGTCCGACATTTTTCTGAACATGCAGTTCACAAGTCAAACAACCCCGGACAAACGTAAATGCATTCTACATTAAATCCACAGCTCACAGTGTCTCCATCCGGCACTTAACTCAGTAGCTGGGCGACGGAACCATGTACTACCAGTAGAACACGAGGAAAGTGCGTAAGCAAACCGTAGACAGAATAAAATAATTTAAAAAAAAAAAAACGCCATAGGCCTTTAAAACTCAACAGCCTATCCGCCATATGCCACCGGAAGTCCACATGTTATGACTGTTCCGAGATGTTCCCATACTTCGCCCGCCAAATCTGGATTGTCTGCCTGTAATTTATGTAATCAACGTGCGGTTATCGTCTGTTTCTTCAAGGCCTCGTTGTTTTGTTGTTCTGTCCGTGGATTGTCACATTATTGTTGTTGTTCTGTCTTTATATTATCACATTATTGTTGTTGTTCTGTCTTTATATTATCACATTATTATTGTTGTTATCCTTGCAGTTATGCCAGGGCTTCCATTCTTCGGCTTGTTTTGTTTTGTATAATTTTTGTGTGTGCATTCGCTCGCTTTGATCTCAAGCGTTGTCCATACACGTGCTACTACTTCTAGTGCAATGGAATTATTTTTGCGTGTGGAATATCTTTCCCAATTACCAGCGCCTCTCGCCATCATGTAAAAACCACCCCGACGTCACAGCTACTTGTAAGTTACGTCCCAAGCCAAGGGAAGTCAATATTTTAGTCTAACTGACCGGTGTAGGGGTTGAACCCGCTACCTCGGAATCAGCATACCGGAAGTTTAAGAGCGAGCAGGGTCGTGCCGTGTTATGATACAGAGAGGCGGCCGAATCAGGAGGCACCATAAGGAGGCGGGATCTTTAAAGAAAGAAAAAAACACGTAAGGGGCGGCATTTCGAAGACTTGCATGATACTGAGAAAATCTAACGCATGGCAGTGAGACCGAGCTCTTCTCTTATCCATTCATTCATGCTGACCTTTCAGTTTTTCTGGTATCTTCTGACATTCTACCCTCTCTCCGTCCATGAATTATTTCATCCATACATAGTTTATGAGGTAATATTGCGCAACAACAATATCGATAAATGCACTTAAAACGTTTGGAAAACATGCAAAAGATCATTACTGCATAACTAGCTAAATTTAATTATTAATATGGAAATTGTTATTAGCTAGGGGAGATTTATCGCACAAAAAATAGGAGAACGATTAGAATACTACCATACCACAAATAGGAGAACGATTAGTATACTACCATACCACAGATATGAGAACGATTATTATACTATCATACCACAGATAGGAGAACGATTAGTATACTACCATACCACAGATAGGAGAACGATTAGTATACTACCATACCACAGATAGGAGAACGATTACTATACTACCATACCACAGATAGGAGAACGAATAGTATACTACCATACCACAGATAGGAGAACGATTAGTATACTACCATACCGCAGATAGGAGAACGATTAGTATACTACCATTCCACAAATAGGAGAACGTTTAGTTACATACCATACCACAGATAGGAGAACGAATAGTATACTACCATACCACAGATAGGAGAACGATTAGTATACTACCATACCGCAGATAGGAGAACGATTAGTATACTACCATACCACAGATAGGAGAACTTTTAGTTACATACCATACCACAGATAGGAGAACGATTAGTATACTACCATACCACAGATAGGAGAACGATTACTATACTACCATACCACAGATAGGAGAACGAATAGTATACTACCATACCACAGATATGAGAACGATTAGTATACTACCATACCACAGATATGAGAACGAATAGTATACTACCATACCACAGATAAGAGAAAGATTAGTATACTACCATACCACAGATATGAAAACGATTAGTATACTACCATACCACAGATAGGAGAACGATTAGTATACTACCATACCACAGATAGGAGAACGTTTAGTTACATACCATACCACAGATAGGAGAACGATTAGTATACTACCATACCACAGATATGAGAACGATTAGTATACTACCATACCACAGATATGAGAACGATTAGTATACTACCATACCACAGATAGGAGAACGATTAGTATACTACCATACCACAGATAGGAGAACGAATAGTATACTACCATACCACAGATAAGAGAACGATTAGTATACTACCATACCACAGATATGAGAACGATTAGTATACTACCATACCACAGATAGGAAAACGATTAGTATACTACCATACCACAGATAGGAGAACGATTAGTATACTACCATACCACACAGTATACTACCATACCACAGATAGGAGAACGATTAGTATACTACCATACCACAGATATGAGAACGATTAGTATACTACCATACCACAGATAGGAGAACGATTAGTATACTACCATACCACAGATAGTAGAACGATTAGTATACTACCATACCACAGATAGGAGAACGTTTAGTTAATACCATACCACAGATAGGAGAACGAATAGTATACTACCATACCACAGATAGGAGAACGATTAGTATACTACCATACCGCAGATAGGAGAACGATTAGTATACTACCATACCACAGATAGGAGAACGTTTAGTTACATACCATACCACAGATAGGAGAACGAATAGTATACTACCATACCACAGATATGAGAGCGATTAGTATACTACTATACCACAGATAGGAGAACGATTAGTATACTACCATACCACAGATAAGAGAACGACTAGTATACTACCATACCACAGATATGAGAACGATTAGTATACTACCATACCACAGATATGAGAACGATTAGTATACTACCATACCGCAGATAGAAGAACGATTAGTATACTACCATACCACAAATAGGAGAACGTTTAGTTACATACCATACCACAGATAGGAGAACGAATAGTATACTACCATACCACAGATAGGAGAACGATTAGTATACTACCATACCGCAGATAGGAGAACGATTAGTATACTACCATACCACAGATAGGAGAACTTTTAGTTACATACCATACCACAGATAGGAGAACGATTAGTATAATACCATACCACAGATATGAGAACGATTAGTATACTACCATACCACAGATATGAGAACGATTAGTATACTACCATACCACAGATAGGAGAACGATTAGTATACTACCATACCACAGATATGACGATTAGTATACTACCATACCACAGATATGAGAACAATTAGTATACTACCATACCACAGATATGAGAACGATTAGTATACTACCATACCACACATATGAGAACTAATAGTATACTACCATACCACAGATAGGAAAAAGATTAGTATACTACCATACCACAGATATGAAAACGATTAGTATACTACCATACCACAGATAGGAGAACGATTAGTATACTACCATACCGCAGATAGCAGAACGATTAGTATACTACCATACCACAGATAGGAGAACGTTTAGTTACATACCATACCACAGATAGGAGAACGAATAGTATACTACCATACCACAGATAGGAGAACGATTAGTATATTACCATACCGCAGATAGGAGAACGATTAGTATACTACCATACCACAGATAGGAGAACTTTTAGTTACATACCATACCACAGATAGGAGAACGATTAGTATACTACCATACCACAGATATGAGAACGATTAGTATACTACCATACCACAGATATGAGAACGATTAGTATACTACCATACCACAGATAGGAGAACGATTACGATACTACCATACCACAGATATGACAACGATTAGTATACTACCATACCACAGATATGAGAACAATTAGTATACTACCATACCACATATATGAGAACGATTAGTATACTACCATACCACAGATATGAGAACGAATAGTATACTACCATACCACAGATAGGAGAAAGATTAGTATACTACCATACCACAGATATGAAAACGATTAGTATACTACCATACCACAGATAGGAGAACGATTAGTATACTACCATACCGCAGATAGGAGAACGATTAGTATACTACCATACCACAGATAGGAGAACGTTTAGTTACATACCATACCACAGATAGGAGAACGATTAGTATACTACCATACCACAGATATGAGAACGATTAGTATACTACCATACCACAGATATGAGAACGATTAGTATACTACCATACCACAGATAGGAGAACGATTAGTATACTACCATACCACAGATAGGAGAACGAATAGTATACTACCATACCACAGATGAGAGAACGATTTGTATGCTACCATACCACAGATATGAGAACGATTAGTATACTACCATACCACAGATAGGAGAACGATTAGTATACTACCATACCACAGATAGGAGAACGATTAGTATACTACCATACCACATATATGAGAACGAACAGTATACTACCATACCACAGATAGGAGAACGATTAGTATACTACCATACCACAGATATGAGAACGATTAGTATACTACCATACCACAGATAGGAGAACGATTAGTATACTACCATACCACAGATAGTAGAACGATTAGTATACTACCATACCACAGATAGGAGAACGTTTAGTTAATACCATACCACAGATAGGAGAACGAATAGTATACTACCATACCACAGATAGGAGAACGATTAGTATACTACCATACCGCAGATAGGAGAACGATTAGTATACTACCATACCACGGATAGGAGAACGTTTAGTTACATACCATACCACAGATAGGAGAACGAATAGTATACTACCATACCACAGATATGAGAACGATTAGTATACTACTATACCACAGATAGGAGAACGATTAGTATACTACCATACCACAGATAGGAGAACGACTAGTATACTACCATACCACAGATATGAGAACGATTAGTATACTACCATACCACAGACAGGAGAACGATTAGTATACTACCATACCACACCATACCAAAGATATGAGAACGATTAGTATACTACCATACCACAGATATGAGAACGATTAGTATACTACCATACCACAGATATTTGTGTCAGGTCTTAGTCAGATATGACTGAGGTACCGTATAACAGTAGACGGTACTACCTGCTTTCTGTTAGTGCCGAATGTTGGGCGGCGCATACCAAACTCGACACCCCACATTGTGCCAACGGCTTCGGGCGGAAGAGCGCAATTGGGAGGGTACAAGCCTTACCCTGGTGCGAGGAAATGCAACCGAAAGACAAAGTGTCATGGCAGGGCAGACCAGGCCCTAAGCCTTGGTTGGCGGCTTGTCTAGGATCGAAGCTCCGACAGGCGGACAATTAGAGCATTGCTTTGCTGATCCGGCAGCTTCTGCAGCTTGTCTTGTTCCAGATGCATAGATGTTACCTTTCCTCTGGAGTGAACTAGGCAGGCCGAGAGAAAGATCATGCTGCATGGGCAACACATGATTCTATATTTTAGCCCAGGCTTTGTGCTATGGGGAGGCAATAACTCCATCCCTTACAAACTATCCTCTGTCAAGGCGGCAAGGTGCCAATGATACCACAGATAGGAGAACGAATAGTATACTACCATACCGCAGATATGAGAACGATTAGTATACTACTGTCAGCAACCTACTTGCGACAGGTAATTCAGGACTCCCTACTTTTGCACGACACGAATCAATAACTCGTGTGGTTTGCAAAAGGATACATTTTTATTTAGAGCTAATTACACACAAGCTCTGCGAGCGGAATACTTCATTGATAATCAACAACATGGTATGTTTCACAGATGCATTGAAGAGGTGAAAATAATGATACTATTAACTAATTGGAATCTAAAGCCTAGCTAACACTATTGGCGATAAACTATATAAGGTTCCTAGCGAACACGTCCGCTCTCTATCTGTCCTTGTCCCAGTCTGAGGCACGCTTCTAGTTGCGCGTTGAACCACGGACATTCAATCCTCCGTGCGCTGGCGAGTTTGCGTGCGTAGAGTCCCAGCACGCTTGGTCCGTTAACTAAAGTAACTGGGATTCTCCAGTTACTTGTCGAGAGGCGAGTTCCCTATACTCTTGGGAAACCCTCGCTCATAAGCACTTAACGACCTCTTAGTTGACACGAATGTGTCCGGCTGTCAAGCTAAATATAGTGCCTGTGTCTCTCCTGTCTGGTGTTCTCTGTATAGCTCCGTCTTAACTCTCTAAGCTCTTGTGTAGAACTTTGACACGCTCCTCTCCTCTGCGTGTAGTGTTACAACCGTTTAACTCCTGTATGTAACACGTATTGGTCACCGAAAAATTGGCTGTCCAATTTTGTCAAAGATCTCATCAGTTTACGTATCTCTTATGGGGATAGAACAAATTCTCTTCTCTGCCTTTTCACACTGTTATATTGATTCACTCGGCTAATTGAGTAGTGCATCACATCATTATCGTTGGATATGCCCTCTATTATATTCTTGGGAATTGTATTGATCCGGAACCGTTGTCTTACGACTTATGTCCTGGCTTCCGTCGTTTGACCCTATGTCCTTTGACTTCTGCCCGTTGACTTATGTCTCGACCTGTCCTCAAATTGCCCAAAATGACAACCCACTACAAGTTGTCTCTGTTACGGGAACAACACATGAGCATAAATGTTCATGTTCCCCTATAATATCAGCACCAACCCGTATGCTCTATGTTCTACTCTTCACCTTTAAACTTCCGTTTGTGAAGAAATATTTTCAATGTTACCTTCAGGTTTTCAAGAAATTATTGTGTCCCCTGTTTTGAGTTACGGTTCTTTGAAACAAATGGTGAATGCAACCTTTATGTGTTTGTTTTCCTGTTTGTTTGTGTGTTATTCATTAAACTACAATGTAATTAACTTGCTAACATGTGTATGCGTTTCTATTCTACCTGTATGTATTACTTCGAGCGCCGTAAATCGGATTATTGTGGCTACAAATGTTAGTTACTTTTATTTATGACCACAATTTCGTTTTAAGATGCTCAAAGTACTTTCTCTATTTACTGCTACTATTTCTAAAGTATAGCAGTTACACACTTAAAACTGAACAACACATTGGTTACATAGATTGACACAGACAAGTCATAATAAGACGATTTGCGCGGAGAAAAAATTTCCGATAAATCTCTCTCTCTCTCTCTCTCTCTCTCTCTCTCTCTCTCTCTCTCTCTCTCTCTCTCTCTCTCTCATTCAATGTTTACTTTGTCTTCATTCACTCCTCTCCTATTATACATCTTTCGTTCCATACTTTCATACCATACTTATGTTAAAACATTCATTCGTCCTTAAAATATGGTTCATAATATTACATAAATTAACATTACATATTTACAATAACTACTGGCTGAATCGTACAAGTGTTCACGCCACATGACTGTGCTGTGTCTTTGCACGCGTCATATCTATACAAAATATTATACACGTTTGTGATGATGGTTTGTTACCGATCATATGAAACTAACTACTCTAAATAAGCTATAGTAATTTCGTGTGCTGTGCTAAATTAACATAAGGGAAATAACCTAATTAATTAATTCTATTTAAGCAAAGTGGGTTAGTTACCTTATACTATTAATGATATTAATTTTGCAATGATTGGGTTAGTTTAGAAATGATATTTTAAGCAATTTAATATATAAATGATTAAGTTTACATGCTGATGTGATAAAGTAATGTCTAATAATTGCATTTCTAACGTAGGTGTTAATCTAAATGAGGTTTTTTAAGTGAATGTAGGTGACTTATACCTATAAACTAACATAAATAATGTCCTATATTTACTTGAACATTTGCAATTCAATTATAACTATACACAATGAGGTTATGCGCACTGTTTAAAAAAAACAAACAATGTATTATACATATCACAATTATATATAACTACACTAACGTCGTCCTGTCCGGTGTAATGTTCGAGCACTGTTCCTTGTAGACTAGTGTAATAACATAGTTCACTTCACCACAGTTTTATATGCTCTCCTCTGAGGATAGTGTTTATATATTACAATTTCCCTATCAGTTTCTGTAGGTTCACGTCTAACACTTTCGATGTAATTATTGCTTATCTACGTGTTAGCGCTGTAGAAATATCTCTACTGTGCCTGTTCATTTACTCACAATGGCACTGTTTCTCTTGCACAGTTTCGTCGACTGGCGATATTAACGCACTTCAAAGTGTAAGTTTTTATCACACACGGCACTGATTTCATTAATAACTACAGTGTCACTGTTTCTGGTGATACATCGTCGCTCTTCTCCTGTAATTCAGGTATATCTATATTTGAAGGTCGACTTAAAATGTCTGCCAAAGAGTTCAATGATCCCTTCAAATGCTGGATTGTAAAGGCATAGTTTGCCAATATTAAGGACCATCTGTAGATCCTGTTGTTTTGAGGGATGCCAGTTTGCATTACCGCAAGGGGAGAGTTGTCGGACTGGATTACAAACTCTGTACCTGCCAAAAACCTATGCAGTTTTCTCACACAATAGATTACGCTAAGGCCCTCCAATTCAGAAGCTGAGTATCTTGATTCAGCAGGGCTGTTTTTACGGCTTACATACATCACAAGGTGGAACTTCCCGTCGTAAAACTGGCCCAATATACCAGATATGGAAATCGCACTTGCGTCCGTGCGGAGGAAATAGGTAAGATTTTGATTAGGTAAACGCAAAATAGGTGGTACACTGAATAAATATTTCAACTTTGACAATGAGCCAATTAACTTTGCATCTTGTACATCTAATTTAGCCGAAGCTTTCAAAATATTTGAAAAAACACTGGTGATTTCCGCCAGATTGGGAATAAATTTACTATAATAGTTTACAAGACCAAGTAGACTTCGGACCTGTTTCTTGGTCGTTGGCATAGTCAAATTAAGAATCTTCGTGACTATTTTCTCGTCTGTTTTAAGTTGGCCTCTGCAGATGGTATGGCCTAGGAAGTCAATTTCCTCCATGCCCAACTCTACCTTAGTTGGTTTGACGGTGAGACCGAATAATCGTACCCTGTCGAAGATATGTCGAAGTTTCAGTAGGTGTGACGTCCAGTCTTCAGTATGAATACATATGTCATATATATATGTAGAAGTATTGGTCACCCCGTGGAGCAGATCCCTAGTAAGACGTACAAAAGTGGCAGGAGCATTACGGAGGCCAAAAGGGAGAAAGCGCCACTCATAGAGCCCTAGAGGTGTAGAGAAAGCTGTCAAAGGAATTGCATTTCTTCCATCGGGACTTGCCAGTAACCTCGAGTGAGGTCGAGTTTGGAAAAAATACGAGATGTAGCCATATCCAGGATCAAATCTTCGCATGCTGGGATTGGTTCAGCATCGATCTTTGTCACTCTGTTTAAACGTCGATAATCGACACAGAGGCGAATTGTTGAGTCCTTTTTGGTGACAAGAACGATAGGAAAAGAATATTCTGACTGTGATCTTTGAATTATTCCACTCGACTCAAGAGATAGTATTTCCTTGTCGAGATTTGCCCTATAATTTAGTGGGATGGAATAAGGTCGACATTTAATAGGGGTGTTATCAGTCAGAATGATGGAATGTTCTATTCTGTCTGTCTTTCATGGGATGTCGGAGAAAATGTCCCTGTATTCTGTCACTAGATCTATCATCTGTCGTCGTTGCCCGTCCGTAAGTTTGGTTTCTATCCGTATGCTGTCGATGGTCCCAGTCGTGTCTACCGTAGGGACTGGTAATTCTAATCCGTCGTCATCTGTCTGGTTAAGTACTGTTGTGGTATTAGCTGCGTGTGCTGTTACCTGGCTAAGTGTATTTGCGATGTCGCTGTCGTGTGTCGCCCTACCTAGTGTAGTTGCGTTGTGTACGTCTGTCGTCCGATTGACTGGTGTGGGTGCATTTTGTTCGTCTGTCGGTAGTTCCTGTCGTGAGAAATATGGTTTCAGCATGTTGATATGAAATATCTTTAATTTTCCCTTTATCGATATTTCATAGTCGACATCTGATATTTTACGTTCGACGTTGAATGGCCCTTGCCAAGATGTTAGCAACAAATTACGTTAATCTGGTAGCAAAAGTAGAACTTTCTGATTCGGTTCTAGGTGTATTGTTTTAGCACCCTTATTTGCATACTCGCGGTACATTTGCCCTTTCCTCTCCAAAGATGCTTTGGCTATTTCACACGCTTTCATGATTCTATCGCGTGTGTCTGTTACCATCTCATATGGTGTTACAGGTGTTGGATTTTCCGGTAAGCTAGTAATTAGCTGATGGTATATTGATAGGGGTCCACGAGGGTTCGCCCCATACACTAGTTCGAAAGGTGAGAAACCCGTACTTGAGTGCTGAATTTCTCGATGGGCAAAAAGCACAGCTGGTAATAGCGTGTCCCATTCAGCTGGGTTTTCGGCTGTTATTTTTGCCAGCATGTGTTTTAGATCCCCGTTAATTTTCTCTATGATGCCGTTACTCATTGGGTGGTACGGTGTACAGAAATGCTGCTGTATTCCTAACAATTTTGTTAAGGCTTGCATAGCAGCCGAAATAAACTGGGTTCCCCGATCCGATAAAATCGTTCGCGGAAAACCAAAACGACAAAATAAGTGCAAAAATACATTTGCAACATCTTTGGAGGTGGGTGATGTATTTTAGTGGAATTGCTTCGATCCACCTGGTACATGTATCCACGAGCGTCAGTATGAAACGGTTTCCTTTGTTCGACACCTGATTGAGGGGTCCAACAAAATCGACCGCTACACACTCAAATAGTCTTGATGCCAACAATGACCGTTGAACTTCGGCCGTCACATGCTTACCCTTTCTTACAAGATGTTGACAAATAGTACATGAACGACAGAAAATTTTTATATTAGAACAGAATTTAGGCCAGTAGAAGTGTGACAAAATTCTGGCTCTGGTTTTGTCATAGGCCAAATGTCCAAACGGTGACTCATGTGCGATTTTCAGCACAGTTTGTCGGTATGTTACAGGTAACACCGTTTGCTGAATTTCATGGTTATTATTTGTGTAATAACGCATGAGAATTCCGTTGTACATTCTAAAATACCAAGATGCATTTTTGGTCACTTTCGCTCGTTCACCTAACAATTTAAAATAAGGTGCGATAGTTTGATCGGTGCGTTGTGCCTCGATAAATTCTTGTCGAGTATTATTGTTAGTAGCACCGCAAGGTGTTAACAGCTGTAACATCTCGTTTTGCAGGTCGGTGTAGTGTGTTTGCGTTTCTGACCTTGTTACAGCATTAGCCAGGTTCGTTTCCTTCCAGGCTAATATATCATATCATCGTTAGTACATTTCTTTAATGAGTCTAAACATCCTAAAATAAGATCCGTGCAAGGGTCTTGCAGGATTGCGCACGTAAATGTGCCGGTAAGGAACGGGGTATTTATATGCGCTTTTGCCAGTGGGTATTTCTCTATTGTTCCGGAGAAAGTACGGCATTTGACAAATTCACCCGTGTAATCTTCTGGTTTCACCAGTTCTTTTCTCAGGCCAAGTAAAGTGCTGCCGCTGTCCAGAAAACAATGGCATGGTTGGTTATTTACCAGTGCATCGCAGAACTTCAATTTACCTCTGGAGGCATTAGCTGCGCTAGTATCTTCGATGGAATATGGAATAACGTGACCACATTTTAATTTTTCATCCGCATGAAACCTGTTACATGTATCACATTTATTGAAATCAAGTATATTAGTAACTACTGCAACACTTTCACACACGTTCTCTGGTAGCACATTCTCAAGTTCAGAGTCTATCACACTATCATCGTCAGATGACATATCGATGAGCATAGCATTGTTTGCCTTCATCCTTTGTCTGCCCAGACACTTTGCAGAATAGTGTCCATAGCTCGAACAAAAATAACATTTGATAGCACGTTTGAACGAGTTTCTTCTATTCTCTTGCTTCTTTATGACTGTTTCTAAATGAGATGGATATGCTGGGTTCTTATCGCACATAGAATAACTAGGGTGATGTAAATTGCAATATCCACATCGTGGAGGTTTTTGATATGGCTGGTCTTTCCTATGATACTCTTTTTGCCTATACGATCTATTAGGTTCGTTTTTTTAAAAAAAGGCAGTGATCTCAGTATCATGGATGGTGGTTTTAAAGATATCACGATTTGCAGAAAAGTAAGCAGACCCACGTTTTTCTAGCTCTTGAATGGACTCTATGTCTGCCTGTTGGGGGAACTTTGCAAACGGGGTAGGGACCGTGGATATTACCTTGTCCATTACCATTAGATCTTGCAGTTTATCGAAATTTTTCCCCACTTTTGCCGCCTTTGTCCATTTGTTAAATGTACTTTGCACGTTAGAGACGTAATCTAGGAAGGTTTCAGTAGGTTTGGGTTTTAATTGTGAGTATTGAATCTGATACCCCGGAGCGTCAAGTAGGAAGTGTTGCATGATTCTATCGTGGATGTATTGATAGTCACTCCTTTGTTCTGTAGGTATTGATTCTATTACTTTTAATGGCTCACCACTGAGATTTCTCATGTAGATCATTGCCCAATCTACCAAAGGTATTTTCTGAGTCTTAAGTTGAAACTCTATATTCTCAGTCCATGCAGAAATGGAATCGCCTACGCTGTATGGCTTGATAAGGCCTTTATATTTGTAAAATTTATTTTG
Organism: Cepaea hortensis; assembly: GCA_963921405.1. NCBI lineage: Eukaryota > Metazoa > Mollusca > Gastropoda > Stylommatophora > Helicidae > Cepaea > Cepaea hortensis. The sequence continues at coordinate 112,429,126 of OY992885.1, forward strand.
CTCCTCCTGGCTCTTTTGTTTACTAGAGGCTATTTGAATGTTTGACTCTATCTCTAACTCTTTCATCTTTAACTTTGTCTCTGACTCTACTTGTATCTGCTTTTGTTTGGTGGCTTCCTCTACCTCTTTCAACTCTTTTTGATGCTGCCTTTCTAATGCTCTTTCGTCTCTCTGTCGAGCAGTTTCCTCTTTGTATCTTTCATTCGCCCATTTCTCTAATTCCTCTCCAGTATGGCCTAGTGCTTTGCCTGCCTGGATGCACTCATTTAACGATGCCATTTTGTGATTTTATGTTATTTCACAATAAGAATATTTCAATCTCACACAATCGTTGTACAATTATATGTTACTTATTTACATTGTCACTGAAAATAAAGATGCATCGTTAAAATGGTCAGTATCAAAATTATTCGAAAATATACGCATCTAATCGGTTGGAAAAACTTGGCACTTGGGATGTTCCACCACTGACTTCCGTATACAAAATGATCGACTTGAATGGAGAATTGACACTTATGTTTAGTAGAGCATCAATACTTTAGAAAACATGTCTATGCTACAAATACATGTTCATCTTTCATGCGGCTGATCAATAACAAATGTGATTTGGATAATGATAATGATGTTAATGGATGAATGGTATGATAGTATCAATGATTGTCATGATTTGTAAGATTCTTCGTCATATGAGTGTCACTGTCGTCTTGTCTTCACTTTCCTTCTGGTTGGTATAACTACGCTCTATTGATTCCGTTTAGTAGCTAATATACTCTTAAATGTGATGAATGTTGACATTGATGGCTGTATCACACAAAATGAAATGTACGATGGTGTGCTTGGTAACTTTGCAACATATTTGTACATATATTCATTTAACCAAATTCATCAACATTTGCTATCACTTTTACAGAATTACACAATTTCTAAATTATTTTCTTTTAATTGTGGCTCAAGCTCCACTAATGGTACTTTTTAAAGTATTTTGGTGTTCATTCTCGAAAAACAATCTATTTCAAACATTATATAATAATTAATTCACGTTTGGGTAATTTTAACACCACAAAATAAATCTAGAGTCTTTAGACGTTGGTTCAGAAACTTCTGACACCAAATGGGTCCTGCCTGTCAGCAACCTACTTGCGACAGGTAATTCAGGACTCCCTACTTTTGCACGACACGAATCAATAACTCGTGTGGTTTGCAAAAGGATACATTTTTATTTAGAGCTAATTACACACAAGCTCTGCGAGCGGAATACTTCATTGATAATCAACAACATGGTATGTTTCACAGATGCATTGAAGAGGTGAAAATAATGATACTATTAACTAATTGGAATCTAAAGCCTAGCTAACACTATTGGCGATAAACTATATAAGGTTCCTAGCGAACACGTCTGCTCTCTATCTGTCCTTGTCCCAGTCTGAGGCACGCTTCTAGTTGCGCGTTGAACCACGGACATTCAGTCCTCCGTGCGCTGGCGAGTTTGCGTGCGTAGAGTCCCAGCACGCTTGGTCCGTTAACTAAAGTAACTGGGATTCTCCAGTTACTCGTCGAGAGGCGAGTTCCCTATACTCTTGGGAAACCCTCGCTCATAAGCACTTAACGACCTCTTAGTTGACACGAATGTGTCCGGCTGTCAAGCTAAATATAGTGCCTGTGTCTCTCCTGTCTGGTGTTCTCTGTATAGCTCCGTCTTAACTCTCTAAGCTCCTGTGTATATCTTTGACAACTACCATACCACAGATATGAGAACGATTAGTATACTACCATACCACAGATAGGAGAACGAATAGTATACTACCATACCACAGATAGGAGAACGAATAGTATACTACCATACCACGGATAGGAGAACGATTAGTATACTACCATACCACAGATATGAGAACGATTAGTATACTACCATACCACAGATATGAGAACGATTAGTATACTACCATACCACAGATAGGAGAACGAATAGTATACTACCATACCACAGATAGGAGAACGAATAGTATACTACCATACCACAGATAGGAGAACGATTAGTATACTACCATACCACAGATAGGAGAACGAATAGTATACTACCATACCACAAATAGGAGAACGAATAGTATACTAGGAGTTCTATTATTTTTTATGGAGCTTGTAATTGTATTATAAGGACTGGTGGTGTCTTTGATGCTCTGTGGAGGATTGTTCCACGGGTCAGCTGCGGAGCACGCTAAGCTTGTGTTGTATAAGTCTATCCCAGGCTTGTGTTGTGTAAGTCTATCCCAGGCTTGTGTTGTGTAAGTCTATCCTTGGCTTGCTTTGTATAAGTTTATACTAAGCTTGTGTTGAATAAATTTATCCTAGGCGTGTGCTGTATAAGTCTATCTTAGGCTTGGGTTGTATAATTCTATCCTAGGCGTGTGTTGTATAAGTTATGCTAAGCTTGTGTTGTATAATTCTATCCTAGGCGTGTGTTGTATAAGTCTATCCCAGACCTAGGGACTTGCAATATTCAAAACAATGTATTCCCTTAGTAAATGTGAACAAAGAAATCACACACAATATGTTGCACGATTTCTTGCCTGACATAGTTCGCTGCATATCACCAGGTGCGTATTGCAAAGTGACATATCATATGAAGTGAATGAATGAATGTAATATGTAATATGATTAATTGTTCGCAATGTCTTGTACGAGGGGGCTTCACATGAATACCGTTAACTTTTATTTATTATTATATTTTATTTTTTGTTTATTGTTTTGGGGGTGAATATATTCTAAAAAAGTAAGGAACAAATGTATCATTTTCTATGTAGTCACAACTGCATTCAATGCAAGTCCTCCAGCGCCGATAAAATGCTGGGATTCCTGTAGACATAAATTCTCTTGGTCGAATGTGTAACCACTCACGCACAATCTGCTGTATGTCTTCATTAGGCCGAGAAGTCTGTCACAGAAGTCACGCCGTTTTGAAACTTCCTACTCCACTCATACACTTATTGGACTGACAGGCATGTATCACCATACTGGACTTTCATTCGCCGATGAATTTCTATAGGTTTCACCCCTTCACTGATTACACCAAAAAAAATAAAAAAAAAAAAAACAACACGGTTTCTGCATGTCAAAAGTGGGCAGCCATTTTGAAACTGTCCTTATGACGTCACCGCGTCCGTCTGCCCCGTGATGTCAGGGCCATCTTTAACAACAACATTGACAGGTTACAAGACAATGGCATTGTTATTGTAATTTCTACCATACGTTTAAGATTTTCATTTCAAGCCCCCTCGTATTATATGTAAACAATGGCAAAGGTAGCTTGGAGCACTTGGACATAGTTAAAGTTAGTTGCATTTCCTTTACAGGAAACCAACGCAAGGCAGTCTGCTTCCAAATCGCCCACATCTGTGTTTTGAACGCGGTATGTCGGATTTCGAATTGTGTCCGTTTCTCCTTCGCCACAGAGAAGGCACTGGGATATAGGATTGTGTGAATTGGTTTGGCCTTACAGAAACAGTACAGCTGCGTGCGATTTGGCAGGAGACCGCCTTACCTTGTTTTTTCAATAAAATGGTATGGGTGCCGGTCGTTCAGAAAGCAATGGCAAACTACTGAAAGTAAATTTGTAAAGAGACCACAACAAGCCCCAGATATGCTGGGGTTGACTGCGACGTCCTGTCCAGGATATGCAACTAACTTTTATTTTATTGAAAAGTAAGCGTTTAAGACTGGTGATCCTGGGAAATGGGCAACTATGATGACCCATGGTTATCGCCAGGGTATATGATGACCCATGGTTATCGCCAGGGTATATGATGACCCATGGTTATCGCCAGGGTATATGATGATCCATGGTTATCGCCAAGGTATATGATGATCCATGGTTATCGCCAGGATATATGATGATCCATGGTTATCGCCAGGGTATATGATGACCCATGGTTATCGCCAGGGTATATGATGACCCATGGTTATCGCCAGGGTATATGATGATCCATGGTTATCGCCAGGGTATATGATGATCCATGGTTATCGCCAGGGTATATGATGACCCATGGTTATCGCCAGGGTATATGATGATCCATGGTTATCGCCAGGGTATATGATGATCCATGGTTATCGCCAGGGTATATGATGATCCATGGTTATCGCCAGGGTATATGATGATCCATGGTTATCGCCAGGGTATATGATGATCCATGGTTATCGCCAGGATATATGATGATCCATGGTTATCGCCAGGATATATGATGATCCAGGGTTATCGCCAGGATATATGATGATTCAGGGTTATCGCCAGGATATATGATGATCCATGGTTATCGCCAGGATATATGATGATCCATGGTTATTGTGACGAAACGCGTTTATCTGTCTTGGGTCGTCAAGATACCGCACTATTTTGGCGCGTCATCGGGGACTTTCCCAGCTAAAAATAGACTGAGGGAAGCCGATGGAGGACTTATTATCTAGAATCGTCTCGAAACACTGGAATTCGAGTAACCCGTGATGCTGGGTATCGCTCTAGATTCCCGTGCAGAGAGATCTAGAAACTCTAGGCGGGGAATGACGTTTTCCCGAGAAAGTATCTTTTCTCAAGAAGCACTCGCTTCTTGTGCGCATTGAGTTGGCACGAAGCGGGAAATTGGCTAAAGCAGTCATTCACTTACTTTTGTTCGAAGAGAACAGACGCTGGCCTGAGTGTGAGCCATTTTTGTGTTGCGTCTCACCTCAACCATGATTCGGCTGACTGTTATGAAAAGGAAGCTGAGAAGCCCTTGAACAGTTCGGAAGCTGACTGGAGAGCTGGTTTCACCATCCAGGAGTTGGCCTGTTGAGGAACCAGTCAACTAGAATTGTTGTTGGCAGAAAACCACTTCGTGTGACAGAGCGAAGGGTTCAGTTCTTTACTTATCACGCCAGACTCCATCACACCAGGTACCCAATGTGATTCACCATGCGTGAAGTTTGCTTCAAGACATACAACTGCCCGGAAGGTGCACGTGTGGGAAGTGATGGTTTGTGATCGTTTAAAATAGAAGATACTCTGGTTTTGCCAGGAACATTTCAGCATGTTGAGTAATCATGCTCGACAGGGAACACCGGTCCGTCTGGTTTGACGGGGGTTCTGCCTAAACGCAGAAGTAACTAATCTTCAGACACTTGAATGGTTCTTTGGACAGCTAGGGGCAAGTCTTGAGAAGAACTACACCAGTTATTGACTTGTGTGTCAAGTGTAACCTGGTGGAAGGGACTATGGATTATAGTCCAACCTGAATTGTTTCCGTAACATAGATGTCTGATTCTATTAATGTACTGTTACCGTATCCAGATTATCAACTGTGTTCTAGAAGGACTCAGTAACTTTTCAGTAGCCATATCTGATCCTCCAAAGTGTGACTGTAAGAGACCATTGAATTGGTCAATGCCATATCGGTTCTGCAGAGGGACTGTGCTATGAGTGACCGACCATTCGATTGGTCAGAGACTATTTAGCTCATCGAAGTAATCAATACTTGGAGCCAAGTCCAGGAAGATTGTCTCCAACTCGGTAGTGTTCGAGAACTGTATTACCAGTGACTCCGTGGGAGTGTGATAGATGCAGTTGGTCCAGTGAAGTGTGGTCCAGCAGTGATTCTATTGTTGTGGTTCCACGTTCGGGAGACGGAGTGGTCTCCAAGGTTCTAGTCATCTCACTGGAAGGAAGCCGGGTGAGTGGCGGACCGACTGGACGGGACATCTGCATCCACTCTACTTCTCAACTCGATGAAGACACCTACATCTCTAAGTCTGTCTCTACTCTATCTTCTATTTGTGTAAATAGATTCTTCTATCAGGATGTTCATTTCAGTGCTATATTCTCAAGGGTAGAATAAACGTTATGTAAGTTGACTTGCTCTTTGTATAATGATTGAGTGTGGTCTCGGACGATGCCTAAGTGTTCATTGTTCAACAGGTGTAGGTAGTTAGTGGGGGTCTAGAATCTGGAGGGGTGTGTAGACGTAACTAAATAACCTGAGATCAACCACATAGAAAAAAAGTGTATCTGCTCGTCCAACCCCTGGGGCTAGAATACACGGGAGTGCTAGAGACACCTCGGGTGTGGTTCACTCTCACTACCCAAGGTGAACCCGAAACACTCCGTTACAGAGTGGGGGCCCGTCCGGGATTATTCCAAGATCTTTGTGTGTTATAGACCTCTCACATAGGGATAGGGACTTTGTCTTTATCCTCTACTACAGTCTACATAAGATTCTACTACTTCTACCTATCTCCTAACTGTCTGACGGACATTTGTGTTGTGGTGATTAGTTAGTACTATTGATTATTGATTCATTGTATTGCGTCACCCACACATACTTGAGTACCCACATATCATAGTCAACATGTCTACCCAAGAGATAGACTTAGACAAAGTTCAGGAAACTGGACGTAAGTCTGGTCTTGAAGGAGATGCTTTGAAATCCTATGTCCAAGAGGTGGAAAGAAATTTTCGCCAAGAGGAAAGAGAGAGGAGGAGAGCAGAAAGAGAACTGGAAGCCAGTAAAGTGGCTCTTGAGGAAAAGAGGATAGCGGCTGATACTGAAATGAAACGGCTTGAGTTGGAAGCCGAGAAAGAAAAACATGACCATGAGTATCGAATGAAGCTACTTGAGGCACAAGTGCCTGCTACAGGTGTAACTGATGGAGCTATGGGAGGAGGTGTACCTCCTGGCTCAGAGTCAACCAGTAGACGTGACTACCAGGCTATGAAATGGCCTTTACAGCCGTTCGAACCCGAGAAGGAACGGATAGACCAATACTTAGAGAAGTATGAAGCCATGTCTATTGCAATGGGTCTAGACAAACAGAAATGGTGTTTGAAACTCTCCCAGGGACTCCGTGCCGAAGGTTATGAGGTGTATGCACGCTTACCACCGGGGTTACAGAATGATTACCCGGCATTGAAAGCGGCTCTCTTGAAGAGATTCGAGATCACAGCGCACTCATACCGAAGGAAGTTTCGGACAGCGAAGCGAGAACCTGGTGAACTGTTTTCAGCATACAGTGTGAGATTGAACTCATACCTTCTTAAATGGATGGCCTTGGCCGGATTTAAGGAGGAGTATGAAAGTTTGCGTGAGTTGATGGTTGTAGATCAGATGCGAATGCAAATGTCTACACCCTTGCGAAACTTCTTAGGTGAGAATGGGGCTGAGAGATTGGATATAGTCACCAAGTTAGCCGAAAGATACGTTGAAGTCTATGGCGAGACTGGGGACACCAGTCCAACAGATCCGAGATCGAAAGATCCGGATCAAGGTAAGTCAAAGAAGAAGTCAAAGAAGACCCAAGGTTCTGATGAACCAAAGAAACAGGTAAACTCGGTAGAGAAGATCTCTAACGTCAACCAAGGTAAGAATAGCCCACCTAGTTTTCCAAAGAGGAAGTGGAGTGCACGGTGGTGCAAATTCTGTAAGTCGCCTACACATCATACAATCCGGTGTACAAGGGCACCGAAAGATTTACACTTGGCATGTCTGGCCGACGTTAAGGTGAAACCTCGTAAGAAAGTGACTTGGGCGGACGAGAATCGGGAACCAGAGAAACCTCCAGTGGTTGAGATGATAGAAGTGAATGGCCACCAGGTGGAGTGTCTGTACGACACCGGTCTGCAATTTGAAGCAGTAATTGCCTCCCACCTGGTACGCCCAGAGCAGCTCACCGGCAAGACGGTAGAGATCCAGCCAGCCACCAAGAGTGCAGTGGCTTTGAATATGCCGCTGGCCCATGTAGACATTCGGTGTAAGTATGTCACGGGCACCATTCAGGCGGCGGTGCTCCCCGATCCAATCTATCCCCTGATTTTAGGGAATACTTTTGTGTTTCTAGGAGAACCTAAGACACCGATAATCGTGGGAGCTATGCAAACTCGATCCCAGACCGGGGAGGTGCCCCTGGCGGAACGTGTCTCCAACCCGTTGCCGGGGGAAATCAGAGCTGCTCAGAGTGAGGACGCTACATTGCGCCCTTGCTTCAACAAGTTGCCCAATAGTGGAAAACCGCCATCCCGGGGGCAATTCTACATGAAGAACCGGTTGCTATACCGCCGTGCGGGCAAAGAGGACCGCCAGTACGGGCAATTGGTGGTCCCAAAAGCGTATAGAACCCAACTTCTTCACATGGGGCACACCATATCCTTCAGTGGACATATGGGTGTCGGGGCGACTTTCCAGCGCATTTCCTGCCACTACTATTGGCCAGGAATGACTGGGGATGTGCGACGGTATGTCAAGTCATGCCCAGAGTGCCAAAGAGTGGCACCCAAACATTGGACAGCACAGGTGCTTCTTGGGGAGATGCCCATTATGAAGACTCCGTTTGAACGAGTCGCCGTCGACATATTGGGACCTCTTCCTCGGACGAGGAAGAGGAATATGTATATACTCACGATGGTGGACTGCTGTTCCATGTGGGCGGAAGCCATACCATTGGCCACCATTGACTCAAAAAGGGTGGCCAACGCACTTATGGAAGCCTTCACGCGGTTGGGATTCCCAAATCAGGTCCTCACGGACAACGGGTCCCAGTTCTGTGGGAAATTGATGGAAGAGGTCTTCCGAATATTTCATACCAACCACATCCATACCAGCCCGTACCACCCTCAATCCAATGGGCTAGTCGAGAGGTTCAATGGAACCCTCATGACGATGCTCAGGAAGCTGGCCCAAGATAAGCCTGAGAGATGGGATGAGTTCATTCCAGCAGCTCTCTTTGCTTATCGAGAGGTTCCCCATGGGTCCACGGGGCTGCCACCCGCGACTTTGTTGTTTGGGCGGCCGATCAAGGGACCCCTGGAAGCCTTATTGAGGTGTTGGACCGAGGATCACACTCCCGAGGAGGTGGTGTCCTCGTACCAGTATGTCGAAGAGTTAAAAGACAAACTCAAGACCGGCTGGAAGTTAGCCGCGACGAATTTACGGAAGGCTCGGAAGAGACACGCCGCCTATTATAATAGGCGCACCAAAGAGCGGTCTCTCCAGGAGGGGGATAAGGTGTTACTGTTGCTCCCCATGGGAGGTAACAAGCTGGAAATCGGATGGCAAGGACCTTTCCCAGTGGAACGGGTGATCTCCCGGACCAACTATGGGATTAGGATCCGGGGAAAATCTAAGATTTTCCACATCAATCTCCTCAAGAAATACGAGGAGAGATCCGATGAAGACTCCTCCCACCTCATGGCGATGGCCGTCGCCATGGAAACAGAGATAGGACCTGACGCTGATACGGAATACCCTTTAAATCCCCGGGAAACCTATAGGGATGTGAAGGTAAATCCCGATCTGTCGCTAGCGGATCGAAAGAAATTCAGCTGTCTGTTAGAGTCCCACAGTGATGTACTCACCGATAAACCAGGTCGGACGGGGCTAATCGAGTTCGACATGACCGTAACTAGTCCAGACCCCGTCCGGCAACGGGTCTACCCGGTGCCTTTCTCGAAGGAGAAAGCCCTGGAGGCCGAGATCCAGAAGCTTCTGGAAGATGAGATCATTTCGCCCTCGACATCCCCGTATAATGCGGGGGTGGTCTTATTGCGAAAACCCAGCGGGGAACACCGACTGTGTATCGATTACAGGCTTTTAAACAGCCATACCCACTTTCAGGTAGAGCCCCTACCGAATCCAACCCAGCTGTTTTCCCGGCTGCACCAGGCCAAATATTTCTCAAAGATTGATTTGAGTCGGGGTTATTACCAAATTCCAGTGAAGCCGGAAATCCGGCCCCTCCTAGCATTCAGTACCCATAGCGGTCACTATGAGTTCAACGTAATGCCGTTTGGGCTGAATAACGCTCCGAGTGTGTTCACGCGCATGATGCGGCTGCTATTAGATCCCCTTCGGGATCCCACGATCGTTTCCTTCATGGATGACATCCTCATTGCTTCGGTCAGTTTGGACGATCATATGGCTTCCTTAGACCGCCTTTTCCGGAGACTGAGAGAAGTGGGGCTCACCGCCCGCCCCACCAAGTGTATGATGGGGTATGGGACCCTAGAATTCCTAGGACACACTATAACTCCCGGCCAGATGGTCCCCGAAGCCAAAAACATTGCGAAAGTGCAGCTGGCTCCCCGTCCACAGACGAAAAAGGATGTGAGATCCTTTGTGTCCTTGTGCGGTTTCTATCAGAAATTCATTCCGCGGTTCAATATGGTAGCGGCACCATTGACCGACACTCTGAAAAAGGGGGAGCCCGAAAAACTAGTATGGACTCCAGCATGTGAGGAGGCGTATGGTAAATTGAAACAAGCATTAACCGCGAAACCGGTACTGCAATTACCTAACCTGGAAAAACCCTTCGTGCTGCGAACGGATGCCAGCAACATTGGAATCGGAGCAGCTCTACTACAGGAGGGGCGAGAAGATCAGTCTATCTTATGCCCCGTGGCATATGCCAGTCGGAAGTTGTTACCCGCTGAACGGAATTACTCAACCGTGGAACGAGAATGCCTTTCTCTGGTCTGGGCAGTTCAGAAATTCCAACCATATCTATATGGGGTACAGTTTACTGTGCAATCTGATCACCAGCCACTTACGTTTCTGGCATCATCCCAGAAACTTAATCCACGGTTGTTGAGATGGTCCTTGCTTTTGCAACCCTACCAATTCAGGGTAGAATATATCCCAGGGAAAGAAAATGTCGGAGCCGACTTTCTCTCCCGCCATCCGGTCTCTACGAAAGAAGAATGAACGACATAGACAGCTTCTGCGTAGAAGTGGAACGACGGGGTCGATCCTCTTAAAGTGGGGGCCTATGTGACGAAACGCGTTTATCTGTCTTGGGTCGTCAAGATACCGCACTATTTTGGCGCGTCATCGGGGACTTTCCCAGCTAAAAATAGACTGAGGGAAGCCGATGGAGGACTTATTATCTAGAATCGTCTCGAAACACTGGAATTCGAGTAACCCGTGATGCTGGGTATCGCTCTAGATTCCCGTGCAGAGAGATCTAGAAACTCTAGGCGGGGAATGACGTTTTCCCGAGAAAGTATCTTTTCTCAAGAAGCACTCGCTTCTTGTGCGCATTGAGTTGGCACGAAGCGGGAAATTGGCTAAAGCAGTCATTCACTTACTTTTGTTCGAAGAGAACAGACGCTGGCCTGAGTGTGAGCCATTTTTGTGTTGCGTCTCACCTCAACCATGATTCGACTGACTGTTATGAAAAGGAAGCTGAGAAGCCCTTGAACAGTTCGGAAGCTGACTGGAGAGCTGGTTTCACCATCCAGGAGTTGGCCTGTTGAGGAACCAGTCAACTAGAATTGTTGTTGGCAGAAAACCACTTCGTGTGACAGAGCGAAGGGTTCAGTTCTTTACTTATCACGCCAGACTCCATCACACCAGGTACCCAATGTGATTCACCATGCGTGAAGTTTGCTTCAAGACATACAACTGCCCGGAAGGTGCACGTGTGGGAAGTGATGGTTTGTGATCGTTTAAAATAGAAGATACTCTGGTTTTGCCAGGAACATTTCAGCATGTTGAGTAATCATGCTCGACAGGGAACACCGGTCCGTCTGGTTTGACGGGGGTTCTGCCTAAACGCAGAAGTAACTAATCTTCAGACACTTGAATGGTTCTTTGGACAGCTAGGGGCAGGTCTTGAGAAGAACTACACCAGTTATTGACTTGTGTGTCAAGTGTAACCTGGTGGAAGGGACTATGGATTATAGTCCAACCTGAATTGTTTCCGTAACATAGATGTCTGATTCTATTAATGTACTGTTACCGTATCCAGATTATCAACTGTGTTCTAGAAGGACTCAGTAACTTTTCAGTAGCCATATCTGATCCTCCAAAGTGTGACTGTAAGAGACCATTGAATTGGTCAATGCCATATCGGTTCTGCAGAGGGACTGTGCTATGAGTGACCGACCATTCGATTGGTCAGAGACTATTTAGCTCATCGAAGTAATCAATACTTGGAGCCAAGTCCAGGAAGATTGTCTCCAACTCGGTAGTGTTCGAGAACTGTATTACCAGTGACTCCGTGGGAGTGTGATAGATGCAGTTGGTCCAGTGAAGTGTGGTCCAGCAGTGATTCTATTGTTGTGGTTCCACGTTCGGGAGACGGAGTGGTCTCCAAGGTTCTAGTCATCTCACTGGAAGGAAGCCGGGTGAGTGGCGGACCGACTGGACGGGACATCTGCATCCACTCTACTTCTCAACTCGATGAAGACACCTACATCTCTAAGTCTGTCTCTACTCTATCTTCTATTTGTGTAAATAGATTCTTCTATCAGGATGTTCATTTCAGTGCTATATTCTCAAGGGTAGAATAAACGTTATGTAAGTTGACTTGCTCTTTGTATAATGATTGAGTGTGGTCTCGGACGATGCCTAAGTGTTCATTGTTCAACAGGTGTAGGTAGTTAGTGGGGGTCTAGAATCTGGAGGGGTGTGTAGACGTAACTAAATAACCTGAGATCAACCACAGAGAAAAAAAGTGTATCTGCTCGTCCAACCCCTGGGGCTAGAATACACGGGAGTGCTAGAGACACCTCGGGTGTGGTTCACTCTCACTACCCAAGGTGAACCCGAAACACTCCGTTACAGTTATCGCCAGGATATATGATGATCCAGGGTTATCGCCAGGATATATGATGACCCATGGTTATCGCCAGGGTATATGATGACCCATGGTTATCGCCAGGGTATATGATGATCCATGGTTATCGCCAGGGTATATGATGAGCCAGGGTCTCTCAATCTCCCCCTTTCTTGTCATCTGATAAGTACCTGCCAGGAGGCCAGTATGGCCGAATGGACAAGAGATCTCGTTCCTAAACATCCGGTGTGTTGATGGCGAGTTAGCGAGGTCAACTCGTACACCGGTCAGTTCAGCTACAATGTTGATTTCCCGTCCTTAAATTGGGGACGTAAATAACAAGCACCTCTGAAGTCGGAGTGGGTTCGCTTGATGACGAAGGACACTGGTAATAGGGACAGCTAATTCACACGCAAAATTACACATTAGAAGTAATAGCTCATGTAAGGACTACGATTGAGTTCAAATCGAGAGAGAGAGAGAGAGAGAGAGAGAGAGAGAGAGAGACAGAGAGAGAGAGACAGAGAGAGAGAGACAGACAGATAGAGAGAGAGAGAAAGAAAGAGAGAGAGAGAGAGAGAGAGAGAGAGAGAGAGAGAGAGAGAGAGAGAGAGAGAGAGAGAGAGAGATGGCACCTTCCAGATTTGAACCGAGGGTAGCGCCAATATTGGGACCCGCCTGAAAGATGATGTAGCAACGCCTATGACTAGGGTTTAAATGGCAGATTTAAAAGCCTATCTAAACCAAAATCGATGGTAAACAGTTCTAGCCGGGACGAAAAGGTTAAGGAATTGTAGTCAGATAATTATATTACCATTTGATGCCATTTTCTCTGTTCCACGGAGATCTTCTATTGGTTTCCGCGATGTGTTCTTTCTTTCATCTCCTTAGAATTACAGCGGCATCCTAATCGTATGTAAATAACTGCCACTGTTTTAGCTACAGCTGACATTTCAGCGAGTTTGTTGTTGTTTTTTTTTTATTTGCTAGCTTGCTTTGTACTCAAGCATATTCCATACACATATTACTACGTCTAGTCCGTGTGGATTCATCATCGTCATCATGCACCAAACGTGGGTGGTCATGTTTCGCCATCTCACAGAATCACCAAAGTCGTGGACCAGCTCTGTTTTCTTGTCTAGACCATGCAAGATGGTCATCTAGATATTTATTTTTCTGCCTTCCCCTTGTTCGTGTGGATTAGCTTCCCCATTACCAGTGTCCATCGCCGTTAGGCGAACTCATTCCGACTTCTGAGGTACTTGTAATTTACGTCCCCAAGACTTGGACGAGAAGTCAACATTTTTGTTCCAACTGTCCGGTATAGAGGTTGAACACACTACCTCGGCATCAGCATATAGGAAGTTTAAGAGTGAGGGTTCTTATCCCCATCTGGCTTCTTCTGCTCGCTCATCTTCAGGGACCAATGTTTGCTGTATGTCTACTCCAGCACAAGCCATGAACAGGACAAGCGCGCCGTGTGACTACTCCAGCACAAGCCATGAACAGGACAGGCGCGCCGTGTATCTACTCCAGCACAAGCCATGAACAGGACAGGCGCGCCGTGTATCTACTCCAGCACAAGCCATGAACAGGACAGGCGCGCCGTGTATCTACTCCAGCACAAGCCATGAACAGGACAGGCGCGCCGTGTATCTACTCCAGCACAAGCCATGAACAGGACAGGCGCGCCGTGTATCTACTCCAGCACAAGCCATGAACAGGACAGGCGCGCCGTGTATCTACTCCAGCACGAGCTATAAACAAGACAGGCGCGCCGTGTATCTACTCCAGCACGAGCTATAAACAAGACAGGCGCGCCGTGTATCTACTCCAGCACGAGCTATAAACAAGACAGGCGCGCCGTGTATCTACTCCAGCACGAGCTATAAACAAGACAGGCGCGCCGTGTATCTACTCCAGCACGAGCTATAAACAAGACAGGCGCGCCGTGTATCTACTCCAGCATGAGCCATGAACAGGACAGGCGCGCCGTGTATCTACTCCAGCACGAGCTATAAACAAGACAGGCGCGCTGTGTATCTACTCCAGCATGAGCCATGAACAGGACAGGCGCGCCGTGTATCTACTCCAGCACGAGCTATGAACAGGACATGCGCGCTGTGTCTCAGATCTTCAAATTCGCCAATATTTATTGGCGCTGATAGATGTAGAAGAAGAACGCGGTGATTAGAGGACACTCTTCCTGTCACCTGGCAATGACGTCAGCACCTCGCAGCAGGAACAAGGTGTAATTAGACGCATGGCCAACTAGACACCCCTTGTTAAGGTGTCCTTAACAACCAGTCCATCATTCTACCGAAACCACAACTATGGAATATGGACATAATTCCCATCTAACCATTAAGATAGCATCACAGATCTCAGAATTTTACATTAACCCAGCACAGGTCATATAGCAAACACATAAACACATCGGACAGTAATGCTGTGTCTAGCAATATTAACGGACATTTAAAGAGGAGATATGATTGGTCGGTTCCTATATTATAAACGTAATACACAGACATATCAACTGGGGAAAACCTGAGGCCAGTAAGATAGCACGTAAACAAATTGACAATTATTTATCGGCGCTCAAAGGACCAACAAGAACAACATGACGTGGAATGATACGCTAGAGGCAATAGTGTATAGAGGAGAGCAAAAAGAAGAAGTCATATCAAATAATAAGAACAGAACATGCTACAAAAACTAAACGGGAGAAGAAGAAAGAAAGCAAGATGCAATTCCTGCAAGGGCATTGTGCAGAGGTGGTAAAACGCCAGAGGAATGAGCGAGATCACGAAATGTTCACAAAATAACGAGCAACCATCAGAAACATCCGAACTAAGACAAATAATATAAGGGACGAGACATATACGGGTTGTTTGTAAAGTCTCACTACATCATGTATGTACAACAAATTTGAAAAATGAAGTATATGACGTCATTAAAAAATGTGTTCCACAGTGAAGCAATATGCACCGAATGGCTGTCCCCTGCTAGGTAACTCTTTGCACTCCAAAGAAACAGAATGGTGTGAAAAAACGGAAGAAATCATTTTTTGTTTTTGTTTTGTTTGAACAAGTGTTTCGAAATGGCGGTCGATACACACGGAAATAACAACAGACACGTTGCAGAAAGTATTTCACAATATGACGAGACGTGTACAGTCATGTCTTGAAGCTGTGGTGAACATTTCCAACACCTGTTATAATGAATACTTCATTGGTACTTTCCAGCTTCCCCAAAACAGCGTTAGACTATAGCAGTGCCTATTACTAATTTAATGTATGTTTAGCACATTTTTTATGATGTCATGTTTTTCAATTTTGAAATATGGCCTACATACAAAGGGTAGTGAGACTTTACAAGCATACGGTAGAATCATAACATAGAACTAAGTCAAATACTACAAAGGACACGACTTATGTAACCCTAACAGAGCATACATACATTCTAAATAGATGGAAGAGAATATTGCAGCGAAATGTATTTAAAAAATGGAGACGGTAAATACGAAAATATAAACAATCAAATCCCAACAGAGAATGCGCCACAACGAAGTCGGGATATGTAGAAGGGGCGATAAACATCTCCAACAAAGGGAGATAAATCACCATGATGTGATAACATCACAGCAGAGTTTATTACAACTGACGGAGAAAACAGAGCGAAAGTATACATTGAGTTATGTAAACAGATCTGGAAAACAGGAACATAGCCAAGGGAATAAATGGGAACAATATGTGTATCCAAATACAAAATAAGTGACGATCGCGCTAGCAAAGATGACAGCGAACTGTGACGGTAATATGAATATCAGTTGGGGAACCCTTTGAGGCCACTAAGACAGTTCATAAATAAATACACACGTGTTGTTTGACGCTCAGAAAAAGTAACATCATGGCTGACAATCCGACCAACACAGATCTGGGACTACTCGAAGAAGCTGACGAATTTGAAGAGTTCCCCGCCGAAGACTGGACGGGAAAAGAAGAGGCACCTGAGGCCACCAATGTGTGGGTAGATAACTGGACTGATGATAACAAAGATGATGACTTTTCTGAACAGCTCCGGGCGGAGCTTGCGAAACAAGGAATGGATCAATATATCTCTGAACCAATGAAGATATAATGTACCAGCTCCCCTTTTGAGCATCTGTGTGGCGCTAACACACCACGGACCCAGTGAGGGAAACTATTTCAGGACAAATTATTTATGTTGTATTAATACTTAAAAAAAACAACAACAAACTATTGAGCGTAATCTTGCCAAGAAATCAACAATAGCGGTAAAATACAGGTGTTGACAGCGATGTCCTGTAAAGGATATGCGAGAAAAAAAAATACTTAAGAAAGGCGACATTAAATTCTGCGCCAATTACAGAGCAGCTGCGTTGATAAATCACTCTTGCAACATTTTACTGAAAACAATCATGAGAGGGTTTTAGAAAGAAAATAGAACGAACGAACTTTATATATGAAGACATGTTTTTTACAGGACTTAGCTGTCAACAGCAGCATCTTTCAGCTGTCTGTTGATCTCTTGGCAAGATTACGCTCAGTAGTTTGCCATTGCTTTCTGAGCGGCCGGCTCAGTATCCGCAAGTCACGAGCGGGGGTCGAACCACCTCAGTTCTCGCTCCGCTGCGAGACTCTGCGTGATAAACGGGATTACAGAGAGAAAGTGTTGTAACCCCACAGCCAGAGAGACCGGCATATGAAGACATAGCGTGTGAAAATTAGTAGCCTGCCGATGACCCGCAGACTACACAAGTCAACCCCTCCTCACAGTGGTGTAAACCGGGAAACCGTGACCGCGAGGTCATGGGCCAACGGGGCTCTGGTTCGCCAGGTTGGGGGGGGGGGGGGCGGACTCCCTTTGGTCATATTTTTGTCCTAAACCTGCGACTGGCCTAGCAAGCCAGCAGGGAATGTTCATACTGTTCGTAGAAAAACTAAACAGTATAATCAGACTGACCCAATTGCGCCTTGACACGCAAGGTACAAGCGGAACACGATGAGATAACATACTTCTCGGCCTTTTGGCAAAGATCAAAGTGTAGTATCTGCACTTGTTCTTGCCAAGGCCTCCAGCAGAGGCGGTCGTCCGAGTGACACAGGGATGTGGGGACCTGATGGGGCGGCTCTGGCGCCTGGGGTCACCGGGCGCCCTTAAAAAATAAAATAAACATAGTGCAGGCTGGCTTGACACGAAATAAAGATACAAGTGAGAAAATATTTAACCTAACGAGAATTATAAGTCTTATTTTCTCAGCTCTCTCCCTCTCTTCTCCCCATATTTTCCCTTATCTCTCCTTTTCCCCATATCTTTCTTACAAAACCAATCTCTGTCTTTGGTCTTTGTTTCTTCTTTGACTCCCCCGTCCCCCTCTCTCTCTCCCAATATCCCTCCCTCTTTTGACTCTCCCTCCCATATCTTTCTCCCCGTCACTCACTTCTCATTTCTCGTTCCCCTCCTCTCTCTCTCAACACACACTCTCTCTCTCTCTCTCTCTCTCTCTCTCTCTCTCTCTCTCTCTCTCTGCCCAATTCTTAACCCTTTGAAAATAAAATTTGTTTGTTTGTTTTGCTTTGTTTTGTTTCTCTCTCTCTCTCTCTCTCTCTCTCTCTCTCTCTCTCTCTCTCTCTCTCTCTCTCTCTCTCTCTCTCTCTCTCTAACACCATCTCAGTCACATAAACAACATCCTCACACAACGAAACCACACGATCAAATCCACCAACAGCACAACTCGCCCAAGATACAATGTCTAACAAAACTATGAATTCAAACAAGTTCTCTGTATTCAGATATGTTGAGCCTTTAAACCGATCCAAGTTTTCAGTTTCAAATATGCCGGTTCTATTGCCCACAAATTGCCTGTAATTGAGTTTATTGATTTTAGCTTCTATCTTTTAGCTCGTTGTTTTTTTCTTAATGGTCATCAAAATGACGACATTTTCAACAAAGTTATTTTGATATTTTTGTTCTAAGAGTGTTGCCGCCTGGCTGAGAGGTGACGGTACAGTACGTGTCCAGCTCAGGTTCAGAAGGGAGCGGGTTTGATTAGAGATTGTAACAAGCATGTGGTATCTAATAACACACATTCCCGTGATCGCTCGGGTAGTGCCATCGGATACCCAGCTGTCTTGGATAAGGGCGAAAACATGAGGTTCCGTGTGCACATATCAAGGCAGATAGGTAGAAGAGTAGGTCGTAAGGTCTCAGTCCTGGCACATTTGTTAGGAACAAATAACGTACCTATGAACGAACGAACGGACTTTATTTTCAAAGGGTCACAAGTTGGGCCAATCTTCTTTCAATCACTCATCTTTGATTCATCAATTATATATTGTGTTTCTTACATTAATATAGGGGGAAAAAACATTGTGAAATGCATGTTACCATGTTATAAGACAGGCAGACTGCCAGACGCACACACACACACACACGCACACACACATGTATAAACACATACATACCTACACACATACTTACATATATACCCTTGGGTAGATAGAGCACGTGACCTGGGACGGAATCTGTATAGACCAGTGTTTCCCAACGTGGGGCCAACGCCCCACAGGGGGGGGGGGGGCAATTCGATTGTTAAGGGGGGCAATTCGAAAATGGACGAAATCGGCTGGATATAAAAAAACGGGAAGACTTGAGACTGAAGTAACTAAATTGGAACCTGACATAAAATCTCTTTGCAGCAAGCATTAAGCACAAGGATCTCACTAAATTTAAATAATTACCAATAATATAGAAAAATCTTTCATTAAAATTATTGTGTACTTGAATTTCAGTTCTCCATTACATGTTTTGAAAATGTACTTACTATGTTTGCTCAATAATTTTCTAGCGATTTCTTCCTAAACCCTATCGGTCCTTTGGCTAGGATCGGGTGCATCAGCTGATCTCCTCCCAGTACTGCGCCTGGTCTGGTCGGGGGCCGGGATGATCAAATTAAAAACCCATCACATATCTTCACCTTAGATGTGGGCCTGGTGGACCACTGTGGGCAATAGCTCACAGTGAGACTAAGTGTCCACACAAAAAAGGGGGAGGCGAAGGGAACTAGCTTGTCTGGGGTAACCGTCAAACCAAAAAAAAAAAAATATTCACCCAACATAACCGTCGACACACAGGGACGCGGGACCTGGGGGGGGGGGGGGGGGGGGGGCTCTGGACCCTCTGGGAACCTTGAGCCCTTCTAAAAAAAAAAAACATTCAAGTTTCTTTAGTGAACATTTCAATTTTTGAATATTAAAAATGATGCATATGTTGGGGGGGGGGGGGGGGGCATAAGAATTTTAGAAAGGCTTAGGTGGGGCATAACACAAAAAAGGTTGGGAAACACTGGTATAGACAAAGCAAACAGTTCACTGACCTCTGAGGTACATAACTGAGTGTGACTTCATCCCGTCCATAGATGTTGACGAAGGAGAACAAAGAATGTTGACAGAAGCAAAACTGTCACAAACCTGTCCAGACACATGGTCAGCGGACAGCAGCTACTGCCGTGACTCTGGCATCTAAAGTCACTACCATCATGCTGCCGGTCGTATGCAGAACTTCGCTCTCATCGTGGTTCCCCTATAAAGCCTCATTGAAGAATGGGCAGGACTCAAGCAGCACGGAGAGGGACATGGGACATTGCAGACATCTGGGACA
Organism: Cepaea hortensis; assembly: GCA_963921405.1. Taxonomy (NCBI): domain Eukaryota; kingdom Metazoa; phylum Mollusca; class Gastropoda; order Stylommatophora; family Helicidae; genus Cepaea; species Cepaea hortensis. The sequence goes on from OY992885.1 coordinate 112,449,376, forward strand.
TGGGAGTGAGTGAGATGAAAGACGTGGCGAGAGATCGTGAGGCTTTTCAGCATCTATAGTAACATGATCAAATATTCACTATTATATATTGGTTCTGACATCCATGATTTATGATGAAGAATGTGGCTCTGGCCACTTGGTTGGAGTTTGTCGACAATCATCGTCATTATCATTATTATCATCATCTTGCACTTTTGCCGTCAAGCGTCGTGGGGAGGGATAATTGACGTTCCAGCTCCCGATGGGCGGCAGTGGACAGTGTCATTCTTGAGACAGTACAATATCTTTGATGTCGTCAATCCATTTTCTTCTCCGGCGCCCTCTTACTCCCGTAGCAGATCTTCTTTGATGTAGCACCAGTGCTGGTAGTTAATGTTGTTGTTTATGGTTTAGATCTTTGGTTTTGCAGATCCTTCAAATTTTTGTGTGTGCTTTAGTCTTCCCTTTCAATACCATTAAACCTCTGATACATTGGGTGGTCTGGTAGTGTATGTTTCTGCTTGTTGCTGGGTGGTGTTCTCTTGTATTTCCCATAGGTTGTAGACATGTGATCTTTTTCTGTTTATTAACCAGGGTTGATTTCCTGCCTCCAGAGATGATGGCATTCCTTCATATTGACTGGTTAATTTGTTCAAGTGTGACTTAGCTACCGTTGTCCATGCTGCAATACCAGTATTAAAGGACTGATCTCATTCCTCCAATATATATCTATTCGAGAACTTTCTCACGCACCTTACGTGTACCAGCAAGCTCTTTTCATGGCTGCCATTCTTTGTCTCGCTCTTGTTCTATTTTTCTCAACCTGTGTCTTCATGTCAAGCGAGGGTCAAAGGTGACACCTAGGAGGTTTGAGTTTTTTCTTGGTGCAGTATTTGTCTAGGGGTTACATGACTTTCTCCGTAATCCCGTATACTCTCGTGAGTAACGTGACGTGCGTGAGAATTGGTAGCGATTTTATCCGCGCCGGTGACTTACGGGGTATGCGAGCCGGTCGCTCAGAAAGCAATGGGATGGCAAACTACTGAGCATAATCTTGCCAAGAAATCAACAATCAGCTGAAAGATGCTGATGCTGACAGCGATGTCCGGTAAAAGGGTATGCGAACAAAAAAAAAAAAAAGGATTTGAGAATACATTTCACCTAATCGTCAATTTCTATGTATAAACTGAAAGATTACTATGACCTGAAATGGACGACTGGGTTAGAAGTATTTGTTTTAACATACTTCACGTTTTGTGTTAATTCGTGCACAATTCTCCACACGTGGCTTTGTGTAATGTTTTGATTGTGACTGCACGGGCCAGCATTGTCTGTGTGTGTGTAATAGAACACATATTTACATATGTAATAGACAGTCAGATCTTTCGTAAACAATTCTTTCTCTAGTTTCTTACTGAGGACTCATTATTTCAGAGACAGTCACAGTTTCCCTCTTCGATAGGGAAATACATCTGCCAGGTTATATCGTAGCAGTAACTTTCTCGGCCGTGTGAACAGCTAATGGACTGACATAAACGAAGCCGTGGTTGAATGAGGTAACTTAGCAGTTCCGTTCCTAACTAGCCAGATCGATACCAATAACCTATAATGCCAGTTTGAAAGCTACGCCGTGATTTGGTTTCTGAACGGGCAATTTGGCCATTTGTGTCAGTCTCAGACGTGCATACACAGTGCACAATTTGGATATACACACATACACACATGCGCGTGCGCACAATTACACACGGTGCTAACAACGGATGAAAGAAAATTAGTAGGAAACTGGCATGGAGTTTGGGACACGGGATAGGCAGAAAGTAGAGCATGAAATAAAGAAACAGCGGCGGGGGCTTTGTAGAAGGGAAGAGTACAACACATTACGTGCATTTGCCGAGAGCATGGGCACAACTTTCTGTAGAAATAAAAACATAGCTTCGTGCTACGGGTTTGTGATGTGGTAGCGCCATCACATTTTGAAGGCCTGAATGTACGGAGGAATAGGTGACCAGTCTCTTCCTCTGTTTGCGGACGACGAACGCGGGGACCGAACTCTCATCCCACCGCTCCCCCATGACATTATCAGCGTAGTTCTGTGTCACCTACAACAACGCGCCGGCCTATAGAAGTAAACACAGGCTGATTTCTGTGCTGCAGTGGCTACACAAAGTAGTATGACAGAGTATAACACATCGACATGATAAACATGAGTGCTGATCCCTAAATATAACATACATGATAAAAATGATTGCAGATTCCCAAACAGACAGAGACAGATCTTAGAATTGTTAAGGACATACATTGGAAACAACAAGCTGCCATCAAAATTAATGAGGTAAGTCAACATAAGAAAATCAAAAGCGACGTGTGGCAGAGATGTGTAATGGCTCTAGACCAGTGTTTCCCAACGTGGGGCCCACGCCCCACAGGGGGGCAATTTGACTGTTAAGGGGGGCAATTCGAAAATGGAAGAAATCGGCTGAATATAACACAACGGGGAGACTTGAGACTGAAGTTAACTAAATTAGAACCTGACATAAGATCTCTTTGCAGCAAGCATCAAGCGCAAGGATCTCACTAAATTTAAATAATAAATAATTACTAATAATTAAAATAATATAGAAAAATCTTTCATTAAAATTATTTTGTACTTGAATTTCAGTTCTCCGTTATATGTTTTGAAAATTTACTTACTGTGTTTGCTCAATAATTACCTAGTGATTTCTTCCTAAAATCTATCATTCAAGTTTCTTTAGTGAACATTTCAATATTTGAATATTAAAAATAATGTATATGTTGAGGGGGGGGGGGGGCATGGGGCGGGGGAGGGGGGCAATATGAATTTTAGAAAGGCTTAAGTGGGGCATGGTACAAAAAAGGTTGGGAAACACTGCTCTAGACTCTTCTCACTATTCTGTGAAAATATGAAATATAAGATATATAGAAGGTACAAGAGACATTTTCATTGGAGAACATAATGTCAATAATATAACACACTGCATTCAACCCCAGCATTTGTTGGCTGTTTGTGATTTACCATACAATGTTGGTTCAGTAGTTTGCCATGGCTTTCTAACCGGAATGGATAAGAGCGCTCGTTCATGATGCTGAGGTAGGGGGTTCAACCCCTACACCTGTCAGCTGGACTGAAATATTGACTTCTCGACCTTGACTTTGGAACGTCAATTACAAGTACCTCTGAAGTCAGAGTGGGTTCGCCTGATGGCGAGGGACACTGGTAAAAGGGAAAGCTAATCCACACGAGCGCAAAAACAAAAACAAAACAAACAAAAAAAACCACCATTGAAATCAACAAAAAGAGATCTGCTTCCGAATCTCCCGTAGCTGATATCGAAACCTGGACTCGGCTTTTCGGGGAATTGTGAGACTGCCACCTGACCGTCCCCTAAGCCACAGCGCCAGATCCTTATATAACTGTCACTGTCATTTACTGCCTATATAGTACCTTGCGGTGTATGGCAGAGGGGGGGGGGGGGTTATAAGTCCTTGTCAGTTGGCGTAGACATGGGGCGCCACGCGTTGCCTCTGACGGTGGGAGACACCTATAGGTGTCACTGATCAGCTACCGCCCGCCTCAAGCTGGGCAGCCCCCAGCCAATTGGGTGCTGATCCGCCACAGCCTGCCTGCTTCAATGGGTGCTTGGGGCTAGGACAAAATCTGAATCGCAGGCTGTAAAACCAATGCACCAGGTACAAACAAAAATATAAATAGAAACCTCAAGCTACGGCTTGCAACCTGGAACGTGAGAACCATGTGTCCAGGATTTTCCACTGACTTGACCAATATTGACGATGTGAGAAAAACGGCTGTGATTGATGCCGAACTCAATCGTCTTAACATTGATATTGCTGGCCTGCAGGAGACTCGCCTCGCTGAGGAAGGGTCACTCAGGGAAAACAACTACACCTTTTTCTGGAAGGGTAAAGGGCAGGCAGAAAAAAGGCAACACGGTGTGGGCTTTGCAGTGAAGAATTCGTTACTGGGAATGATTGAAATTCCAGCAGGAGGAAATGAAAGACTATTATCCCTGCGCTTGGCAACCTCTTGTGGGTTTGCCACCATTATTACTGCATATGCACCGACACTCGATTCCTCTGATGATGTGAAGGATTTGTTCTATGAGGAGTTAGACTCTGTGATCAAGGCAGTTCCAAAATCCGACTACATTTATATGCTCGGTGATTTCAATGCTCGTGTGGGCAAGGACTCGAGTTCATGGCCAGTGTGCCTTGGAAAATACAACATCGGTCGCATGAATGAAAATGGGCAAAGGCTGCTGGAGCATTGCACCAGTAATGACCTATGTATTACAAACTCTTTTTTTAAAACAAAAGAGATGCATAAGGTCACATGGAAACATCCAAGATCCGGCCATTGGCACCAGCTGGACTTCATCATCACACGGAGACAACATCTGAACCATATATCATTGACTCGTAGTTACCACAGTGCTGACTGTGATACGGATCATTCTTTGGTTGTTGCAAGGGTTAGACTGAGACCAAAGAGAATCTTCACAGCTAAACACAAATCTAGCCCCAGGATTAATATTATTAACACTCATGATCCTGAAAAGTGCTTTCAGTTTCAACAGCAACTTGAAGACGCTTTCACTGATACACCAGAAAATTGTACAGTAAATGATAAATGGAATAAACTTAAGGAAACTCTTTGTAAAACTGCCGTAAAGGTTTACGGCACTGTGGATCATAAGAGGCAGGACTGGTTTGCGGCCAACAGCGAGACTCTGCAGCCCTTGATTGATAAGAAGAAGAAAGCTCTCTTAAGAAACAAGGAAAGACCAACGCGTAACACTCTGAGTGAGCTAAGGCAAGCTAGGAAGGATGTGCAAAAGGCTGCCAGGCAGTGTGCAAATGATTATTGGATCAAGTTATGTGAGTCCATTCAAATCGCAAGTGATAAGGGAGACATAAGAAGCATGTATGAAGGAATAAAGAAAGCCTGTGGTCCAGTGATCAAAAGAAGTGCACCATTGAAAACCTTGACTGGAGAAGTCATCACTGATAGGAAACAGCAGATGGACAGATGGGTAGAGCACTATTTGGAGCTTTACTCAAGTGAGACCAAACTAGCGGATAATGCCCTCAACGCCATAGAGGCTCTACCAACTCTTGACCACCTGGACACACTTCCCACCATAACAGAAGTTAAGTGTGCTATAAATGAACTTGCATCTGGCAAGGCTCCAGGTAAGGATGGGATTCCAATAGAGGTTATCAGGAGTGGGCAAGACACACTCACTATACAGATCCACCAGCTAATAGAGCTATGCTGGCGTGAAGGACAAGTCCCACAGGATTTCAAAGATTCAAGCATCATAACACTGTACAAGAACAAGGGCGATCGGAGCGACTGCAACAACTATAGGGGTATCTCACTTCTGTGTATTGTTGGAAAAGTATTTGCCAGAATTGTTCTGCGCAGACTTCAAGTCCTAGGAGATCAAGTCTACCCTGAATCACAGTGTGGCTTTCGACAGAACCGGTCTACCACTGATATGATATTCTCATTGCGACAAATGCAAGAAAAATGCCGTGAACAGAATCAACCACTGTTTATTGCCTTCATCGACCTCACAAAGGCATTTGATTTGGTCAGTCGTGAGGGTCTGTTCAAGGCACTAAAGAAGATTGGCTGCCCACCAACTCTTCTGTCCATTGTGGAATCGTTCCACACAGGCATGAAGGGTATAATCAAGTTTGATGGTGCAACTTCTGAAGAATTTGAAATCAAGAGTGGAGTTAAGCAAGGTTGTGTACTAGCTCCCACCCTCTTTGGAATATACTTTTCACTTCTACTGAAATATGCATTTCGTGATCAGGATGGTGGTATATACATTCACTCACGCTCAGATGGCGGCCTCTACAATGCTCAGAGATTGAAGGCTAAGACCAAAATTAGGAGGGTACTGATCAGAGAGTTGCTTTTTGCAGATGATGCTGCAGTTACGACCCACTCTGAGGAAGAATTGCAATGTCTACTATCTGCATTCTCCAATGCTTGTTCTGAATTTGGTTTAACAATTAGCAAAAAGAAGACACAGATTATGTCACAGGGTGCACATGGGGTACCATCAATCTTTATTGACGACGCCGAACTAGAGATAGTAGACCATTTTACATATCTAGGATCAGTGGTAAATAGCAAATTATCCCTAGATCAGGAAATCAACATCCGGATTGGCAAGGCAGCAACAACAATGAACAGGTTAAGAAAAAGAGTCTGGGAGAACAGGAAGCTTACTGCCAAAACAAAAGTCCTTGTCTATCAAGCCTGTGTCCTTAGTACTCTTCTCTATGGCAGTGAAACCTGGACAACTTACTCACACCAAGAGAACAATTTAAACAGCTTTCATATGCGGTGTCTGCGAAGAATTCTTGGTATTAAGTGGCAAGACAAAATCACAAATACTGAAGTATTGGAAAGATCAGGTTGTGTGACAGTTTATTCCATGCTCAGTCTTCGTAGACTTAGATGGATAGGACATCTTAGGAGGATGGATGATGGTAGAATACCAAAGGATATCTTTTTTGGTGAATTACAGATCGGTAAGAGATCTCAGGGTCGGCCTCTACTACGATACAAAGATGTGTGTAAGCGGGACATGATTGATACAGGCATTGATAATGCACATTGGGAGCAAGTCGCCGCTGAACGTGTTGCATGGAGGGCAAATATCAGAAATGGAATAAAGTCAAAGGAGAAAATTATTGCAGAAAAGTCACACACCAAGCGTTTGAGACGTAAGATGGTGCATGATGGTGGAAATGACCACGTGTTCACATGCACCCACTGTGAACGGACATTTACAGCGCAAATTGGCCTTATCAGTCACACTCGCTACCGCCATAGTTAAAAGTTATTATGCCTTTTTAAAGCACAAACTATCGTCTGTCAAGACGGCAAGGTGCCAATGATGGCAGAGGGGTCTTTGAGCCTGAGGAATTAAGGCCGCCTGGCTAGTGCAGTCGCCGCGAACTGTGCAGGTTAGGATTTTCTTTTTGCCCCCGACAGAAAAAAATCCACACCTTACCAAGGCTTCGAACCCGGGTCTTCCGAAGGAGAATCCGACATTCTAGCCACTCGGCCAGCCGCTCCTCTGTTCCAAACACACTGTTATATTAGAATTAGGGGCCCGGAGTGGCAAGAGCATTGGGCTGCAGACCAGATGGTCATGTGTTTACATACACTATTCCAATTCCAATTCCAATTTTCGACACACACAAAAAAAAACATTCCAAATTCGGTCTCGTCCAACCTGCTTCCTCAGCGTCGGTTATTGTTGAGATCCGTGGTTGTGTGGATTGATAGTCCTAATTCATACTGGTTTTATTCGTTCCGCTCTGTTTGTCGGATAAAGTTATTTTGTGCTGTCTGGTTATTTTCTTCTGTCTTATGGTGTGTTGTTCTCACCGGGGCTGGTCCCGGTTTACATACACATTGAGCCGGGTTTTAAAAACTGGCCTTTTCTAGTGGGCCCACCCAGCCTGAAATGAGTACTAAAACATGACATGGGAAGAGAAGGCTGCCGGTGTGACAATGATCACCTCACTCATCCAATACCGACTGGGTTATACAACTTTAGGGTTAGCACCATATACTCAAAGGCCTCAAGACATGAAAAAAGCGCCATTACATTTTAGTTATTTTAATACTAGGATTAGCTGTTGTGCGTTGCGTTCGGGTGTAAAAATTCGGTTACTAGATACGATTTACATGTTCTCATAGTTTTGTTTCCAGTGTTTTTCTGTTACTAGATGACAATTTTTGTCGAAACGTTTGAAGAATGTGTCTATGTTTTGTAGAGATTCCTGGTCAATTTTACACTACTTTGTTTTACATATTTAAAATATGTTCCATTACTTCTCATTATTAAAATAATTGTTTAGTAGAGGACTAAGTTAATGTGATAATTTATCGCCTCCAGGAATCATTTTGTAATACAATATCACGCGCTGACTACGGAAGAAAAGTGATTTTCAGTCAATAATGAGCCCAATTGGTCGCATTCCCAGGAAAGAATGCACAGCAGGCATCACTGTGGGAGGAAATTCTGGCACTAAAAATAATCGGGCCTACTGGCAACTCAGGGGTCCCGAGGAAGACAAGACAAATCCTCCATTACAATTAGACAGACCAGATATCTGTTCCGGTACTAATTGTCGGGCGTCCACCTCTCTCTCTCTCTCTCTCTCTCTCTCTCTCTCTCTCTCTCTCTCTCTCTCTCTCTCTCTCTCTCTCTCTTATTTCCCTGTTTCTCTTTGAGCTCTATCTATCTATCTAGTATCTATCTATCTATCTATCTATCTATCTATCTATCTATCTATCTATCTATCTATCTATCTATCTATCTATCTATCCATCCATCCATCTATCTATCTATGTCAAAGACTGCCTCATGATAGAACACCACCAGGACGTGGGGTCAACCTCAGATAGAGTAGAGAGAATATAGTGCCCGGGATCAGGGCAGGATAGATGATAGTAAGAGGGGGACTGTTGACTAGTCCTCACACGGAGGCGTTGACCAGATAGTTAGCACTACTGGTCACGACAGAATCACGCCTGCGTGATCGCTACGATCGCCACTCAAACCAAAGCCAGCTAATAGAAGCGTGCTAACTGACCTAGCACGCAAAGGGCCGAAGGGCGTATGAAGGTCCTTCCGCGTGGCGTGTAGCGACGCGAGTGAAGGAAGTCAGACTGGGGACTGACTCTGTAGTGTTCACATCGTGTAGAATAGATCTGTGTTTTCATATAGCCTAGTAGATAGAGATTAGCTATAGGGGTTAGGAAAACTATTGATAGAGAATATTGTGACTTTATGTGTGATTAGATAGCGACTGTTTTTGCAATTGTAAAGAGCCAACGGCAATAAAATGTACCATTTCATTCCTCGCACACGACTTGCAAGTCTCTTGTATGGTGTGGGAGAAGTAATCCGATGATGCCTGAAACATGAGGTGTTGACAATCTATCTATCTATCTATGTCGGTCGGTCGGTCTGTCTGTTGTCTTTCTGTCTGTCCCCGTCCATCCATACGTCCGTCTGTTTGTTTCGCTCGTGCTTCCTGCGTTTTCCTTGTTTAGTCTCTCTCTACATATCTTTCTGTCTCCTTCTTCGCTCTATCTCGTTCTCTCTCTCTCTCTCTCTCTCTCTCTCTCTCTCTCTCTCTCTCTCTCTCTCTCTCTCTCTCTCTCTCTCTCTCTTCTTCTCTTCTCCATCTCGCACTCAACCCACCGCAGCCTTTGATACATAAATTACCTTGTTTGGGGTGCACAAGAAAGTAGGCCAGGCATCATTCTATCCTACATGACTGTACAACACATATTTAGAATATGTAACGGAAAACGTCAATAGAGAATATATCTGTAACAATTCTGATCCATTTGTAACTGGTGAAATCTAATTCTAGACCTCACATATGCAGGTGACACAGTCCTCCTGTCGAACAGCGAACAGTGATTGCAACAGTTAAAGGGACGCAGAGGTGTTTCCAAGGCACCAGGGCCGGGTTATATACTGGCCAAGACCTACTGACGCGTCCTCGTCGAGCGACCTGGGCAACAGGCCCCTTCGGGGTCCTGGCTAAAGTCAGTAGGATCGTTGATTCCTCCGAAGTCGGAGAGTGTCTGCCTGTACGGCGAGGAACTACCAGTCTGCACACCAGTAAGCCAGACATGGGACAACGGATACTCACGCAAACCTCAGGTCCTGTATGACATCACACTGATGTTGGACAACAGGATGTCTTCATCCGACATACAGGACTTCGCGTTGGAGTTCAAGCCAACGAACACAAGCAAGCAAGCAACAGTTAATGCTGCCTATCGTAACCCGATGGACTCATAGATGCAGGATAACGACATCAGCAACGTGACTGGGCTGAAACAAGAATGTGGGACCCGTGGACCCACGTGAGAAAACGTTAACAATCGAACCCATAAATCAGCTGTCAGCATTCGGGGTAGATCTGCTAGTGGAGTGATTAAGTGATTCGTTCACGTAGGCCAGTAGCTAAAGAAGTGAATGAATTAGTAATGAATTAATCAACGGTGACAGAATCCTGTTATCATGGACAAGTGTGCTGCTTTCGTCAGCTGTATTGTTCCCGTTGGGGCGGGAGGGGGATAAAATGGTAGTGAAAGAAAGCAAATGCGATCAGAGGTATCGGCCTAGATAAATAGACAGGTATGCAATAAGAACCTTGTCAGGAGGAAGCACCTGTATCATACAGAACTGTGCATATTATTCCCTACAGGAGGAATGTTCCCTCACTCCCTGACCCTGTCTGTCAAAAAGAGGGATGTTTCCTCACTCCCTGACACTGTCTGTTAAAAGGAGGGATGCTCTCACACTCATTGACACTGCCTGTCAAAAGACAGCAAAGATCACAATCCCTTTCGAGACTATAAAAAGATGTCAACAAGCTGGAAATGAATGGGGCGAAGATAGTTCAACATGGCGGAATGAAACTAGCGACATCTTTATCTGCAGAAGATTGTGTCCCAGAGAGTATAGTTGGAGGAAATTGGATATGATGGACACCACTTAGGCCCTCAAAGAAGTGGATTAATACGTTGCTGAGCGTTGATTGGCAGTCGAAATTGCACGAGCGGGGAAAAGGTTATAATCAATCAATAACTTCACTTATCAGTAACCTTCTCGTCATTTGTGATATTCTACCCGTCGCCATTTTCTTGTGTAATACGCCGTCACAATGAACCCGATGACGTAACATCATGTTCACTCTTAGCTATTTTCTAAAATCAGAAATTACTTTCGCAGGTACTGATTGTCTCTCATAGAAGCAGAGAACAGAAGTAGGAATTAGAGGACACACCAGACCTTTAAATATTGAAATCATAGTGGGGAACACACCTGCATGTTAATCTGCCGTCTCTGAATGACGACAGCGCTCGCTGTATGAGCAAGCGGCGCTCACTGTATGAGCAAGCGGTGCTCACTGTATGAGCAAGCGGTGCTCACTGTATGAGCAAGCGGCGCTCACTGTATGAGCAAGCGGTGCTCGCTGTATGAGCAAGCGGTGCTCACTGTATGAGCAAGCGGCGCTCACTGTATGAGCAAGCGGTGCTCACTGTATGAGCAAGCGGTGCTCACTGTATGAGCAAGCGGTGCTCACTGTATGAGCAAGCGGCGCTCACTGTATGAGCAAGCGGTGCTCGCTGTATGAGCAAGCGGTGCTCACTGTATGAGCAAGCGGCGCTCGCTGTATGAGCAAGCGGTGCTCGCTGTATGAGCAAGCGGTGCTCACTGTATGAGCAAGCGGCGCTCGCTGTATGAGCAAGCGTACTTCGACATACGACGAACTAGACACGGTTAAAAAGGGTGTCTTTATTAGCCAGGTCTATCATCTGAAACCTATGCTGCTATTTCAATGACTGATTACTAATTCTTTACATATTCCGTTCTTGTGGGTTCAGGCAGATGATAGAATAGGCTAACGATGACACCTGCCCATTAGGCAACCACTAAAGAAGAAAATCGGGGCCTTTTACCTTAAATATTACAGAAATGTTCTTAGAATATCCTGGCCTGGAAGAAGAAAAAACTGACATTCTCCAAGATTTGAACACGGACACAAGCAGTCTCATAAGCTGTGTCAGGTCTCGGAAACTGGAATACTCTGACTATATTAAACGCGGCAGTGGTTTAGATAGAACAGCCATGAAAGGTATGGATGCGAGCGGATCGATTAGCTGCAAACCCTTCAACGGTTGGGACACTCATCACAGACAAGGCATACACACTGAAGACTGTCTATAAACGTGTAATAGTTGAAGACATGGAGCGGATGAAACAACATGTTCAAGGATGCTGGCATTAGGAGTCAGGTGTGGGTCTGGTAGAATGGGATGTATGACAGGGGGAAGTCGACGAGTTTACAATCGCTGTGTCAGTGGAACGATTAACATTTATACCTTGCCACATGTGCTGCGGCAGAGAATCTAGGGGTTTCCTTGCAATGTTATGATATCGATTCTTAAATCAATCCTTACATTATGTTTGGTCTTTATCTATTAATGATTAGCTCGTGTTTGATCACAACTAAATACTCATCATCATCATCATGAATATAGTCATCATCATCCACATCTTCCACTTTTGCAGTCCAGCGTCGTGGGAATAGATAGTTGACGCTCCAGGGCCCGATGGTGGCACTGGATAGTGTAATTCCGTATGATTGAACTAAATACTAATAAGTATAGCAGACTTGGTAGCTGTTGATTTCGTAACAGGCGAAAGAGATTGCAGGTGTCTCAAGATCATTCATCAGGGCCATACGCAAGACACATGAAATGTATGGACCATATCAACAGTAGAAGTGGAATAGAAAATATTGCCTTATATGAGAAGATTCTAGGCAAGGAAGACAGAGAAAGATGTGTGTGGAAAGAGGAAGACAGAGAACGGTGTATGTGGAAAGGGGAAGACAGAGAAGTGTGCATATGGAAAACTGTAATAACTGGGCAACAAATAGTAATGTAAGAAACACCAACTCCATCGACATATATGACAGAGGACTGCAGAGTCATGATCGCCCATGTCTGCTTCAGGCCAGACTCTTGAAGAGAAAGATCTCTTTGAGATGAATCTTTATTATCGTTCATGTTATTACCACTTTGCGGTGATCATTTGTTCAACTAAGTGCATTCAATGTTTCAATAATAGTTCCCAGTATGCCAGTTAGGGATGTGTAATTATTTTATTTAGCTTGCACTTGTGAGAAAACCAGGAAGACTGCGTCAGAGAATCGGACAATCAAAGAGAGATGATCCACGGTCATTGTCGCATCAGGGCTGCAGATAATCACTATTATACCTCAACCGAGACAGACATGGAGCATCGAAGGATCTGTCATTTCGAAGGAGTGCGCCCTGCGTTACTGCCTATCTTCCGGGTGTCCCAAACATCAGATCGTGCGTCTTTATACTATTTACGTTTGGTCAAAACATTCGAAAAAATACGACTACCCCAGTGGCTAATTCCATTTTTATTATCCCTATACTATATTCTGTTTATTTCTTATTCTCTATTCTGATTCCATTTTCAGTCTGACAACACAACATGCAATATCATGTATAACATTTTAAAACACGTAATCACGATTTTTGAGACTGAAAGCGTTAAGCTTTACATCGGACCACCTCGAGTCATGCCCTCTTTATAGTATGTCAATCTTTGTACATGGAGCCACTTCCTTTGAGCATTGGGTTGGGGTGTATTGGCAATGAATACGTCAAGCCCTTGAAGAAACTAGCATCACTCGAGACCTACTCTCATCTAACATCGTGTGTGCTGGGCGGAACCCTGACCCGGTTCCACTCGAACATGCCTGGCCACAGACGTGGGGTTCCAGTACCGATCTTGCGTGGCCCGCTAGTTTCTGAGCTCGGAGAGGGGAAGCAGATCTCGGCAACACAGTTCTTGTGAAAATTATGCTTTGGTACAGGATTGTTTTGATATAGGGATGCTTTGATACAGGGATACTTTGGTACAGGGATATGCGGTACATGGATGCTTTGGTATAAGGATACTGTGGTACATGGATGCTTTGGTACAGGGATACTGTGGTACAGGGATGCTTTGGTATAAGGATACGGTGGTACATGGATGCTTTGGTACAGGGATACTGTGGTACATGGATGCTTTAGTACAGGGATACGTTGGTACATGGATACTGTGGTACAGGGATACTGTGGTACCGGTATGCTTTGGTACAGGTATGTTTTGATACAGGGATACTTTGGTACAGGGATACTGTGGTACAGGGATGCTGTGGTACAGGGCTACTGTGGTACATGGATGCTTTGGTACAGGGATGCTTTGGTACAGAGATACTGTGGTACAGGGATGCTTTGGTACAGGAATACTGTGGTACATGGATGCTTCGATACAGGGATGCCTCGGTACAGAAAAGCGTCTAACCGAGTGGATAGAACGTCTCCCATTTGAGAGACCCGAGTTTGAATTCTAGGTAAGTAGATGTATTTTTTCTGTCAGGGCAAACAAGAAAACCCTAAACTGTACAGTTCATGGTGAATGCACTAGCCAGGCGGCCTTAATTCCTCAGGTCATACACTGCAAGGTACTATATGCATTAATGCCAGTTTTGACAGGTACAAAGGGATGTGCCCACAGAAGCACCAGTCCTATAGATGAACGCCCTTGTTGGGTCTCCTATGACCTGCACGCCAGTGCCTCAGAGTTTAAACTTCCAGAGAAGTGATCAAAACTCCGCAGCCGAGCAAGCAGGACATGGCGTTTCTGATCGTCAGAAATGGTCATCCTTCCGGGAATGTTTCAGCTCTTCACTATCCTGACCTTCTCTGGGGGTTGGGCCAACTGGGTCATGACTCCGAGTGTCTTTCTCTTGCCTTACATTTGTACCCTATTTACAACAACAACATGCGAGCAAAAACAAGGTTGAAAGACACATGAGAAATCACAACAATGCTGGAGAGAAGAGTAGTAATTATAATACAACCCTGTGTTTGTTTAAATGTCAAACACATACACTTAACATCGTAGTCTTGCGCGCTTACCGGTCAGCGCGACCTACATAAATGTTTCTGGATCGTCTAGCGGTGATTGATTGTGCGTTCAGTGTGTCAAATAATTACCCGGCTTTATCTGAACAGTTGCAGTAGTGCTCATGTACGGAAGATCTGCTTGCTAATTATATCATACATATTTGAGTGACTCGGACAGCCGGGGTAACTAACATCGATTGCCTGGAACAGTCTGGTGAAAGTTGAAGTTAGTTGTATGCCCTTTATAGGATACCGCAACCATCCCTACTATTTTTGGCTGTTTCTCATTTACTAGCAGAATTTTACGTTCAATATTTTGCAATTGCTTTCGGACGATCGACGCTCATGTCATCAAAATCAACGCAAGACGGTCTTGCTAAATTTTAAAAGTTCAGTTCGTAGCGCAATATCAACTGTAACGATAAAAAGTAGTGAATTGTTACATATAACCTGCACTTGTTAATGGATGTGAAACGTGATCAGTGAGCAGAGAAGTTGAAAAATATCTAATTGCGGTGGAAATGTTGTTTCTGAGCAAAATGCAAAGAATACCATTGACAGACAGAAAAATCAATGACCAAGTCCTACCAGGAACAAATGAAAATCGTAAACTGATTAGAGAAATTAGAAGTAGACAGTCACAATTTGTTTGGGCCACGTTAGAGAAGAAATAAATTGGAGAACTTGTTGACAACTGGCAAGATTGAGGGGAAGACAATAAGGGGAAGGCAGAGGAGTAAATACCAGAATGGCTTCGCCACTTGGCATGGTCGAGACAAGAACACTGAGCTAATCCACGACTCCGGTGATCGAGTGAGATGGCGAAACGTGACCCTACTATGCATTGTCAACAGCTTGCTATAATTCGGAGTTGTTAGTTGAACCTGGTGTCAAGTTAGTTAATTAGTTGGTTAGTTAGTTAGTTAGTTAGTTAGTTAGTTAGTTAGTTAGTTAGTTAGTTAGTTAGTTAGTTAGTTAGTTGGTTAGTTAGTCGACAGATCATCCTCATTGCACATCGAACAATTCAGTCCATAAGTGCTAAGATCCCCTCCTCAGTAAATCCCGCAGCGTGTAGCGGCTAACGACACAGGTTCTGTATTGGTTTATTAATCTTCTTTAGCTTCCTGCATAGCTTTCTTGTTTGGCCACACCTCTTTTAACTTGCTGTTCTCGCAGTATGACCATGGTTGTAGATTCACAGTCAACATTTGGTTCTCGCAAATGACTTACTTCTCGTAGAACATTCAGTATATCAGCCTGGCCCATGGCTCGTCCGCCCTCTACAGTAGCCTTACCTGCAATTTTGTCAGTTTGCTCATTTCTTTGTACGCCCGCATTCCCTGGCACGAAAATGAAACTAATCTTTGACAGCCGTGACCGATCCAGAGACCACTGTCTTCATATTCACCGCATCGCTATCTTCCTGGGCATACTCATTGAGTCACTAAGTGTTTACACGAATCAGTTAAAGTGGTCGACTTTTTAAAAACTAGGTCTATTTTTTCAACAAACTGCCGGCAGTCACGGCAAAATCTCGGCTGTCTTCCTTAAAAGTTCTTCCTCCAACCTGGGCTGTCTGTGTCTCCTGTCAAGCGATTTTCTTTGTTACAAATATGTGTCTCCAGGCAAGCGACTGTCTTTGTTACATATCTGTGTCTCCAGCAAGCGATTGTCTTTGTTACAAATCTGTGTCTCCATTCAAGCGATTATCATTGTTAAAATATGTGTGTCCAGTCAAGCGATTGTCGTTGTTACGAACCATCTTACTGAAAGTTGATCTGCAATCCCTTCTTCATGTTTGGCTGGCAATTTTGCACCGTCAGTAACCAAAGGTGAAAATAAAAACAGCTGTCGTTAGCGGCGCGGTGCCGTTGAAAGACCATCTGTTCTGGTGTGAGAACTAACCTGGTTACGTGACTGCAGTTGGCGTCAACCGTAATTTACATATCAAACCTAGCCTATATTTTTGGTATCAGAAATCACGATGTCAACCACACACGCAACTGTGTTATTTCAATAACAGCAATTGATCTTTCTGTCTTATTGTGACATTCCAGCTACTCAGCGAAAATGCAATAAAACAGGTATGTGTGTGTGTGTGTGTGTGTGTGAGAGAGAGAGAGAGAGAGAGAGAGAGAGAGAGAGAGAGAGAGAGAGAGAGAGAGAGAGTGTGATTCTGCAACATCCAGCCTATAGTCCTGATTTGTCACCATGTGATTTTCATTTGTTCGGACCTCTAAAAAAAAAGCTCTCAATGGGCAACGATTTCAGATGCAGACGTAATGAACGCGGTAAACGCGCGCGCGCGCGTGTGTGTGTGTGTGTGTGTGTGTGCGAGTGTGTGTGAATATATATATATATATATATATATATATATATATATATATATATATATATATATATATATATATATATATATATATATATATATATATATATATATAGTAAACTCTACCAACAAGAGATATAATGCACCTCCTTTCCCGGGCTAGCCTACACAGTTGGTGTGTGCCGTGCTGTGCTGTGACCTGATTATATTATGGTATGTCTATCCACGGATGGGAAGTTCCAGTGCCGGTCTTGAACACCCCCGCTGGTTTCTGAGCGTGGAGAGGGCAAGGAGAGCTCCGCAGTCGATTCCTCGAGGGGGAGGGGGGGGGGGTCAGTTTGGTACCGGAGTGGGGGACACGTATATACACAACCTGACTCTGATAGATGCAACCTTTCTCATAGCTCAGGTGATCTGCTCGCCAACAGTTCCTTCTTCTGCTCCTTCTCCTTCCTCCCCTTCCTCCTTCTTCTTCTAATTTTTCATCATCATCATCATCATCATCATCATCTTCTTCTTCTTCTTCTTCTTCTTCTTCTTCTTCTTCTTCTTCTTCTTCTTCTTCTTCTTCTTCTTCTTCTTCTTCTTCTTCGTCTTCTTTCGCACCCTTGACATTGATTGTCTATATCTGCAATATTGTCTCTCGTATAAGCTTCATTGTCTTTCGTAGTTCACCCAGTGGCCCATTGAGTTTATCTTCCAGTTATTTTTCTAGCCCAGAAGGTTTGCCTAGATGTGTCGTAATTTGGCCAGTCTTGGAATATGTGATCGGCTATCTCCGGCGCTAATCCACTTAAGCGTTAAATTTATGCCCTGCAAGGGTCTGACAACCAACCAACCAAACACAAACCAACCAATCAACCAACCACCCTAGCTACCAACCTACCTACCAACCAACCAAGCAAGTTAAAGTTTGAGTTTTGTCAGACGTGGAAGACAATCTAGAAAGTAAAACAATACATAAGCAGACGTACCTGAAAGTTCCCCAAGGTTCTCTTCTCCAGGTCGGTGGGAGAGAAAAGAGCGAAACGAGCCCGAAATAAAGTCTACCAGGTCGAGAAATGTGGGGGGAACCAGTGAAATCCTGTCATCCTGCTCCTCGGGGATATCTTGACACTGATCTGTGTAAAGTGACATGTTCGTGCTGAACTGAATGTCACAATCACAATGTGTATGTTTGTTTCTGAGAGGCAGGCTAATCAATTAGGGTGAATGTCTCCATAGAAACGTGTGAAAAAGAAGGCAGAAGGTTGGCGAAAGAAAATGTGGGGAAATCCCCGAGGCTAATGGTCGTACTGGATTGATAAATGTATAGATGTTGATTCATAAATCGGGACATTAGGAAAAAGGGAAGAAGCAGATGTTAAGGATTCACACTACAATAATAGACAAATGACAAGGTTGTGGAACGCTGGTTCCAACCCTCCGAACGCATGCCTTTAATAATCACATTTTCTTCATTCATGTTATGGTATAAGCTTGGGGTCTTTTTCTATTGCTTCTGTTTCTTCTTTTCCTCCTCTTTCTTATCTTTATCTTCTCCCCTTTCTCCTATTTCGTTCTCCTCCTCTTATTCATCCACCTTATCTTCTTCCTCCTACACCCTTTTCCCCACTCCTCCTCCTCCACCACTTCTTCTTCCTCTTCTTCTCCTCCTACAACTTCTTTTTTTGCTACTTCTTCTCCTCCTCGTCTTTTTATTTCATTTTTAACTCTTGCTTAATTACAGCCATAGTGTTCACAAAGAAAATAAAAAGCTGTTCGTATACGAACAACAAATGATTACTCAAATACTTCCGAATACTGTATTCGACAAACAATACACGATTACTCAATGCATCGAGACCATAGCTATTAGGCATCTACAACCGGGATTGTGCAGACTGAAAGATTTCACAGTGACTCTAAGATTATAGTTCGGATAACATTGCTCCCCACTCGAACAATATCACAGACTATGTGAGTTGAGTTGAGTTGAGCTGAGTTGAGTTGAGCTGAGTTAAGATGAGTTGATTTGAGTTAAGTTAAGTTGAGTTGAGTTGAGTTTAGTCAAGAACCCTCATCACAGCACTAGGGACATGACCATAAGCGCCCTGTTTTCATCTTCAACAACCAGCGAAGAGTCCCAACATTTATGGTAGCAGTTGCGATCTCATTATGTGTCTGCCTGCCTTTCCTCGAGCACTGAGTGTCGGTCAAATTTTCTGGTCACTCCCTGCTGCACAATTTTGTCCAGATTGTGATAGTGTTTCTGTTCTCTTACACTTTCCACACCACCCCAAAGGCAACATTAGAGACTATATGTGTTTTATATTTAACCAAAATGTCATTCATCCATTCACTTCAGATTATATATAACTGTGCACCTGACGAAGTATGTCAGGCAATAAATCGCGCAGCCTGTTTTTTTTTCTTTTGTATGTAAATAACATGTATAAAATTGTAAACCAGTCATGTGCCAAGTATTATAAGGAACCCGTGATAGGTCTAGCAAATGGGGAATTTATTTTATCCTAGACAAAACTGCTCGAAATTCCAGGAAAGGAACTAGTCCCAGGATCTGAAACGCAAATTACTTCTCCCCACGACACCTAAAGTTATAAGTGGAAGACAACAACAACAACAACAACAACAACAACAACAACAACAACAACAACAACAACAACCTATTTTTGCATCACCTATTGAATGTTCCCTATCCTGCAGAAGTAATTAGTTTCTAAGTTAGTCGTTAGTTAGTCATGGTTCCAACTTCAAGGAAAAGGGTCACCCCATAATGCTCCGTTCCTATGCCAGTGAATATCACATATAATGCTCCTCAATGTCCCATGTGAACAGGGAAACAATTAGCGGTTTCCAAGTATCATAAAGTGTTATATTTTCAAGAATATCGTTATACACAGAGATTGCCTAGCACAATTGTGCATGTTGTGCAAAAAGTTCACAGCCATAAACATTCAGATGCTTGTAAATTGGAGGAAAACTGCGACCTTACAAATAATCAATATTCTTTTGGAGCACCCGATGTTTCAAAGACAAAAGAAAAGTGCTTTCCATAATAGCAGAAAGTAGTCGATGACGCGATTTCTGTAGTCATGGGCGTGTCTTCTATTTATTATGTGATGGAGGGCAGCATGATTTTTTGTATTACGAGTTGCTGTTGTTTCTGTCGTCGTGGACGCTGAGCCATGCCAAAACAGTCGTTCACTATTAACGACTTGGGGAATTGGGGACGTGATGCTTCGGTACAAAAAGCAAGAGGAGTTTGTATGGCACCAGGAGGTCAAACCAGATGAAACTTAGCATCTAGAAGAATATTTACTTCTAACTTGAAATCAATACTAATGTATGGATCAGACACGGGAAGAACGATTTAGAATATTACAAATAAAATACACTTCAGCCTTCACTAATTGGTGCCTCCGCAAAATAGAAGGACAAAAATGGCGTGATAGAGTCACCAATTTGGAGCTCATGGAGAGAACGAGACAAACATCAGTAAACCAAGAGCTGAAGAAAAGGTGAGGACATACACAGACAGAGCTGAGAATAGTATAAATAGAAAGGTGTTTTTCTGGAATCTACAGGGCAAGAGAAACAGAGTCAGACCCAACAACTCACGGAGAAGAGAAGTAGAGACAGACAGGAACATTATTGTAAGGTCATGCGCGGAGCCACATGGGATAGCTACAGTTAGAACGGCTTGCGGTGAGCTGCATAATCAACTTTGTTGCCCTGGGTTTGGGTTTTTTTTTTTTTTCAATGTGGCTCAGTCTCTTTCCGCAAAACGGCCTGCTTAAAGTGTCGTGCACAGCACGAACTCCGCAGCTCCAGCGACGATCCTCTAGGACTTCCGAAAAATTGATGTCTTGAACTTAATGCCCGAGTCTGGACACGAACCCTCGACCTTCGGAGCGCGAGGCACGCAGAGAAAGAAGACTAAAGAAAGGCAGGATTCCTAGAAGATGAGCCACGCGGGATATTCTGTATGACTAATTGGACAAATGGCACCAACACTAAAGAACAAAAATGTATCAATAGCTACTAAGAAAGCACTTTACAGCACAATCTTCCTACCAACTCTATGTTACCAATGCCAAACCTGGATGATGACAAGAGAGAGAGAGAGAGAGAGAGAGAGAGAGAGAGAGAGAGAGAGAGAGAGAGAGAGAGAGAGAGAGAGAGAGAGAGAGAGAAAAGAAAAAATCACAACAACAGAAATGGGATTCCTGAGAAGAATACTCAATGTATCAAGAAGAGATAAGATCAGAAATGAAGAAATCAGGACTAAAGTGGGGGTTATAGCAGCACTAGATGTTATTAGAAGGCAGCAAGTCACATGGTTTGGCCATGCAAGTAGGTTACCAACAAACAGTATACCACAACAAGCAATGATGCACAGACCAGATGGAAACAGAGGAAGAGGCCGACCATGTAAACGATGGACGAAGGGAATAGTAGAGTCCATGGGAATATTGATACATGAAGCTCATAATTGGGCACTCTCCCGCTGTTTATACTTCATATCTACACCGCAAGGTACAAGAGGAACATGATGAGATAAGATTAGATGAGATGAGAATGCCCAGTATCATTAAATAGAATTGGATATTTCCAGATATATTATAGTGGCTACATCTCTTTCTGGCAGGCGTGATGCTACTGATCTCATCAGCCACCGAGTCTCGACTGGTCTGTAACAATATGGGTTTAGCACCATATGCCCGAATGAACCCCATGCCGTGTAAGAGAGCCTCTAACATTTTACTTAGACCCCTTTCGTGCCCCTCTCTCTCCCGGAATGGATCATTTTGTAAAATGCATTTATTTAAAGTTTTCTTCGTCTAGGTACAGTTCACCCAAGTAACAGATGCTGCAATTCTCTGGAATAGTCCACTCAAATTAAGAAGTTCTGTCTATTTCTGGAATATTTCGCTCAAGGTATAAAGATCTGCTTATCTCTGGAATATTCCACGCAAAGTATAAAGATCTGTCTATCTTTGGAATATTGCACTCATAGTAAGAAGTTATGTTTATCTCTGCAATACTCCACTCAAACTATACAGATAGTTGTTTTCCCAAACAATTTTTCCTGTGGAACAACCTTAAGGCATTAAACTTTGCAAATTTTACAAGTAACCTTAAAATATCCCACCCGCCAGCTGGCTAAAGAAACAAAGACGCTCAACCAGCTAGACATGGCTAGAGCACTCAATTATGAGATTGTCGTTGTAGGATTGCACTGTATCCTTTCCATTTCCAAGTAATTTCTCTGCCTAGATAAGCCAGCATTTTGTGTAGCACCGCAGGCGCCCTGTTGTGAAAGTGTCTTTATTTAAATACAAATCCGGACCAGTATATCGATTTCTTTTAGTCGTGAGCAGATCCTACAACTGTCCCCAATTTTCTAGATATTGCGCTTCCATGCAGGATCTCGTGCCAACCGAAACTAATAATTTTCTTAAATAAAACCCCTTGACCTATATTCCCCAGTTCAGAAAACGTTTCCCTAAAAATAGTTCCCAAGCGTAAACACATTTGGGTGCTCACTGATTTAAATTGTTTACCTAAAAATAAAAACTCCTGTTATGGTCAATGGTTGCTCCAATCTTCTTCTTCTTCTTCTTCTTCTTCTTCTTCTTCTTCTTCTTCTTCTTCTTCTTCTTCTTCTTCTTCTTCTTCTTCTTCTTCTTCTTCTTCTTCTTCTTCTTCTTCTTCTTCTTCTTCTTCTTCATCCCATTCCTCTTCTGCTTCTTCTTCTTCTGACTTCCGGTCGCCAACATGGCGGTTAAGCATTGAACCGTCAAGGACTGTGGCGTGTTTATGCTTGTAGCTACGGTTTGCAATCGCATTTTCCTCATGTTGGCATGGTTCCGTCGCCTTGCTACTGGGTGAGTGCGTGGGTGACACTGCGAGCTGTGAAATTCGCGTGGAATACTTCTACATCTGTCCTGTACAGTGACCTGCATGTTCGGAACAATGGCTACCGGTTGTTGCTGAATTGACTGATTTGCCTTTTCGGTCCACGAGTGCATTTTTCAGGAGATTCCTGGGAGTCGGCGCTGAAGCTGCGGAGTTCGTGCTTTGGGCGATGCTTTCGGCGGGTCGCCCTGCGGTAAAAGACCGAGCCATGCGAGAAAACGCTGGTCAATGAGGTCTTTCTGGAGACTGCCGAGTTCATCGACGATGAACTGCTGTTTTCATGGATGAATTTCGTGTTGGCATTCTGGCGGCGGCATTATGCACAGTGTACCTGTGCGGGCTGTTGGATTGCCGAGACTCCTGTCTATTCCACTTTTCACATTGGACAGTGGGGAGCATTTTGTGTGATATTCACTGGCACAGGAATGGAGCATAATGGGGACAACCCGTTGCCGTGAAGTTGGAACCTCGACTAATTAACTAACTTCTTCTTCCTCTCCTCCTTCCTCTTCTTCTTCCTCCTCCTCCTTCTTATTCTTCGTCCTCTCCTCCTTCCTCTTCTTCCTCCTCCTCCTCCTTCTTATTCTTCTTCCTCTCCTCCTCTTTCTTCTTCTTCTACTAACTCTCCTCCTCCACCTCCTTCTTCTCCCTCCTCTCATCCTCCTCCTTGTTTTTCTTATTCTTCTTCCTTTCATTTACCTCCTTGTTCTTCCTCTCCTCCTCCTTCTTTTTCCTCTTCTTCTACCTCTCCTCCTCCACTCCTTCTTCTTCTTCTTCTTCTTCTTCTACGAGCGTTTTGACTGGGAGCGAGTCATGCTATCTGATATTGTAACGAATTTAGTGTTGTTTACATTATTATTGTTTGCCCAGCTGTTAAAACTTTCCACATACATCCTACACTGTACATACCTCTCTTGCCAGTATTTACCCATAACAAGCTACTTTCTCTAGTCCACCTTTTCTATTGACATTCCCATACATTTCATTTATCTTTTCTCTGTGGCTTTGATGTTTAGTTTAGTCGACGGATCAACATCACGGCACACGGGTGTAACCCATAAGTACTCCGTTCTACTCCTAACTTAAGCCTGAGTCAGGAGAACCTCAGCTCAGAGCACGAACACCGTAGCACCGGTGAGGATCCTGAAATACTGTGGGTAGATTTTAAACTCGAAATTTTGCCCAGGCAGCGCCGTTAGGCTACTCTTTTTCGATTTCCAACTGCCAAAAGATTTGTTTACGTGCGCAACAATACACACTGGCGTCCGATCTCACCACCCAAAGACCAGGGGAAATTGTTTTTTTCTAGAAGCCCACGTGACAAAATCCCGGCCCTCACCGGGGCTTGAAGCCGGAACCTCCAGCACTCGAGGCGGACACCATACCTCGAGACCACGATCTATCTTATGGTAATACTTGAAGCTGTGAATACCGCTTTTTTTTTGTCTGTCTACGATATTCTCTGTCTGCGATATTCCCTGTCTGCGATATTCCCTGTCTGCGATATTCCCTGTCTGCGATATTCTCTGTCTGCGATATTCTCTGTCTGCGATATTCCCTGTCTGCGATATTCCCTGTCTGCGATATTCTCTGTCTGCGATATTCTCTGTCTGCGATATTCTCTGTCTGTGATATTCTCTGTCTGTGATATTCTCTGTCTGTGCTATTCTCTGTCTGTGATATTCTCTGTCTGTGATATTCTCTTTCTGTGATATTCTCTGTCTGTGATATTCTCTGTCTGTGATATTCTCTTTCTGTGATATTCTCTTTCTGTGATATTCTCTGTCTGCGACATTCTCAACCTTTTTCGCGAAATCTACGTCTTCCCATTTCCATTACTGATTGTTCCAACAGAAAACGTCTTTCCCCACAGCGGCTGTCCCTGGCTGGAGGACAAATAGCACAAAAATGTCGTGATTGTAACTGACTCACAGAGCATGACATGTGAAGACAGGTATACTTGAGACAGAATGTCAGGCTTCAGTTTAAAAATCAAAGATGGGGAGCATCTGTTGGATATCTTCCCCCCCCCCCCCCACCCTTCCCCAGGACATGCTGGTGTGTTGGGAAACGAGTAGGGGGACAGATTGGCTGCCTCCGCACGGCTGGGTGGTGCATGATAAGACATTTGTCGTCGGGACAGTGGGATTAGGTGTATAGCGTGGATGCACAGATAGGTCATTCTAGCCTGGAGATGGAGTGACCAGTGGATGTAGCAAACAATCAGTACTTAGTTTTAAAATATGACTAAGCTATAATATTCTTAAGCCGAGTGGCTTTGAGTTTGCACAATGCTACGTTTATTTTATTTTTAAATCATTATATTAAATTATTATCTTAAAATGTCACTTAGCTAGGACAATGAAGGGTTAATTCTACAATCCAAATTTAGTAACACCGTGAGTTCAACATAGTTAGATAGGACTGATCGATCGAATGGGTTAAAGCAGGATTATATTGATAAATATAAAGTTCAAAACAACGATTACTTCAAGCAGAAGATGTCAGGGCAATCTAAGAATAGATGCGAAGGAATGTTAAATCGTTGACTCGATAATGATGGAAGGATAGAGAGAAAGATCAAGACACTGAATGAGTTGGCGGTAAAAGAGAAGCCACGTATTTGCTGAGAGCCCGCAACAATTAGTCTACAACTAAATTTAATCTAACACAAGGAGTCCCTGTTTCAAAACGACAAAGCAAGTACTTGGGGTTTATATCGATTGATGGGTGGAAAAGGTAAAGAGAATCTCTTTTGATGAGTTGAATGGAGTCAAGATCCGACTACACAGCACTCGGGAATTACTCATGCCTTTCCGTTCAAATCTTCGCGGAGTATGGAATGTCTGCCAGATCCTCTGGTCACCATTCTCTCCAGTTTGAGTTGAGTTGAGTTGAGTTAAGAGTCGACATCACTGCACTCAGAACATTCCCATATGTGCTCCGTCCCCTCGTTCAACAGCCAGCGAAGAGTCATACTACTAATCGTTTCCACCGCTATCTGATTTAAAGTTCTCCTGGTCTTCCCTCTCAGTTTTAAGATTCTTCCAGAACCCCTATCGATCCCCCGCAATCTCATTCTTTCCACATTCTCAGTCTGTTCCCCCCCCCCCCCGTCTCCACCTGGTCTCACAAACGCATGACCACCTGCCCCTTGTCCCTAGGCAATCTACCACCAATTGGTGCATTCCCTGCCAGACTATCAGCCTGTTCATTCCCCCCGCACCCCGCAAATGATGACATCTCACGGAGTGAGACTGACTAGAGAAATTTCTCCTACGCGGTACCAAAGTACCATCTTACGGTGACTGTGTAGAGGGAATCTCTTTCACCTCTTCAAACTCAGAAAATAGACGTGTGCACACGACACGATTAATCGTGGAACTTGACATCTGTGGGAATACATGTTCCCGCTGTAACCAGGCCTTGTTCCACACAGCACCTACAGAAACAGACTACCTACGATCAGACTAAGTCAGGTCATATTTCCCCTAGTGATGTGAAGTATTTGGTTGTCAACAGACACCAGTCAAATACCAATATGACTAGCAATAAGATATCTCACATTCCTTTCAATGCTAATTCTCGAGGTCAGCGTGGCCGAATGGATAAGATTTCTCGCTCTTAAACTACCAGTATGCTGATGCCGGGGTAGCTAGTTCAACCCTTACACTGTGGTATTGGACTAAAAATGTTGACTTCTCTTCCTTGGGGACGTAAAATACAAGCACCTCAGAAGTCGTAGTGGGTTAGCCTGATGGCGAGGGACACTGGTAATATAGAAAGATAATCCACACGCAAATATCAGTAAGTGCAGTTGAGGTACAAGCACTTGTATGGACTACGCTTGAGTCTAATTCCTAACAGCTAATTCAATCTTCGTTTAGAGTAGCGAGTCTCACACACACGCGGGAAAAGAACAGCAGACGGCACATAGCCACCAGGAACCAATGCAAGGAAATCACCTTGAACAGGCTCAATGAGACGGACTGTCTCCAGGGCATGTTCCATTAGCATCTGGGTCGATGAAGAGAGTGAGGAAATACAAGTTTGCGTGTTATAATTATCTTGTTAAATTAAGAGTTATCTGCAAACTTGCAGGAGTTTATTCACCGAAGTGAAATACCGAAATGGAACATGGTTAAATCGGTACTTTTCCGGTTTCCGGTGTCGAGTCCGACATGGCTGTGTAAAAGATACCGTAATTCCATGAACAATGTTACAGTGGGGCTGTGAAGTTATATAATTTCACATACACAAACTTCACATGACCTTCTTCTTCTTCTTCTTCCTCTTCTTCTTCTCCTCCTCCTCCTTCTTCTTCTTCCTCATCTTCGTCTTTCTTTCTTTCTTTCTTTCTTTCTTTCTTTCTTTCTTTCTTTCTTTCTTTCTTTCTTTCTTTCTTTCTTTCTTTCTTCTTCTTCTTCTTCTTCTTCTTCTTCTTCTTCTTCTTCTTCTTCTTCTTCTTCTTCTTCTTCTTCTTCTTCCCCACCTCTCTTCTTCCTCCTCCCCTCTTCTTCCTCCTACCCTCTTCTTCCTCCTTCCCTCTTCCTCCTCAATATCTTCAACTTCTTTACAATCCCGACACACCGGGTTTTAATTTGGAAGCAGACCACCTGGGTTGATTTTCACAAAGGTTTGAACGTAGGCCTTCCAGAACACAATGGCAAACTTGTACTTGTCCATCCATCCATCCATCATATGCCATGCCGATAAGCGTGGGTGGTCATGATTCGCCATTTCACTCGATCACTAGAGTCATGGATCAGCTCATTGCTCTTATCTCGAGCATGCCACGTGGCCAAGCCATCCAGACTTCTCTGTCTTCCCTTTGTTCTCTTCCCCTCGATCTTGCCAGTTGTCACCAAGTTCTCCAATTCATTTCTTCTCATAACATGCCCAAAAACGTTGACTGTCTACGTCTAATTTCTCTAATCTACATGTATCTAGAACAATTACCCCAAAAGTTAGTTGCATATCCTTTACAGGACGTCTCAATCAACTCTCTCTCTCTCTCTCTCTCTCTCTCTCTCTCTCTCTCTCTCTCTCTCTCTCTCTCTCTCAGGCTTCTCTGTACCCACATATTCCAACTATATTGCCGGTGGTCTGATGTTAACACAACCACTGGAAGATTTGATCCTCAAATTCGTGGTATAGCAATTAACCTTACTGCCTCTATTCCATAGAGAACAGTAGGAGTGAAGCCTCGCATTTGTAGACCTACCCACTCCGCATTCCCCATGCGGTATATCGCATGCAGTTTTCCCTCTCTCTCTCTCTCTCTCTCTCTCTCTCTCTCTCTCTCTCTCTCTCCTTACATCTTGCTTCTCTGTGCCTACCTACTTCACTTGTATTACCAGTGGTTGGGTCTCACACAGCCCCAACAACTCGTACACTGGACGAGGGGCTCCTGAAGTGTGCTTTGTAACAATCAACCATACTGACTATTTCATAGGGTACAGTACGAGGGAAACGTCGTACGTGTAGACTGACGCGCCCCACATGCCTCATGTGGTATATCACTGGCACTTCTCCTCTCTCTCTCTCTCTCTCTCTCTCTCTCTCTCTCTCTCCTTACATCTTGCTTCTCTATGTCCACCCACTTCACTTGTAGTACCAGTGGTTGTATCTCACACAGCCCTAACAACTCAAACACTGGGCGAGAGGCTCCTGAAGTGTGCTGTGTAATAATCAACCATACTGACTATTTCATAGGGTACAGTACGAGGGAAACGTCGTACACGTAGACCGACGCGCCCCACACGCCTCATGTGGTATATCACAAGCACTTTTCCTCTCTCTCTCTCTCTCTCTTTCTCTCTTTCTCTCTCTCTCTCTCGCTCTCCCCTCTCTCTTTCTCTCCCTCTCTCTCTCGCTCTCCCCTCTCTCGCTCTCTCTCCTCCTCTCTCACTCCCTCTCTCTCGCTCTCTCTCTCCCTCTCTCACTCCCTCTCGCGCTCTCTCTCCCTCCCTTGATCTCTCTCTTGCCCTCCCCCTCTCTCGCTCTCACCCTCCCTCACTCTCTCCCTCTCTCTCTCCCCCTCTCTCCCTCCCTCTCTCTCCCTCTCTCTCTTCCTCTCCCCTCTCTCTCCCTTTCTCTCTCTCCTTCCCTCTCTCTCCCTCCCTCTCCCCCTCTCTCTTCTCCCTCTCTCTCCCTCTCTCTCCCCCCTTTCGCGCTCTCTCTCTCACTCTCTCTCTCCCTCTCTCTCTCCTCTTACATCTGGCTTCTCTGTGCAAACCTTCTTCACGTGCATTGCCAGTGGTTGGATCTTACACAACCCCAACAACTCTAGGACTGGGCGAGGGGATCCTGTAGCGCGTTGTATGACTAGCAACCATACTGACTATTTCGTAGGTTACAATATACCCCATGTGGTAGGTCGCAGGCACTTTTCATCTCTCTGTCTCTCTCTGTCTGTCTCTCTCTCTCTCGCTCTTCTCTCTCTCTCTCTCTCTCTCTCTCTCTCCCTCTCTCTCTTCTTGCATGTCCACATACACTAGCATTTTGTCTGTTGAAGTGTGTCTATGTGAGTACGCGTGTTCATGCATACCAATCCACCCAGACCAACAACACAATGGGGTCGTGGTCAATTTTACACGCCTCCTACCCCGCCCCCTTCTCTCTATGTGCTCACTGTACCGTAACATCCAGCACCGCTATACAAATACACCCAAGTTTTCCGTAGTCATTCAAAGGTCCGTACGTGAGGTGAGTATACAGTTTTTTTCTCTATAAACAGTTTTTCTATTAAACATTTTCTTCGACTAACATTCTTTTCAATTAACATTTTGTCAATTCTCATTTTCTCTTCATTGCTTCCATTTTTCCATGCATTTGTTCCTCTCGTCCTGTCATCACCTTCTAATGTAGTCACAGGAGTTCTCCTTGACTGTATGTTGTGTTTGTGAATGTGTTTGTTTGCTGATGAAGGCTAACCGCCGCAACGTTCTGTATGTGTCGTAACTCTGTTATGTAAAGCTGCACTACTTTGTGTCATTTTATATTGTTCAATCAACCCCAGCATCTTTGGCAGTTTGTGATTTCTTGGCAAGTTTAGGTTCAGTAGTTTGAAACTGTTTTGTGAACGAGCGGCACTCATACCATTGTATGAAATTCAACGCTAGACGGTCTGCTGCCAAATCGCCCCCGTAGCTGTGTATCGACCGCTGTATGCGGGATTACGAATTATGTCCGTAACCCCTTCGGCGTAAAGTCGGCTTGAAAAATCACAAACAGCCCATGAATACTGGGGTTGAGTGTAACGCCATGTGAAGGAGATGTAGCTAACTTGAACTTGTTCATATCTTATTTGTTGTTCACCTGTTTAAACCATCCTCAGACATCGATCTGTGTTTTCTCCACCTCGTTTTCCCAGTATTTTCCCATATAAAAAAGAAAGAAAGAAAGAAAGAAAGAAAGAAAGAAAGAAAGAAAGAAAGAAAGAAAGAAAGAAAGAACGAAAGACAGACAGAAAGAATATTCAAGACAAATGTGTGCGGTCTGACAAGACAATGGCACTGTGCGCTGGAATCTGTCATCCCAGGCCGTGACTGACTTGTGTCAGTGTCACAAGTATTTGAATACTTGAGATCAATAATTACCGGCGCTGCTTAATTAGGTGACCGCAGGCTTGTGTTGGGTGTTGTGTTTCATGTATTGTGTTTGATGTGTGTGCGTCTGTGAGTCTGTGAGTTAATTTACGCAGATCAGGTCTATCCGGGTAGGTTTCATATTTCTTTCTTTGTTTATTATATCTGTTTATTATGTTATTATTATCTCTCTCTCTCTATGTGTTCTCTCTCTCTCTATGTGTTCTCTCTCTCTATGTGTTCTCTCTCTCTCTATGTGTTCTCTCTCTCTATCTCTCTCTCTATATGTTCTCTCTCTCTATGTGTTCTCTCTCTCTCTATGTGTTCTCTCTCTCTCTCTCTCTATATATATATATATATATATATCTCATTCTTCTCTCTTTTTCTTTGCTTTTCTCTCTTACCTCTCTTTCTGTTTCTTTTTCTATTTCTCTTCTTTCTTTTCCTCTCTTTTATCTCTCTATCTCCCTTTCCATCTCTCTCCCTGCCTTTCTCTCTTTTATCTATCACTCTGTCTCTCTATTTCTGCCTTCTTTGTCTTTTTCTTTGCTTTATGTTATCCCTGTCTGTTATTCTCTCCCTCCCTCCTCTTTCGTTCTCTGTTTTCTAACTCATTTTGTATTTCTCTCTCTCTCTGTCTCTCTCTCTCTCTCTCTACCTCTCTTCTCTTAATTTCTTTGTTTTTTTCTCTTTCATCTGTCTTTTTCTCTCCCTTCTATGTCTCTTTTTGTTATCTCTACTTTATCTCTCCCTCTATCTTTCTCTCTTACTATGTTTTTTTTCTCTTTTACTTCTCTCTCTCTCTCTCTCTCTCTCTCTCTCTCTCTCTCTCTCTCTCTCTCTCTCTATCTCTCTCTCTTTCTCTATCCTCAAAAAATCCTCCTAAAATAAAGTTTGTTTGTTCGTTCGTGTCACAAAATAAAACCTTGCGTTTACCCAGTTGATTATTATAGAGGCTTTCTGATAAAACGGACTATCTGCCAGCGACAACTATTTTAACTAACAGAGTGAGACAAATCCCGGCATCGCTTTGACAGTTTGTCAACATTTGAATACAGATGGAACCCGTGGGATCATGGTGGCAATCTGATGTCGCCCATCACATGTCGGGCAAAATTAACAGTTGCAGATGTGTAGGGGAAGTGAATAAGCTGAATCATACATCGCTTTGACAGATTATAAACAAGTCGGATTGGAAGCGGAAGTACTCAGCTCGGAAGAAAACAGTCCGTCTGTCAATTCATAGTTTCCGGACGGAAAGAAGATTGGCAGCTTGTTGGGGAAAACTGTTGTTGGGATCATACAGTAACTCGTTAGTTTGTTGGGGGAGTCCAAACTGATGACAACTTTGACATTGATGGAGCCAGGGAAAATCGATTCTTGACAATGGATGATATGTCCAAATAACACCTGTGTGGACCGGAAGAATACTGTCACGTGACCAATTTTAAGTTTTGCCAAAAACCAGGATTGGAGAGGACAGTTGAATTCAAACCTTGGATTTTAGCAGACGTGCTTCGGCACTGTGGTTCTGATGGGAAGATGTCTACCGTGTGCTAATTTAGTTAATTTAAATTTACACGTGCCTGTCATGGCAAGAGTGGATGTAATTTGATCTAACTGCAGTGTTGCCTAAGGTAGAACCTATTATAATTAGTTCTAATTAATATAGGCTGTAGCCTTGTTAAAACTAAAGTGTGATGATTAGCACTGTTAGTGGTAAACTAGCTAGAGTAGGGAAGTGATACTTGACTCTGTTAGTTGAAAATAGATTAGTGAAGTGTTGATAAGCTTTACTAGTTGAGAATTGAGTAATGAGGGATAATTGGGATATTCCAGTGGGTGCTCCCTGGGGGGGGGGGGGGGGGTCCGGCATTCTGTTTGCTGATTTTTTTTTCTTGTCTTGGCCTGATGATAACCTATGTGGTCAGTTCATCTGTCCCTGACAGGTTCACTGTATTGTCTGAGCGAGGCCGATGGCCACGATCATCTAATAGAGATCAGTGACGGGGAGGCTATCACCGGTTATATGATTTATGTTACAGGTTTCCTCTGGTTGGAATGAAGAACACGGAACCCAGGCAAAATCCGATCCCGGATAAAGTTTGGCGCAGGAAGATTGGCCAGCAACTTTACAACAGAGCTTATGCTAGAGGAAGATGATCAACATTGCTCAGTGGAGCTGAATGGTATATGTATCCTACAGGATAAATACCGAATGAGTTTAGGTCATACCAGTTTTAACACACCAGTAGTGATGGATATTCAGTTCACTTATGACTAGAACAAAAATAAAGGACTCTATTGGAGTATAGACAATAACTGTTTAATAGTGAGAACTAGTGAACATTTATCAAGAGACAAAAAGTCTTGTTCAAAGGACAGTGTTCCATGTTTGTTTCACTGCGCCGGAATTATGAAGCCGGAGTTTCTATAAACTATTAGGAACAGTTGCGTTAGGAACAATAATAGTTTTTTTCCACGGATTATATATTTACATGGGATTCAGATCTCATGGTCATCAGAGTTCCTGGAGGAGGACAAGTCTGGAGAGAAGGATACGACTTCGGTGAGGTCTAATGTACTGACTCGAATGATGTCGTGTAATCCTTGCCATGATGTGTGCACTATGATCCTGAACTTTGAAGGCTGACACATACATTTATGTTATAATACACGACACACATTGTCTTCGCATACACGTCTCATATACGTTACACTTCTCTTTTAATAAATTAATCTTTATTAATTTTTAGAAGCAAGAGTTGTTGAGTATGTTGCGTTGGGGAAGTATGAGAGGGGGCATAGTACGACAGTGAGAGAGTGATAGGAAGGTGTCCACGGGCTGATGGAGTGTGTTGGACGGAAGCTGGTGGATTCTCCAGGATATTGATAAGGAAAAAAAATATTATAATGTGGGTGTTGACTCTCTTCACTCCAGGGACGACACTTTAAAAGGAGGACACGACATTATTGGGGGCTCGATAACGGAATCTTTGGACAGCGGGATCTCCCGTAAACGGAATCCTTGGACAGCGAGATTTCCTGCAAGCAGGAACCTTTGACAGTGGGATCTTCTGACAACGGGGTCTTTTGACACGGGATCCTTAGTTATAAGAGGGAGATATCATATTGGAGAATCCAGCTAGAGTGAATGTGGATAGGGGTTAGGACTAACATCTTACCTGTTCACACTTCACACGTCTGCATAGGTCTGTGGTCCTGATTCTACTCTTGTCACTGAGTGAATGTGCTGTGTGTGGTAATATCTATATTTATAGTACTTGTTCATATATCTGTATAGTAATTTGCAGCTATATTGTACTCGACCTGCTAGCTTACCTCTCTGTAAAATGGCCACCCCTAAACTAAGCACTTTAGAATTAAAGGCAAAGGGGGAAGAAATGGGACTGTCGGGTTCTGCTCTAACGGATTACATACAAGAAGTGGAGAGAGAGTATCGTCAAGCAGAACGGGAAGATCGAAAGGCCGAGTTGGAATTGAGAAGGGTGGAGTTGGAACAAGAAGCTAAGAAATTGGAAGTTGAGCAAGCAGCTAAGAAATTGGAAGCTGAGCAAGCAGCTAAGAAATTTAAAGCTGAGCAAGCAGCTAGGAAACTGGAAGCGGAGCAAGAAGCTCAGAAAAGGGAGCACGAGTACCGGATGAGGGAACTCGAGTTGAAGAGTCAATCTAATGGAGAAACTGAGGGAGCAGTTGGAGGTTCCTCCATCCCAGGCTCAACACCAGTAGGTGGACATGGGTACCATGCTATGAAGTTTCCTTTAGCGGTCTACGAGGAGGACAAAGAGAAGATTGACCAGTACCTTCAACGCTTCGAGGCTATGTCAGTTGCTATGGGTCTGGAGCGTAACAAATGGAATCTCAAGCTATCCCAGGGTTTACGCGGGACCGGTTACGAGGTTTATTCTCGCCTGCCACCAGGACATGAGAACAATTATGACGAATTAAAGACGGCTCTGCTGAAACGATTCGAGGTTACGTCACATACCTACCGGAAAAAATTTCGAGCAGCAAAACGAGAACCGGGGGAGTTGTTTGCCGCCTACAGTTTGCGTCTAAAATCGTATCTCCATAAGTGGATGGATTTGGCTGGGTTCGCACATGACTATGAGAGTCTGGAAGAACTCATGGTGGTCGACCAGCTGAAGAAGCAAATGTCTAAACCTCTCAGGGCGTTCCTGGGAGAACAAGGAGCGGAAAGTATTGACCTCGTGACAAAATTAGCAGAACGGTTCGTCGAGGTACATGGGGAGGCAGGGGAAAACCTTTCCACCAACACCAAAAGTCAAGAGAAACATGACAAGAAGAAAGCCAAAAACTCAGGAACCAAAAAGTGGGAACCTTATGTGCAAAAATCAGAGGATAGTTCAGAGAAGAAGAAGGAGGGAAGCAAGAGCACTTCAAGCTCTACACCAAAACGACCGTGGTCGGAGAATTGGTGTTCAATTTGTAAGTCACCCTCTCACAATACGAGGGACTGCAAATCGAAGGCTAAGAACCCTCACTTCGCAGCATGTCAAGTGACTTCCAAGGAGGTTGTCACGGAAAATGCCAAGGTCAACAAGGAAGCTCGCCACCAGGAGAGCTCACTCAAGTCCGGCACTAGAAAATCTAGGACAGGGAAATGGTGCAACCAAAGCAAGTCGAATACGCACAATGCTATTGACTGCAGGGAAAAGTCAGGAGACACTCAATTCGTCGGGTGCCCGGGGAAACCTAAGGTGGAGCCCACCGAACAGGTCGAGGCCGAGGAAGAGACTCCAGACCAGGAAAAACCCCCTGTAGTAGAATTGGTAGAGGTTAACGGTCGTCAAGTGGAGTGTTTATACGACACAGGACTGGACGGGGAGGTCGTGATTTCTGCGGATCTGGTACATCCAGAACAATTCACAGGTGAAACCATGGAGATACAGCCTGCACAGAAGAGTGCTGTTGTCATGAAGTTGCCCATTGCTAATGTGGAGATTCGGTCAAGGTACGTCACCGGCACCATCAAGGCCGCTGTATTGACCGATCCCATTTTTCCAGTCATCCTAGGTTGCCGGTATGTCTTTCTGGGAATGCCCAGGGAGCCAATCCATATGGGAGCAATGCAGACTCGCTCTCAGACGAAAACGGAAGAGGCAGACGCAATTGTGACTAACCCAATGCCGGGGGAGCTACGAACTGCCCAGAGTGAGGATGATACTTTACGTCCTTGCTACAGAAAGCTGCAGAAAAGTGCTGATCCACCAGGACGGGGGCAGTACTACATGAAGAATAGGATACTCTACAGGAGAGCAGGAAGGGGAGACAACCTATACGGTCAGTTGGTCGTCCCGAAAGCTCACCGGTCCCAGATTCTTCATATGGGGCATACCATCTCCTTTAGTGGACACATGGGTATTGCCGCCACCATGCAGCGGATTTCCTGCCACTACTATTGGCCGGGAATGACAGATGATGTGCGTCGGTATGTGAAGTCATGCCCTGAGTGCCAGAGGGTGGCACCGAAATACTGGACAGCACTGGTGGTGTTGGGTGAGATGCCCTTCATGAACTCTCTTTTCGAGAGGGTAGCCATCGATATCGTGGGTCCACTTCCCAGGACTAGGAAGAGGAACATGTATATACTCACAATGGTGGATTGCTGTACAATGTGGGGTGAGGCCATACCGTTGACCACGATTGACTCGAAAAGAGTGGAGGGCGCACTGATGGAGGCCTTTACCAGATTAGGCTTTCCGGATCAAATTCTGACGGACAATGGATCTCAGTTTTGTGGAAAACTCATGGAGGAGGTATTTAGGGTGTTTCACTCTAACCACATACATACCAGCCCTTACCACCCTCAAGCCAATGGACAAGTAGAGCGTTTCAACGGCACGTTGATGACAATGCTCAGGAAACTAGCGCAGGAAAAACCTGATAGGTGGGATGAATATATCCCAGCAGCCCTTTTTGCCTATCGGGAAGTTCCTCATGGCTCAACAGGACTACCACCCGCTACGTTGCTGTTTGGTCGTCCAATCAAAGGACCGTTGGAAGCCATGTTGAAGAGTTGGACTGAAGAGGGGACGTCAGAAGAAGTGATCTCATCCTATAAATACGTGGAGGAACTGAAAGAAAAACTCCACAAGGGATGGACTCTGGCAAATCAAAACTTGAAAAAGGCCAGGAAAAGACATGCGGCTTACTACAACCGCAGGTCTAAAGAAAGATCTCTAGAGGTGGGAGATAAAGTCTTGTTGCTACTCCCAACGGGAAACAACAAACTGGAGATAGGTTGGCAAGGACCATTTCCCGTGGAAAGGGTAATATCCAGAACCAACTACCAGATCCGGATCCGGGGAAAGTCGAAGATTTTCCATATCAATCTCTTGCGGAAATACGAAGAGAGACCCGGAGACAAGGCAGCTCACCTCATGGCAATGGCAGTTGCAGTGGAGACGGAAGTGGGAACCAGCGAGGGCAGGGAATATCCCTTGGTACACCAGGAAACCTATAGGGATGTGCAAGTGAACCCTGATCTGACCTCCCAGGAGAGGGAAAGGATAACCCAGGTTATCAAGTCTCATAAGGAGATACTGAATGATAAACCAGGACGAACGAGGTTGGTGGAGTTCGAGATGACTTTGACCACACAGGAGCCTGTTCGTCAAAAGGTTTACCCAGTGCCATTCTCTAAAGAAAAGGCCCTGGAGGAGGAAATACAAAAACTTCTGGAGGATGACGTGATTGCACCATCCACATCCCCATACAATGCAGGGGTAGTTTTGTTACGGAAACCAAGTGGAGAACACCGGTTGTGTATAGACTACCGACTTCTGAACAGTCACACACAATTTCAGGTGGAACCTTTGCCGAATCCAACTCAGTTATTCGCTAGGCTCCATAAGGCTCGGTACTTTTCAAAGGTGGATCTGAGTCGGGGGTACTATCAGATACCAGTCAAACCGGAGATTCGACCACTGTTGGCTTTCAGTACACCCAGTGGACACTACGAATTCAAAGTCATGCCCTTTGGACTCAGCAATGCACCTAGTGTGTTTACACGCATGATGAGGACTTTACTAGATCCGTTACAGGATCCGTCCATCATCTCATTCATGGATGATATTCTGATTTCCAGTGACAGCTTGGATGACCACTTACAATCCTTGGAGAGAGTATTTAATAGACTCAAGGAAGCGGGGCTTACCGCTCGTCCAACCAAGTGCATGATTGGTTACCAGACTCTGGAATTTCTAGGTCACATCATCACTCCAGGACACATTGTCCCAGAAGAGAAGAACCTGGAGAAAATTAGAAATGCACCAAGGCCAAAAACGAAGAAGGATGTGCGATCTTTTCTCTCGTTGTGTGGGTTCTACCACAAATTTATCCCACATTTCACTGAACTGGGAGCTCCGTTGACGGAAACCTTGAAAAAGGGATTCCCGGACCAAATCATTTGGACACCAGAATGTGAGAATGCCTATAGTCAGTTAAAGGAGGCCTTGGTCAGCAAACCTGTATTACAGCTCCCTGACCTTTCCAAACCCTTTGTGTTGAGAACAGATGCGAGTGGGATTGGGATTGGGGCAGCTCTGTTACAGGAAGGAAAAGACGATGCTTCGGTTTTGAAACCTGTGGCATACGCAAGCAAGAAACTTCTACAGGCTGAGAGGAATTATTCAACCGTCGAGAGAGAGTGCTTGTCCCTCGTATGGGCAGTGCAAATATTCCAGCCATATTTGTATGGAGTTAAGTTTCGGGTCCAGTCGGATCATCAGCCCCTGATGTTCCTGGCTACTTCTCAGAAGCTCAACGCCCGTTTGATGCGGTGGTCGTTGTTACTTCAACCCTATAACTTCACAGTGGAGTACATTCCTGGGAAGGAAAATGTTGGAGCGGATTTCTTGTCAAGACACCCAGCTCCTGAAGAAGAAGAATGAATCATCTGGATTAAACTCACGGTGGAGAAGAGTGAGATGGACTACTCTCTTAAGAGGGGGCCTATGTCACAAAATAAAACCTTGCGTTTACCCAGTTGATTATTATAGAGGCTTTCTGATAAAACGGACTATCTGCCAGCGACAACTATTTTAACTAACAGAGTGAGACAAATCCCGGCATCGCTTTGACAGTTTGTCAACATTTGAATACAGATGGAACCCGTGGGATCATGGTGGCAATCTGATGTCGGCCATCACATGTCGGGCAAAATTAACAGTTGCAGATGTGTAGGAGAAGTGAATGAGCTGAATCATACATCGCTTTGACAGATTATAAACAAGTCGGATTGGAAGCGGAAGTACTCAGCTCGGAAGAAAACAGTCCGTCTGTCAATTCATAGTTTCCGGACGGAAAGAAGATTGGCAGCTTGTTGGGGAAAACTGTTGTTGGGATCATACAGTAACTCGTTAGTTTGTTGGGGGAGTCCAAACAACTGATGACAACTTTGACATTGATGGAGCCAGGGAAAATCGATTCTTGACAATGGATGATATGTCCAAATAACACCTGTGTGGACCGGAAGAATACTGTCACGTGACCAATTTTAGGTTTTGCCAAAAACCAGGATTGGAGAGGACAGTTGAATTCAAACCTTGGATTTTAGCAGACGTGCTTCGGCACTGTGGTTCTGATGGGAAGATGTCTACCGTGTGCTAATGTAGTTAATTTAAATTTACACGTGCCTGTCATGGCAAGAGTGGATGTAATTTGATCTAACTGCAGTGTTGCCTAAGGTAGAACCTATTATAATTAGTTCTAATTAATATAGGCTGTAGCCTTGTTAAAACTAAAGTGTGATGATTAGCACTGTTAGTCGTAAACTAGCTAGAGTAGGGAAGTGATACTTGACTCTGTTAGTTGAAAATAGATTAGTGAAGTGTTGATAAGCTTTACTAGTTGAGAATTGAGTAATGAGGGATAATTGGGATATTCCAGTGGGTGCTCCCTGGGGGGGGGGAGGGGGGGGGGTCCGCATTCTGTTTGCTGATTTTTTTTTTCTTGTCTTGGCCTGATGATAACCTATGTGGTCAGTTCATCTGTCCCTGACAGGTTCACTGTATTGTCTGAGCGAGGCCGATGGCCACGATCATCTAATAGAGATCAGTGACGGGGAGGCTATCACCGGTTATATGATTTATGTTACAGGTTTCCTCTGGTTGGAATGAAGAACACGGAACCCAGGCAAAATCCGATCCCGGATAAAGTTTGGCGCAGGAAGATTGGCCAGCAACTTTACAACAGAGCTTATGCTAGAGGAAGATGATCAACATTGCTCAGTGGAGCTGAATGGTATATGTATCCTACAGGATAAATACCGAATGAGTTTAGGTCATACCAGTTTTAACACACCAGTAGTGATGGATATTCAGTTCACTTATGACTAGAACAAAAATAAAGGACTCTATTGGAGTATAGACAATAACTGTTTAATAGTGAGAAATAGTGAACATTTATCAAGAGACAAAAAGTCTTGTTCAAAGGACAGTGTTCCATGTTTGTTTCACTGCGCCGGAATTATGAAGCCGGAGTTTCTATAAACTATTAGGAACAGTTGCGTTAGGAACAATAATAGTTTTTTTCCACGGATTATATATTTACATGGGATTCAGATCTCATGGTCATCAGAGTTCCTGGAGGAGGACAAGTCTGGAGAGAAGGATACGACTTCGGTGAGGTCTAATGTACTGACTCGAATGATGTCGTGTAATCCTTGCCATGATGTGTGCACTATGATCCTGAACTTTGAAGGCTGACACATACATTTATGTTATAATACACGACACACATTGTCTTCGCATACACGTCTCATATACGTTACACTTCTCTTTTAATAAATTAATCTTTATTAATTTTTAGAAGCAAGAGTTGTTGAGTATGTTGCGTTGGGGAAGTATGAGAGGGGGCATAGTACGACAGTGAGAGAGTGATAGGAAGGTGTCCACGGGCTGATGGAGTGTGTTGGACGGAAGCTGGTGGATTCTCCAGGATATTGATAAGGAAAAAAAATATTATAATGTGGGTGTTGACTCTCTTCACTCCAGGGACGACACTTTAAAAGGAGGACACGACATTATTGGGGGCTCGATAACGGAATCTTTGGACAGCGGGATCTCCCGTAAACGGAATCCTTGGACAGCGAGATTTCCTGCAAGCAGGAACCTTTGACAGTGGGATCTTCTGACAACGGGGTCTTTTGACACGGGATCCTTAGTTATAAGAGGGAGATATCATATTGGAGAATCCAGCTAGAGTGAATGTGGATAGGGGTTAGGACTAACATCTTACCTGTTCACACTTCACACGTCTGCATAGGTCTGTGGTCCTGATTCTACTCTTGTCACTGAGTGAATGTGCTGTGTGTGGTAATATCTATATTTATAGTACTTGTTCATATATCTGTATAGTAATTTGCAGCTATATTGTACTCGACCTGCTAGCTTACCTCTCTGTAAAATGGCCACCCCTAAACTAAGCACTTTAGAATTAAAGGCAAAGGGGGAAGAAATGGGACTGTCGGGTTCTGCTCTAACGGATTACATACAAGAAGTGGAGAGAGAGTATCGTCAAGCAGAACGGGAAGATCGAAAGGCCGAGTTGGAATTGAGAAGGGTGGAGTTGGAACAAGAAGCTAAGAAATTGGAAGTTGAGCAAGCAGCTAAGAAATTGGAAGCTGAGCAAGCAGCTAAGAAATTTAAAGCTGAGCAAGCAGCTAGGAAACTGGAAGCGGAGCAAGAAGCTCAGAAAAGGGAGCACGAGTACCGGATGAGGGAACTCGAGTTGAAGAGTCAATCTAATGGAGAAACTGAGGGAGCAGTTGGAGGTTCCTCCATCCCAGGCTCAACACCAGTAGGTGGACATGGGTACCATGCTATGAAGTTTCCTTTAGCGGTCTACGAGGAGGACAAAGAGAAGATTGACCAGTACCTTCAACGCTTCGAGGCTATGTCAGTTGCTATGGGTCTGGAGCGTAACAAATGGAATCTCAAGCTATCCCAGGGTTTACGCGGGACCGGTTACGAGGTTTATTCTCGCCTGCCACCAGGACATGAGAACAATTATGACGAATTAAAGACGGCTCTGCTGAAACGATTCGAGGTTACGTCACATACCTACCGGAAAAAATTTCGAGCAGCAAAACGAGAACCGGGGGAGTTGTTTGCCGCCTGCAGTTTGCGTCTAAAATCGTATCTCCATAAGTGGATGGATTTGGCTGGGTTCGCACATGACTATGAGAGTCTGGAAGAACTCATGGTGGTCGACCAGCTGAAGAAGCAAATGTCTAAACCTCTCAGGGCGTTCCTGGGAGAACAAGGAGCGGAAAGTATTGACCTCGTGACAAAATTAGCAGAACGGTTCGTCGAGGTACATGGGGAGGCAGGGGAAAACCTTTCCACCAACACCAAAAGTCAAGAGAAACATGACAAGAAGAAAGCCAAAAACTCAGGAACCAAAAAGTGGGAACCTTATGTGCAAAAATCAGAGGATAGTTCAGAGAAGAAGAAGGAGGGAAGCAAGAGCACTTCAAGCTCTACACCAAAACGACCGTGGTCGGAGAATTGGTGTTCAATTTGTAAGTCACCCTCTCACAATACGAGGGACTGCAAATCGAAGGCTAAGAACCCTCACTTCGCAGCATGTCAAGTGACTTCCAAGGAGGTTGTCACGGAAAATGCCAAGGTCAACAAGGAAGCTCGCCACCAGGAGAGCTCACTCAAGTCCGGCACTAGAAAATCTAGGACAGGGAAATGGTGCAACCAAAGCAAGTCGAATACGCACAATGCTATTGACTGCAGGGAAAAGTCAGGAGACACTCAATTCGTCGGGTGCCCGGGGAAACCTAAGGTGGAGCCCACCGAACAGGTCGAGGCCGAGGAAGAGACTCCAGACCAGGAAAAACCCTCTGTAGTAGAATTGGTAGAGGTTAACGGTCGTCAAGTGGAGTGTTTATACGACACAGGACTGGACGGGGAGGTCGTGATTTCTGCGGATCTGGTACATCCAGAACAATTCACAGGTGAAACCATGGAGATACAGCCTGCACAGAAGAGTGCTGTTGTCATGAAGTTGCCCATTGCTAATGTGGAGATTCGGTCAAGGTACGTCACCGGCACCATCAAGGCCGCTGTATTGACCGATCCCATTTTTCCAGTCATCCTAGGTTGCCGGTATGTCTTTCTGGGAATGCCCAGGGAGCCAATCCATATGGGAGCAATGCAGACTCGCTCTCAGACGAAAACGGAAGAGGCAGACGCAATTGTGACTAACCCAATGCCGGGGGAGCTACGAACTGCCCAGAGTGAGGATGATACTTTACGTCCTTGCTACAGAAAGCTGCAGAAAAGTGCTGATCCACCAGGACGGGGGCAGTACTACATGAAGAATAGGATACTCTACAGGAGAGCAGGAAGGGGAGACAACCTATACGGTCAGTTGGTCGTCCCGAAAGCTCACCGGTCCCAGATTCTTCATATGGGGCATACCATCTCCTTTAGTGGACACATGGGTATTGCCGCCACCATGCAGCGGATTTCCTGCCACTACTATTGGCCGGGAATGACAGATGATGTGCGTCGGTATGTGAAGTCATGCCCTGAGTGCCAGAGGGTGGCACCGAAATACTGGACAGCACTGGTGGTGTTGGGTGAGATGCCCTTCATGAACTCTCTTTTCGAGAGGGTAGCCATCGATATCGTGGGTCCACTTCCCAGGACTAGGAAGAGGAACATGTATATACTCACAATGGTAGATTGCTGTACAATGTGGGGTGAGGCCATACCGTTGACCACGATTGACTCGAAAAGAGTGGAGGGCGCACTGATGGAGGCCTTTACCAGATTAGGCTTTCCGGATCAAATTCTGACGGACAATGGATCTCAGTTTTGTGGAAAACTCATGGAGGAGGTATTTAGGGTGTTTCACTCTAACCACATACATACCAGCCCTTACCACCCTCAAGCCAATGGACAAGTAGAGCGTTTCAACGGCACGTTGATGACAATGCTCAGGAAACTAGCGCAGGAAAAACCTGATAGGTGGGATGAATATATCCCAGCAGCCCTTTTTGCCTATCGGGAAGTTCCTCATGGCTCAACAGGACTACCACCCGCTACGTTGCTGTTTGGTCGTCCAATCAAAGGACCGTTGGAAGCCATGTTGAAGAGTTGGACTGAAGAGGGGACGTCAGAAGAAGTGATCTCATCCTATAAATACGTGGAGGAACTGAAAGAAAAACTCCACAAGGGATGGACTCTGGCAAATCAAAACTTGAAAAAGGCCAGGAAAAGACATGCGGCTTACTACAACCGCAGGTCTAAAGAAAGATCTCTAGAGGTGGGAGATAAAGTCTTGTTGCTACTCCCAACGGGAAACAACAAACTGGAGATAGGTTGGCAAGGACCATTTCCCGTGGAAAGGGTAATATCCAGAACCAACTACCAGATCCGGATCCGGGGAAAGTCGAAGATTTTCCATATCAATCTCTTGCGGAAATACGAAGAGAGACCCGGAGACAAGGCAGCTCACCTCATGGCAATGGCAGTTGCAGTGGAGACGGAAGTGGGAACCAGCGAGGGCAGGGAATATCCCTTGGTACACCAGGAAACCTATAGGGATGTGCAAGTGAACCCTGATCTGACCTCCCAGGAGAGGGAAAGGATAACCCAGGTTATCAAGTCTCATAAGGAGATACTGAATGATAAACCAGGACGAACGAGGTTGGTGGAGTTCGATATGACTTTGACCACACAGGAGCCTGTTCGTCAAAAGGTTTACCCAGTGCCATTCTCTAAAGAAAAGGCCCTGGAGGAGGAAATACAAAAACTTCTGGAGGATGACGTGATTGCACCATCCACATCCCCATACAATGCAGGGGTAGTTTTGTTACGGAAACCAAGTGGAGAACACCGGTTGTGTATAGACTACCGACTTCTGAACAGTCACACACAATTTCAGGTGGAACCTTTGCCGAATCCAACTCAGTTATTCGCTAGGCTCCATAAGGCTCGGTACTTTTCAAAGGTGGATCTGAGTCGGGGGTACTATCAGATACCAGTCAAACCGGAGATTCGACCACTGTTGGCTTTCAGTACACCCAGTGGACACTACGAATTCAAAGTCATGCCCTTTGGACTCAGCAATGCACCTAGTGTGTTTACACGCATGATGAGGACTT
The DNA here is from genome assembly GCA_963921405.1 of Cepaea hortensis. Classification (NCBI taxonomy): domain Eukaryota; kingdom Metazoa; phylum Mollusca; class Gastropoda; order Stylommatophora; family Helicidae; genus Cepaea; species Cepaea hortensis. The sequence goes on from OY992885.1 coordinate 112,493,961, forward strand.
TACTAGATCCGTTACAGGATCCGTCCATCATCTCATTCATGGATGATATTCTGATTTCCAGTGACAGCTTGGATGACCACTTACAATCCTTGGAGAGAGTATTTAATAGACTCAAGGAAGCGGGGCTTACCGCTCGTCCAACCAAGTGCATGATTGGTTACCAGACTCTGGAATTTCTAGGTCACATCATCACTCCAGGACACATTGTCCCAGAAGAGAAGAACCTGGAGAAAATTAGAAATGCACCAAGGCCAAAAACGAAGAAGGATGTGCGATCTTTTCTCTCGTTGTGTGGGTTCTACCACAAATTTATCCCACATTTCACTGAACTGGGAGCTCCGTTGACGGAAACCTTGAAAAAGGGATTCCCGGACCAAATCATTTGGACACCAGAATGTGAGAATGCCTATAGTCAGTTAAAGGAGGCCTTGGTCAGCAAACCTGTATTACAGCTCCCTGACCTTTCCAAACCCTTTGTGTTGAGAACAGATGCGAGTGGGATTGGGATTGGGGCAGCTCTGTTACAGGAAGGAAAAGACGATGCTTCGGTTTTGAAACCTGTGGCATACGCAAGCAAGAAACTTCTACAGGCTGAGAGGAATTATTCAACCGTCGAGAGAGAGTGCTTGTCCCTCGTATGGGCAGTGCAAATATTCCAGCCATATTTGTATGGAGTTAAGTTTCGGGTCCAGTCGGATCATCAGCCCCTGATGTTCCTGGCTACTTCTCAGAAGCTCAACGCCCGTTTGATGCGGTGGTCGTTGTTACTTCAACCCTATAACTTCACAGTGGAGTACATTCCTGGGAAGGAAAATGTTGGAGCGGATTTCTTGTCAAGACACCCAGCTCCTGAAGAAGAAGAATGAATCATCTGGATTAAACTCACGGTGGAGAAGAGTGAGATGGACTACTCTCTTAAGAGGGGGCCTATGTCACAAAATAAAACCTTGCGTTTACCCAGTTGATTATTATAGAGGCTTTCTGATAAAACGGACTATCTGCCAGCGACAACTATTTTAACTAACAGAGTGAGACAAATCCCGGCATCGCTTTGACAGTTTGTCAACATTTGAATACAGATGGAACCCGTGGGATCATGGTGGCAATCTGATGTCGGCCATCACATGTCGGGCAAAATTAACAGTTGCAGATGTGTAGGAGAAGTGAATGAGCTGAATCATACATCGCTTTGACAGATTATAAACAAGTCGGATTGGAAGCGGAAGTACTCAGCTCGGAAGAAAACAGTCCGTCTGTCAATTCATAGTTTCCGGACGGAAAGAAGATTGGCAGCTTGTTGGGGAAAACTGTTGTTGGGATCATACAGTAACTCGTTAGTTTGTTGGGGGAGTCCAAACAACTGATGACAACTTTGACATTGATGGAGCCAGGGAAAATCGATTCTTGACAATGGATGATATGTCCAAATAACACCTGTGTGGACCGGAAGAATACTGTCACGTGACCAATTTTAGGTTTTGCCAAAAACCAGGATTGGAGAGGACAGTTGAATTCAAACCTTGGATTTTAGCAGACGTGCTTCGGCACTGTGGTTCTGATGGGAAGATGTCTACCGTGTGCTAATGTAGTTAATTTAAATTTACACGTGCCTGTCATGGCAAGAGTGGATGTAATTTGATCTAACTGCAGTGTTGCCTAAGGTAGAACCTATTATAATTAGTTCTAATTAATATAGGCTGTAGCCTTGTTAAAACTAAAGTGTGATGATTAGCACTGTTAGTCGTAAACTAGCTAGAGTAGGGAAGTGATACTTGACTCTGTTAGTTGAAAATAGATTAGTGAAGTGTTGATAAGCTTTACTAGTTGAGAATTGAGTAATGAGGGATAATTGGGATATTCCAGTGGGTGCTCCCTGGGGGGGGGGGAGGGGGGGGGGTCCGCATTCTGTTTGCTGATTTTTTTTTCTTGTCTTGGCCTGATGATAACCTATGTGGTCAGTTCATCTGTCCCTGACAGGTTCACTGTATTGTCTGAGCGAGGCCGATGGCCACGATCATCTAATAGAGATCAGTGACGGGGAGGCTATCACCGGTTATATGATTTATGTTACAGGTTTCCTCTGGTTGGAATGAAGAACACGGAACCCAGGCAAAATCCGATCCCGGATAAAGTTTGGCGCAGGAAGATTGGCCAGCAACTTTACAACAGAGCTTATGCTAGAGGAAGATGATCAACATTGCTCAGTGGAGCTGAATGGTATATGTATCCTACAGGATAAATACCGAATGAGTTTAGGTCATACCAGTTTTAACACACCAGTAGTGATGGATATTCAGTTCACTTATGACTAGAACAAAAATAAAGGACTCTATTGGAGTATAGACAATAACTGTTTAATAGTGAGAACTAGTGAACATTTATCAAGAGACAAAAAGTCTTGTTCAAAGGACAGTGTTCCATGTTTGTTTCACTGCGCCGGAATTATGAAGCCGGAGTTTCTATAAACTATTAGGAACAGTTGCGTTAGGAACAATAATAGTTTTTTTCCACGGATTATATATTTACATGGGATTCAGATCTCATGGTCATCAGAGTTCCTGGAGGAGGACAAGTCTGGAGAGAAGGATACGACTTCGGTGAGGTCTAATGTACTGACTCGAATGATGTCGTGTAATCCTTGCCATGATGTGTGCACTATGATCCTGAACTTTGAAGGCTGACACATACATTTATGTTATAATACACGACACACATTGTCTTCGCATACACGTCTCATATACGTTACACTTCTCTTTTAATAAATTAATCTTTATTAATTTTTAGAAGCAAGAGTTGTTGAGTATGTTGCGTTGGGGAAGTATGAGAGGGGGCATAGTACGACAGTGAGAGAGTGATAGGAAGGTGTCCACGGGCTGATGGAGTGTGTTGGACGGAAGCTGGTGGATTCTCCAGGATATTGATAAGGAAAAAAAATATTATAATGTGGGTGTTGACTCTCTTCACTCCAGGGACGACACTTTAAAAGGAGGACACGACATTATTGGGGGCTCGATAACGGAATCTTTGGACAGCGGGATCTCCCGTAAACGGAATCCTTGGACAGCGAGATTTCCTGCAAGCAGGAACCTTTGACAGTGGGATCTTCTGACAACGGGGTCTTTTGACACGGGATCCTTAGTTATAAGAGGGAGATATCATATTGGAGAATCCAGCTAGAGTGAATGTGGATAGGGGTTAGGACTAACATCTTACCTGTTCACACTTCACACGTCTGCATAGGTCTGTGGTCCTGATTCTACTCTTGTCACTGAGTGAATGTGCTGTGTGTGGTAATATCTATATTTATAGTACTTGTTCATATATCTGTATAGTAATTTGCAGCTATATTGTACTCGACCTGCTAGCTTACCTCTCTGTAAAATGGCCACCCCTAAACTAAGCACTTTAGAATTAAAGGCAAAGGGGGAAGAAATGGGACTGTCGGGTTCTGCTCTAACGGATTACATACAAGAAGTGGAGAGAGAGTATCGTCAAGCAGAACGGGAAGATCGAAAGGCCGAGTTGGAATTGAGAAGGGTGGAGTTGGAACAAGAAGCTAAGAAATTGGAAGTTGAGCAAGCAGCTAAGAAATTGGAAGCTGAGCAAGCAGCTAAGAAATTTAAAGCTGAGCAAGCAGCTAGGAAACTGGAAGCGGAGCAAGAAGCTCAGAAAAGGGAGCACGAGTACCGGATGAGGGAACTCGAGTTAAAGAGTCAATCTAATGGAGAAACTGAGGGAGCAGTTGGAGGTTCCTCCATCCCAGGCTCAACACCAGTAGGTGGACATGGGTACCATGCTATGAAGTTTCCTTTAGCGGTCTACGAGGAGGACAAAGAGAAGATTGACCAGTACCTTCAACGCTTCGAGGCTATGTCAGTTGCTATGGGTCTGGAGCGTAACAAATGGAATCTCAAGCTATCCCAGGGTTTACGCGGGACCGGTTACGAGGTTTATTCTCGCCTGCCACCAGGACATGAGAACAATTATGACGAATTAAAGACGGCTCTGCTGAAACGATTCGAGGTTACGTCACATACCTACCGGAAAAAATTTCGAGCAGCAAAACGAGAACCGGGGGAGTTGTTTGCCGCCTGCAGTTTGCGTCTAAAATCGTATCTCCATAAGTGGATGGATTTGGCTGGGTTCGCACATGACTATGAGAGTCTGGAAGAACTCATGGTGGTCGACCAGCTGAAGAAGCAAATGTCTAAACCTCTCAGGGCGTTCCTGGGAGAACAAGGAGCGGAAAGTATTGACCTCGTGACAAAATTAGCAGAACGGTTCGTCGAGGTACATGGGGAGGCAGGGGAAAACCTTTCCACCAACACCAAAAGTCAAGAGAAACATGACAAGAAGAAAGCCAAAAACTCAGGAACCAAAAAGTGGGAACCTTATGTGCAAAAATCAGAGGATAGTTCAGAGAAGAAGAAGGAGGGAAGCAAGAGCACTTCAAGCTCTACACCAAAACGACCGTGGTCGGAGAATTGGTGTTCAATTTGTAAGTCACCCTCTCACAATACGAGGGACTGCAAATCGAAGGCTAAGAACCCTCACTTCGCAGCATGTCAAGTGACTTCCAAGGAGGTTGTCACGGAAAATGCCAAGGTCAACAAGGAAGCTCGCCACCAGGAGAGCTCACTCAAGTCCGGCACTAGAAAATCTAGGACAGGGAAATGGTGCAACCAAAGCAAGTCGAATACGCACAATGCTATTGACTGCAGGGAAAAGTCAGGAGACACTCAATTCGTCGGGTGCCCGGGGAAACCTAAGGTGGAGCCCACCGAACAGGTCGAGGCCGAGGAAGAGACTCCAGACCAGGAAAAAACCCCTGTAGTAGAATTAGTAGAGGTTAACGGTCGTCAAGTGGAGTGTTTATACGACACAGGACTGGACGGGGAGGTCGTGATTTCTGCGGATCTGGTACATCCAGAACAATTCACAGGTGAAACCATGGAGATACAGCCTGCACAGAAGAGTGCTGTTGTCATGAAGTTGCCCATTGCTAATGTGGAGATTCGGTCAAGGTACGTCACCGGCACCATCAAGGCCGCTGTATTGACCGATCCCATTTTTCCAGTCATCCTAGGTTGCCGGTATGTCTTTCTGGGAATGCCCAGGGAGCCAATCCATATGGGAGCAATGCAGACTCGCTCTCAGACGAAAACGGAAGAGGCAGACGCAATTGTGACTAACCCAATGCCGGGGGAGCTACGAACTGCCCAGAGTGAGGATGATACTTTACGTCCTTGCTACAGAAAGCTGCAGAAAAGTGCTGATCCACCAGGACGGGGGCAGTACTACATGAAGAATAGGATACTCTACAGGAGAGCAGGAAGGGGAGACAACCTATACGGTCAGTTGGTCGTCCCGAAAGCTCACCGGTCCCAGATTCTTCATATGGGGCATACCATCTCCTTTAGTGGACACATGGGTATTGCCGCCACCATGCAGCGGATTTCCTGCCACTACTATTGGCCGGGAATGACAGATGATGTGCGTCGGTATGTGAAGTCATGCCCTGAGTGCCAGAGGGTGGCACCGAAATACTGGACAGCACTGGTGGTGTTGGGTGAGATGCCCTTCATGAACTCTCTTTTCGAGAGGGTAGCCATCGATATCGTGGGTCCACTTCCCAGGACTAGGAAGAGGAACATGTATATACTCACAATGGTGGATTGCTGTACAATGTGGGGTGAGGCCATACCGTTGACCACGATTGACTCGAAAAGAGTGGAGGGCGCACTGATGGAGGCCTTTACCAGATTAGGCTTTCCGGATCAAATTCTGACGGACAATGGATCTCAGTTTTGTGGAAAACTCATGGAGGAGGTATTTAGGGTGTTTCACTCTAACCACATACATACCAGCCCTTACCACCCTCAAGCCAATGGACAAGTAGAGCGTTTCAACGGCACGTTGATGACAATGCTCAGGAAACTAGCGCAGGAAAAACCTGATAGGTGGGATGAATATATCCCAGCAGCCCTTTTTGCCTATCGGGAAGTTCCTCATGGCTCAACAGGACTACCACCCGCTACGTTGCTGTTTGGTCGTCCAATCAAAGGACCGTTGGAAGCCATGTTGAAGAGTTGGACTGAAGAGGGGACGTCAGAAGAAGTGATCTCATCCTATAAATACGTGGAGGAACTGAAAGAAAAACTCCACAAGGGATGGACTCTGGCAAATCAAAACTTGAAAAAGGCCAGGAAAAGACATGCGGCTTACTACAACCGCAGGTCTAAAGAAAGATCTCTAGAGGTGGGAGATAAAGTCTTGTTGCTACTCCCAACGGGAAACAACAAACTGGAGATAGGTTGGCAAGGACCATTTCCCGTGGAAAGGGTAATATCCAGAACCAACTACCAGATCCGGATCCGGGGAAAGTCGAAGATTTTCCATATCAATCTCTTGCGGAAATACGAAGAGAGACCCGGAGACAAGGCAGCTCACCTCATGGCAATGGCAGTTGCAGTGGAGACGGAAGTGGGAACCAGCGAGGGCAGGGAATATCCCTTGGTACACCAGGAAACCTATAGGGATGTGCAAGTGAACCCTGATCTGACCTCCCAGGAGAGGGAAAGGATAACCCAGGTTATCAAGTCTCATAAGGAGATACTGAATGATAAACCAGGACGAACGAGGTTGGTGGAGTTCGAGATGACTTTGACCACACAGGAGCCTGTTCGTCAAAAGGTTTACCCAGTGCCATTCTCTAAAGAAAAGGCCCTGGAGGAGGAAATACAAAAACTTCTGGAGGATGACGTGATTGCACCATCCACATCCCCATACAATGCAGGGGTAGTTTTGTTACGGAAACCAAGTGGAGAACACCGGTTGTGTATAGACTACCGACTTCTGAACAGTCACACACAATTTCAGGTGGAACCTTTGCCGAATCCAACTCAGTTATTCGCTAGGCTCCATAAGGCTCGGTACTTTTCAAAGGTGGATCTGAGTCGGGGGTACTATCAGATACCAGTCAAACCGGAGATTCGACCACTGTTGGCTTTCAGTACACCCAGTGGACACTACGAATTCAAAGTCATGCCCTTTGGACTCAGCAATGCACCTAGTGTGTTTACACGCATGATGAGGACTTTACTAGATCCGTTACAGGATCCGTCCATCATCTCATTCATGGATGATATTCTGATTTCCAGTGACAGCTTGGATGACCACTTACAATCCTTGGAGAGAGTATTTAATAGACTCAAGGAAGCGGGGCTTACCGCTCGTCCAACCAAGTGCATGATTGGTTACCAGACTCTGGAATTTCTAGGTCACATCATCACTCCAGGACACATTGTCCCAGAAGAGAAGAACCTGGAGAAAATTAGAAATGCACCAAGGCCAAAAACGAAGAAGGATGTGCGATCTTTTCTCTCGTTGTGTGGGTTCTACCACAAATTTATCCCACATTTCACTGAACTGGGAGCTCCGTTGACGGAAACCTTGAAAAAGGGATTCCCGGACCAAATCATTTGGACACCAGAATGTGAGAATGCCTATAGTCAGTTAAAGGAGGCCTTGGTCAGCAAACCTGTATTACAGCTCCCTGACCTTTCCAAACCCTTTGTGTTGAGAACAGATGCGAGTGGGATTGGGATTGGGGCAGCTCTGTTACAGGAAGGAAAAGACGATGCTTCGGTTTTGAAACCTGTGGCATACGCAAGCAAGAAACTTCTACAGGCTGAGAGGAATTATTCAACCGTCGAGAGAGAGTGCTTGTCCCTCGTATGGGCAGTGCAAATATTCCAGCCATATTTGTATGGAGTTAAGTTTCGGGTCCAGTCGGATCATCAGCCCCTGATGTTCCTGGCTACTTCTCAGAAGCTCAACGCCCGTTTGATGCGGTGGTCGTTGTTACTTCAACCCTATAACTTCACAGTGGAGTACATTCCTGGGAAGGAAAATGTTGGAGCGGATTTCTTGTCAAGACACCCAGCTCCTGAAGAAGAAGAATGAATCATCTGGATTAAACTCACGGTGGAGAAGAGTGAGATGGACTACTCTCTTAAGAGGGGGCCTATGTCACAAAATAAAACCTTGCGTTTACCCAGTTGATTATTATAGAGGCTTTCTGATAAAACGGACTATCTGCCAGCGACAACTATTTTAACTAACAGAGTGAGACAAATCCCGGCATCGCTTTGACAGTTTGTCAACATTTGAATACAGATGGAACCCGTGGGATCATGGTGGCAATCTGATGTCGGCCATCACATGTCGGGCAAAATTAACAGTTGCAGATGTGTAGGAGAAGTGAATGAGCTGAATCATACATCGCTTTGACAGATTATAAACAAGTCGGATTGGAAGCGGAAGTACTCAGCTCGGAAGAAAACAGTCCGTCTGTCAATTCATAGTTTCCGGACGGAAAGAAGATTGGCAGCTTGTTGGGGAAAACTGTTGTTGGGATCATACAGTAACTCGTTAGTTTGTTGGGGGAGTCCAAACAACTGATGACAACTTTGACATTGATGGAGCCAGGGAAAATCGATTCTTGACAATGGATGATATGTCCAAATAACACCTGTGTGGACCGGAAGAATACTGTCACGTGACCAATTTTAGGTTTTGCCAAAAACCAGGATTGGAGAGGACAGTTGAATTCAAACCTTGGATTTTAGCAGACGTGCTTCGGCACTGTGGTTCTGATGGGAAGATGTCTACCGTGTGCTAATGTAGTTAATTTAAATTGACACGTGCCTGTCATGGCAAGAGTGGATGTAATTTGATCTAACTGCAGTGTTGCCTAAGGTAGAACCTATTATAATTAGTTCTAATTAATATAGGCTGTAGCCTTGTTAAAACTAAAGTGTGATGATTAGCACTGTTAGTCGTAAACTAGCTAGAGTAGGGAAGTGATACTTGACTCTGTTAGTTGAAAATAGATTAGTGAAGTGTTGATAAGCTTTACTAGTTGAGAATTGAGTAATGAGGGATAATTGGGATATTCCAGTGGGTGCTCCCTGGGGGGGGGGGAGGGGGGGGGGTCCGCATTCTGTTTGCTGATTTTTTTTTCTTGTCTTGGCCTGATGATAACCTATGTGGTCAGTTCATCTGTCCCTGACAGGTTCACTGTATTGTCTGAGCGAGGCCGATGGCCACGATCATCTAATAGAGATCAGTGACGGGGAGGCTATCACCGGTTATATGATTTATGTTACAGGTTTCCTCTGGTTGGAATGAAGAACACGGAACCCAGGCAAAATCCGATCCCGGATAAAGTTTGGCGCAGGAAGATTGGCCAGCAACTTTACAACAGAGCTTATGCTAGAGGAAGATGATCAACATTGCTCAGTGGAGCTGAATGGTATATGTATCCTACAGGATAAATACCGAATGAGTTTAGGTCATACCAGTTTTAACACACCAGTAGTGATGGATATTCAGTTCACTTATGACTAGAACAAAAATAAAGGACTCTATTGGAGTATAGACAATAACTGTTTAATAGTGAGAACTAGTGAACATTTATCAAGAGACAAAAAGTCTTGTTCAAAGGACAGTGTTCCATGTTTGTTTCACTGCGCCGGAATTATGAAGCCGGAGTTTCTATAAACTATTAGGAACAGTTGCGTTAGGAACAATAATAGTTTTTTTCCACGGATTATATATTTACATGGGATTCAGATCTCATGGTCATCAGAGTTCCTGGAGGAGGACAAGTCTGGAGAGAAGGATACGACTTCGGTGAGGTCTAATGTACTGACTCGAATGATGTCGTGTAATCCTTGCCATGATGTGTGCACTATGATCCTGAACTTTGAAGGCTGACACATACATTTATGTTATAATACACGACACACATTGTCTTCGCATACACGTCTCATATACGTTACACTTCTCTTTTAATAAATTAATCTTTATTAATTTTTAGAAGCAAGAGTTGTTGAGTATGTTGCGTTGGGGAAGTATGAGAGGGGGCATAGTACGACAGTGAGAGAGTGATAGGAAGGTGTCCACGGGCTGATGGAGTGTGTTGGACGGAAGCTGGTGGATTCTCCAGGATATTGATAAGGAAAAATAATATTATAATGTGGGTGTTGACTCTCTTCACTCCAGGGACGACACTTTAAAAGGAGGACACAACAGTTCGTTCGTTCGTTCCCTTTCTCTCTATCTCATTCTTCTCTCTTTTTCTTTGCTTTTCTCTCTTACCTCTCTTTCTGTTTCTTTTTCTATTTCTCTTTTTTCTTTTCCTCTCTTTTATCTCTCTATGTCTCTTTCTCTCTCTATCTCCCTGTCCATCTCTCTCCCTGCCTTTCTCTCTTTTATCTATTTCTCTGTCTCTGTCTGTCTCTCTATTTGTGCCTTCTGTGTCTATTTCTTTGCTTTATGTTATCGCTGTCTGTTATTCTCTCTCTCCCTCCTCTTTCTTTCTCTGTTTTCTCACTCATTTTGTATTTCTCTCTCTCTCTCTCTCTCTCTCTCTCTCTCTCTCTCTCTCTCTCTCTCTCTCTCTCTCTGTACGCTTGCTATGTTTCTCTCGAATCGTCTTTTCACCTGTTTCATTTTTTATCTCTCACTGTCTGTCTGTCTGTCTGTCTGTCTGTCTGTCTGTCTGTCTGTCTGTCTTCCTCTTATTTCTCTCGTTCTCATTTTCTCATATAAATATATACATATCTTCCTCACCCTCTTCCTTGCCTGCATCTGTCGGAACTCACCACCTTTCATTCTATAGAGTTTATTAAGTAAAGATCAACTGTAGACAAATCTAGGGCGTCCAGACGCCATGGCGCCTGGACATTTTATACTTGGCGGCTGAATTTTTAGCTTCTTTCTTTGCCTGTGTTTGCAAACATTAAAAATAAAGGCTCTTGAGAAAAATGGCTGGCATCTAGTCTATGTTTAGTTTTTTTTTTTTTTTTCTGTCTCTAGTACAGATGTTTTTAATTCTTGGTTCATACTCTCTCTCTCTCTCTCTCTCTCTCTCTCTCTCTCTCTCTCTCTCTCTCTCTCTCTCTCTTTACTACGTTCGTTAACTTTCCCCTATCTACCTGCCTGTCTACCTACCTGCCTATCTACCCGTCCACCCGTCGGTCGATCGGTCTGTCTGTCTGTCTGTCTGTCTGTGTATCGCTTGGTCCGGTCGGTCAATCGGTCCGTCCCTCTCTGTCTGTCTGTCTATATCTCCCTGTCTGTGTCTCGCTGTCTCCCCGTCTGTCTGTCTGTGAGGCCATTTGACGGTCTGCATGTCTGCATACCGCCCACCTGTCTGTCTCTATATTTGTCTAACACAGCTTGCGCATGGTATGTACCCCAGGAAGACAATGCCACAGTATGATGTGTGTAGGTTGAGCCTTGTGATGCGCTGGCTTCCCCTGGCCCCACCATGTATCATTACTGCGAGCACCCAGCCTTAGCATTTCCAATAGTATCGTCTGTGCATCGCTTCATTGCCTGCAAAACTGCATCTGCTAGCTACTTAACTTGTTTGTTTTTTCTTCATTATATCTTGCACGTTCATGTTCGTTCCAGCCTTCACTTTCGCTGTATTTTAAAAACCTTCCCTTCTGACCATTTCCATTATTATGTAAGTCTTCAGTGAGAAAATCTCCTTGCCGAAAGGTTAAAAGTGCTCGTTCAGTACTTCAATTTTAATTCACCGCAACAGACGTCACGAGGCTATATTTAGCTTTAGCAGCTATATATAGCGTAGTTACCTGGATGGCTTGGCCTTGTGGCATGGTCGAGACAGAAACACGGAGCTGATCCACGACTCTGGTGATCGAGTGAGATGGTATTATAGTGTAGAGATGTTACACACAGGTTAGAAGGCACGTGATGATCGTACAGCACACAAGTCTCCGTTGTTTAGAACATTCTTTATTAGTCGAATCGTTCAACTACAGCATAATGATGTTATGCTCAAATTCTGATGTTTACATGTTTTCCTACTTCCCTGCTAGCTGGACCCCAAGTGACGTGTGTGTCAGCCTAGATACCCTTCTTCATTCGTGCACACACGTTCACTAGCTATGGTTTTCCCACTAGTCAAGGAATGCGCAGCATTCCTTAACTCTTTACTCCTAAGCTACTCCCTTTACTGTTACATATACCTCCCCTTCTTCAAAGAGAATTTTTCCCTGAAAAAATCTCAACCCCAACTCTTAAGCACTTAACTCTACATCTCTATACCACAATTAACAACAATTCCATATAATTCCTAACTCAATTCTCATTCTCCTATCTCATCATAGCCAATTGCTAACCAGAGACAATAATACCGAAACTCTCTACAAAACTCGTTATAAAGTTCTCTAGAAAACTCGCTACAAAACTCTCCATGATTGACAAAACTGAAGATATTCCCCTTATCTTTTATTTCTCCCTTATTCACATTCTCACACTCTCACTATTCTAGGATAGACAGAAAAAATAGTTAGATTGGGTAGGTTAGATTTGGTAGGTGCGCACCTAAAAATAAATAAGAAAAAGTAAGGAAAAAGTAAGAAGTAATCACCTTTCTCTTCCCATACATTCTCAAAACTTTATAAAAATAAAGTTTCAAAATTTATCTTCAGTTTCCGTCAATAATAATTGTTATTATCAAAAAAATATGTTAATCCAAAACCACCAGCTTTTGTATCATTCACCTCGTCAAGTTCAAGTTTACCATTCCTTCAAAAAAAAACTCCAAATTATTAGTATACTGTTACATACAGTCTTCTTCTTCCAATGTCTACTTATTTAAATGCCAAAACTCAAGCTGGCATTCCCCCCTTATTTTCCCATTAAACGCTGTTCAACCCAGCTCCTATTTTTAAGCCAAACATTTACATTGCGAACCAGCTAATGTAGTCCCAAATTCACTCCCCCAATAATATCAACATACTCCTCCATTACAACATATTGAGTCACTTCACTAACCACTACTTCTTCCCCCTTAACTCCATCATGTTTCACCCTCAATTTCTATTTATAAACGTTATATACGTTAAACGACTCAACTACTTTAAGTCATCTGTTTCTTCTAACTGAACGTCAAACCAATAATCATTTTAAACACACTCAGGGTAACTCAATAAAAGCAAAACATTGTAAAAATAACCAGCTAAGTTAACTTATTCTTCACATTTCATAAAACACAATTGAAGTCCAAACAATTGACTAAACCATATCAACCCCCTCATTCTTTGACATCATATTTATCCCCACACATTAATCAAATTAAACATATATAAGGAAATGCAAGACCATTTTATGACTACTCAATAATTGTTTTCCGTTTAAGAAAAACTCCACACTTCACTTAAAAACCAACATGATCATAAAACATATACCAATAAGTCTCAAGTTATTACCATATTATGTATATTCCTCCCAACAACTCTTGCTTACGTTATTTACCAACTACCTTCTTTGTAAACACAAAAATATCGTGTCTAACTTCTTCTTCTATCTGCCATCTGCAGAATATTCTACCAGGCTATTTATCTATCTCTTCTCCATTTTCTTAATAACTTCAAATTTTTTTCTATAATTGCAATATCTACATCAATGTCGCTATCCTCCCGAGGAGAGCTATCTTCTTTCATATCAGCTTCTTCATCAGTTTCTGACTTTTCATCCATTTCTTGTTCCCCATCTGTATATCCATTACTAGCAACCGCTAATTTCTTTCTTTCTAAATCCAATCTAATTTTCCTGTCTTGCCGTCTCAACAAATTTTCAAATAGTGGCATATCTTCACCACTTGAAGAACTCACTCTAAGTTTCCTTTGCCTCTTAATTTCTTTTTCTTTCTGACTATCTAACTTTCTTTTTACTGCCTGTCTTGTATTCATAAATGGAGGTTCTATTTTTTCCTTGACTGATTCTTCGCTAATATAATCGTCATACATGTTATTTTCCTCCGTAATGACTGTTTTTGGTACTGTTTCTTCTTGTTCAGCTGTAGTAGATGCTGTTGTCACTTGTTTCCCATTCTCTATAGGTATTGGATATACCGATTGTCTGACAATCTGTCCACCTGACAATATTTCTTCGGAACAATAATTATTATTACTATTCTCTGCATCCCTTTCCTCATTATCCCGCCTTAAGTGCTCTACATGTGAACGTGCAACATGCCCTGAAATTTGATTCTTAATAGTATATGACACTGGACCCTTTTTTTTCTAAAATATAGTATCCCGGGACCCAATGAGCATCAAACTTAGAGTTTTTTCTATGTTTTTTGTAATACACCCTATCACCTATGTTGAACTCTTGTAAGTGTGCATTTTTATTTGCGTATTTCTTCTGTCTTTCTCTAGCCTTAATTATATTATTTCTTAAACGTACATGTGCTTTGTGCATCTCTTGCAACCTTGTTTCCTGAAAATCTTCCCCCAGATATTTTCTCCTAGGCTTTAATAAATTATCAATTGGCAATATTGGTTCTCTCCCATGTACTAAGTAAAATGGTGAGAAACCTGTTCCTTCATTTTCGTGTGTACGTATCGCCGCTAATGCTATCCCCAAATAAAGATCCCAATCCATATCGTGTTCTTCTACATTTTTCGCTAGAATATTGTATAGTGTTCTATGTTGTCTCTCATTTTTAGCATTAGAAGTTGGTCTGTAATATGAAGTCCTAATGTGTTTTATATTCAAATCTTTTACCAATTTTTCAAACTTTCTATTTACAAATTCTTTCCCATTGTCTGTAAGTATTATTTGTGGACACCCAAACCTTGGTATAAATTCTTGTAAAAGCATATTTATAACTGAATCAGCACTCTTGTCTGGAATTGGATAAACTTCTGGCCAGAGACTATATGAATCAACTATATGTAGTAGGTATACATTTCCCGATAATGTTTTTGGATGAGGACCTGAAATATCCAAACTTACTTTCTGCATTGGAAATTGAGGAATATCGGTATCTTGTAAAGGACATTTGATTATCTTCATGTTTCTTAACCTACACTTTTCACACGCTTCAACATATTCATATACGCTTTTGAATAAATTCGGCCAGTAATATTTACTGCTAATAGCCTTCACTAACTTATCTCGTCCAAAATGACCATTATTATCGTGATATGCCTTTAAGATTTCTTGTTCTAAATGTTTCGGAATATATTTTCTTACTCCTTCACCTTTTTCACTGATATAATATAATTGATTATCTTCTTGTAACTCTACAAACTTTCTTTTAAAACTATTTTCCCCTGTTTCTTTCAGTTTTCTTTTTATCTGTACTATTTTTGGATCTAATTCTTGTTCTGTTTTCATATCAAACTGTTCTAAATGTGGGTCTTCTGTTCTAGGTTCAGACTCTTGATCCGATGGTAAACTCTCAAATTCTTCCCTATTTATTATGGCAGAATCTAATATATTTACTTGCCAGTTTCGATCGTCTATCTCTGGTTCAGCTTCATCTTCCGTGTTTCCTGACGACTGTGTATATGGGATCCTAGACAAAAGATCGGCGCATGTATTATGTTTCCCTGAAACATATTCAACCTTAGCATTGTATCCCTGTAAATTCAATGCCCACGTTTGTATTTTCCTATTTTGTATTGGTGCTTCTAATATCGACTTTAATGGCATGTGGTCAGTTCTAATAATGAAATTGGCGTTATGTAAGTAGTAATTTAATTTTTGAAGAGCGTAGTGTATAGCATATGCTTCTTTCTCAATAATCGGCCATTTCTTTTGAGTCTTGCTGAGTTTATGAGACAAGAAATAGATTGGTCTTTCATTTTTAACCCCTGGTATTCCAGATTCTTCTCCTTCATATGGTTGAACCAAACATGCTCCTATTGCGTTGTCTGAAGCATCTGTGTATAGTATTAGCTGTTTATTCAGGTCTGGATGTGTCAATAATGGTACCACTGTTAAGCTATCTTTTAAAAGTTCGAACGCTTTTTGACACTCATCATCCCACTTAAATCTAGCGTATTTTCCCGTTAAATTCGTAATAGGTATTGCTATCCTTGAAAACGCTGGTACAAACCTCCTATAATATGCACACGTACCTATAAATGCACGCACTTCCTTAACATTAGTTGGAGGAGGTAACTCTTTAATAACCTTTATCTTGTCCTGGTCTGGTTTAATACCTTCCCTATTTATTATATAGCCTAAATATTTTGTTTCTGTCTTTAAAAATTGGCACTTACTAAGCTTTAATTTAACGTCATGCCTTCTTAATCTGTCAAATACTAGTCTAATATGTTTCAAATGATTCTCCACATTCCCTTTCGTAAATATCAATATGTCATCTATATAGGCCAGGGCAAAATTTTGCATACCGTCTAGTACTTCATTTATTAAGAACATATAGTGAGACGGTGCATTTTTGAGACCGAATGGCATACGTAAGAATTCGTAAGAACCCATATGAGTACAAAAGGCACTTTTCTTTTGCGCGTCCTCCGACATCGGAATACACCAAAATCCTGCTCTTGCATCCAGCGTTGTGAAATATGTAGAGCCATTAAGTAACCCCAAAATATCATCAATCACCGGCAATGGGTACGCTACATTCTTAGTAATTTTGTTCAACGCCCTGTAGTCACAACAGAACCTGTTCGAACCATCAGATTTGGCTACTATGACGACCGGAGATGACCATTCTGATTTTGATCTTGTTATTATGCCTGCTTTCAACATATCTTCTATTGCCTTTTCTACGACTTCTCTATTTCTTAATGGAGTTCTATATGGTTTTAAACTAATTGGTGGATGGTCTCCCGTATCTATTTCCATTGTAACTGTTTTTGTCTTTCCCAATTCTAAATCATTAATTGCAAACACATTCTGATTTTGTTTTATAAGTTGTTCTAATACTTCCTTATTTTCTGGCGGAGTTTTTAACTGTGCCAACAATTCTTGTTCCCTTGTCACTTTGTCTAGTGAATGTATTTGGGCTGTATTTCTTCTGGATGGATGGATCAATTCATCCATTCTTACGTTCCCTTTTCGTCCGCATCCGCGCCTGTTATTAATTCTTTCACTAGAGGTTTCTGAATAACTTATGCCTGCCATATTTACTCTATCTGTTGCCAATATGTCACTAACATTATGTTCTAGCTTGGCTATTACACATCCTCTGTATAATTTAATTTCTCTACCTGTGTTATTAATAACCATCACTGGAAATGTTAAACTTTTATCCAATTCTATTATTCCATCCGGAACTTCTAAACCTGGCTCATCAATTATTTCTTTTTGCAATTCAGTGATTCTGACTATGTTTCCTGCTACATAATACGGGTTTCTCTTCAGCTTTGCTTGTATCAAATTAACTGACTGTGGTTTTAAATTCATGGTCGTTTTGACTCTAACTAGTGCCGACACATGCATATCTTCTTCTAAATCTACGTAAACATCTTGGAATTTTAATTTATGCAAATCAAATAAAAGTCTCACCCCATTTTTCAATAAAAAATCTCTACCCAATATCATATTTCTATTTAAATCCTTGACCACATGGAACATATGCCTGACATTTATCCCTCCTAATTTCAAGTTTATCATCGTTTGTCCTAGCACTTCTAATTTTTGTCCCGTTACCGAATGAAGATTCTCCTGAATTCTAAATATTTTACAATTTTTTAACATTCGATATAAAAATGCTTCTTTAATCACGCTAACTTGTGCTCCCGAATCAACTAATGTTCTAACTTTATATTTTCCTATTTGTACTATACATGAACTAGGATCTACCATATTTAATGACAATTGTTTTATCTCGGCTTGTTTTTTATTTCTAAATGTCCTACTATCCTCATCCTTTGGGTTTTTAACACATTGATGCCCCTTTTGGATCTTACTATCTTCCCTCCTACTGCCGACCCTGTTCAGTAAGCGGGATGCCAATTTCCCTGATTTCCTGACCTTCTAAAATATCTCTGCATTTCTCCATAATTCCTATTTGCTGGTCTGCCATTTGCAGTTCTATTCTGTGTACTCGTCTGAACACCTCTATTATTTTGTGTATTCGATGGGACACGTCTGTTACCACAGAGGCGAAAAAAATGCCCACGTTGGTGACATCCCCAACAAACCACATTCGAGTTATTTGTGTTACCTTCCATGTTTCTTATAGTATTTCTCACTTGTCCTCCTCTACCTTGATTATATACGTTATCGTTTCTTTGTACCCTCTGTATTTCTCCTCGTCTTCCTCTCCATCCATGTCTATACTGTCCTATTTCCATAGGTTCTTCAATTCTATCTTCCGAACTACTACCTAACTCTCGTCCTACCCTTAATCTAAACCTTCTCCTCAAGCTTTCCTCTTGTATAGCGATATCTACCGCTTGTGACAATCTTGCAGGATTCTCTCTTAATAATTTAAATTTCAATCCATCTGACCTAATCCCATCAACAAAAATCCCTACTAACATCCGTTCCACTTCTTCAGCTCGTACATTCTGTCCTAAAAATGACTCTTCCGCTAAATTGATTAACCTGTCACTGTATAGCTGTACACTTTCTGTAGTATTTTGTCTAGTCTGTCGCAATACTGAGAATGCGTGTTGTGGATCAGTAATTTCAGCGTATTTTCTTGCGAGATCATCTTTAAATTCTTCCCAGGTTTCACCTCTTCCTGCTTCTAGTTTTCTTCTTATATGGTCAGAAACTGGACTTGTACTTGTTC
Source organism: Cepaea hortensis (assembly GCA_963921405.1). Taxonomy (NCBI): domain Eukaryota; kingdom Metazoa; phylum Mollusca; class Gastropoda; order Stylommatophora; family Helicidae; genus Cepaea; species Cepaea hortensis. The sequence goes on from OY992885.1 coordinate 112,512,565, forward strand.
TGTATGCCAAATTCTTTTTCTCCTCATCTGTAGCGTTTACTAAATAAGCATGTTTCTCAATAGAAATGACCCATTTCTTAAACTGGTTTGCTTGTCCATTAAATCTCTCAACATCACTGCTTACATTTTGTTGTCTTAACACTGCATCCAACCTTGATATTGCCCCACCAACTCCCGTCAGTACCTGTGAAAAATCTTGGGGTTCCATTCTAGAATCTATAATGGAAATTATTAAGCAATATACAAATATTTCAAACAATATTAATTTCAAATTCAGCAGCAATACATAATCTGTTCAATTAATTACTCTAATATTATCTATTATCTAACTATACTAACAAAAAACTCCAATCGAAGATCCTGACGAAGAAAATTTTCTGTTCCAATCACGAATCCTGATAAAAGAACTTAATTGAAATCCTGATGAAGAAATTTCTAATTGATCCTGATACCAACAAAAAAAAAAGGACTCTAATCGACACCGTTGAAAGGAGCAGAACACAAAAAAAAAACCTCTGGATTTCCTAATTCAATCGAAGTCGAAGTCAGTTCTTTCCAATTATTTTCCTGTCGTTGATGGTGCTCGATATAACGCTCGATACCAAACTGCTTGATTACTTGCTCGATTGACTGTAAGCGTTAGACTTTAATTTCCGTCAAGCAAGGTCACCTTCACGATTTTTCAACCGACAACTGCTCCCGGTTTCAGCAAAAATCTGGCATTTTCATATGTTTCAGCGTAAAAATGATCCAGTCAACAACAATTGGATTCAAACCTGACTCTATCCACTCCGTTATATGTTAGGTGGCATTCCAACAACGGTCAGTTAAATTTATTGTAACAACTTTTGACTTGAGACAAGTTGACTATATTCCTCAATGCCTTCACTTAAGTGAAGTGACTGTAGAGAGTATTGAGGATCTCGATTTAATAATTATGGAATTTGCAATATAACCTTGACTTCACCTTCAACAGTCCAATGAGCTAAAACTCATAATTTTCAGCATTCTTTGTTTTACTTGTAGTTTTATTTGGAGCAGGTTATTGTTCTGTTGAAATTAAATCATTTCTGGTACCTCGAGACTTCATAAGTTGTTGTAACATGTAATCAGCGAGTTCATTCTTATAACCTTGTGTACTAATTTTTGATGCAAAACGGCATTACTTGATCTCATTATACAATTAGCGTTGGTCAGTGCTCAAGTTATTTCATACTATTAATTAGATAAAAACATCAGTCTTTCAAAAAAATAAGTTAATCAGTCAAACCTTCTGAGCTGGCCTGAGAAATCGATCTCCTTTTTAAACAGAAATACACTGAGAACCCACAACAACTACCCCTGGGTGGGCTTTCAGCTGTTGCGTTTCTTATTATTATTTACTTAAAAACTTCCTTCTCCAGACGCCCAGACACAAGAATCTTTCATGGCGGTAACTCTCTCCACGACATCCCATATTTCTTGAGGTCAAAGGCACCAAATCAACCTGTATTATAGTGTAGAGATGTTACACACAGGTTAGAAGGCACGTGATGATCGTACAGCACACAAGTCTCCGTTGTTTAGAACATTCTTTATTAGTCGAATCGTTCAACTACAGCATAATGATGTTATGCTCAAATTCTGATGTTTACATGTTTTCCTACTTCCCTGCTAGCTGGACCCCAAGTGACGTGTGTGTCAGCCTAGATACCCTTCTTCATTCGTGCACACACGTTCACTAGCTATGGTTTTCCCACTAGTCAAGGAATGCGCAGCATTCCTTAACTCTTTACTCCTAAGCTACTCCCTTTACTGTTACAATGGCAGAACATGACCGCCCACGCTTACCGGCATGGCACATGATGGATGGATGGATAGCGTAGTTAGCAGCTATATATAGCACTGGCGGGGGATCTCCGTTCAATTAAAGTTTTTTTCAGTGCGTGTCATGGCGCGACATGGCGCGAAAAAGGAGCGACGAACGGTAACACAGTGTGTGTAGTACATTGGCTTTCTGCAGTCATGAATTTTATTGAACTGACAGCAGCTGTCCACGACAAGCAGAGTAGTGTTGCCTTTCTGCAGCACTAGTCTGCAGAGCACACAATAACAGCCCCTAAGTGTGCACAAGAGTATACAACCACTGAAATATTCAGGTCAACTCACACACATAACTAAACCATTTGCTGCACACCGACAACGTTATTCCGGTCAAGGTCATGCACACCGAGATACAGCGCGAATAAGGGGACTCCAGGATATGACGTGTGCCCTGGAATTCCCTTTGTTTGCGGTGAATTAAAATTGAAGTACCGCTCGCTCTTAAATTGTCGGTGTCTTGATGGCGGGGTAGTAGATTCTTTCCCTACACCGGATAGAAACGACTTCTCGTCCTTGACCTGGGACGTAATTTACAAGTACCTCAGAAGTCGGAGAGAGGGAAATAAGGAAAACTGTCCCACACGCAAAAATCAATTTATTATGGACTACGCTCACGTTCAAAGCGAACGAAAGCAGTCATCCGTGACATCTCCACACTGAGGGTCTGCTGTAATGACTCTATCCTCTCTCTTCACGGTGCTCTAATCCAGCTTCCTTCCAGTCCAACTCTTGATAGTCTACGCACATATACAGCTGGCTTTCCCTTGCCTCCACTGATCCTTCCTTGACCAGCAGCTGTATGTGTACCATCGGAGCACTTTAAAGTGTTGCCCAATAGGAGCGGCTGGCTAAATGGCTAGAACTCCAAGTTCCCATTCTAGAGACACGGGTTCGAATCCTCAGTAGGTTTTGGATTTGTGTGTGTGTGTGTGTGTGTGTGTGGGGGGGGGGGGGGGTGCGGGGGGGGGCCTAACCTGCACAGTTCGCGGCGACTACACTAGCCAGTCTGCCTTAATTTCTCAGGCTAGACCCTCCTGTCCTACACAGCAAGGTAATATGTGCACATAAACATATCAAGGGGACTGAGCGGTCTAGAGGTATGGTGTCCGCCTCGAGTGCTGGAGGTTCCGGGTTCAAGCCCCGGCGAGGGTCGGGATTTTTTCACCTGGACTTCTAGTAACAAAACTTTTCCCTGGTCTCTGGGTAGTGGGATCGGACGCCCGTGTGGATTGTTGCGCACGTATAAAATCCCTTGGCAGTTGGAAATCGAAAAAGAGTAGTCTAACGGCGCTGCCCGGGCAAAATTTGGGGGTTGAAAACCTACCTAAAGTATTTCAGAATCCTCGCCGGTGCTACGGAATTCGTGCACTGAGCTGAGATTCTCCGGACTCAAGCTTGAGTTAGGAGTAGAATGGAGCACTTATGGGTTACACCCGTGTGCCGTGATGTTGATCCGTCAACTAAACTAAACAACTATATGCAGTAATCACAGAAGTACTTTCATTGTCTGCTTCTTGATTCCATTTAGTACTGTCTTCTTCAATCCGGTGTTTGTATTACCTCTTTGTTTTCTTTTCCTTTCATGTTATTTCTGCTAATCGTTTATGTAATCACATTACTACAAATAAAACATCTCAAGTAATACGACAGCCTTACAAATCGCTTTGTACACAAACAATGACGTCATAGTGATCGTTACTGCAAATTGTCCTAGATTACAGAGTACAAGTAAAGGCAACATAACTCAACTAACGGTGTTATAGTGTGTGTGTGTTTTTTTTTTTTTTTTGGTTGCCTCAATATAAAATTCAATATCTCAGTAACCAACTGAGGGAAAATGATGAGATTTAGCATATAACCTTATAATTATGTCCACCCAACAAAAAAATTTTTGTTCTGGAGATTGTACAGCAGATTTCAATGTTTGTTTATATGTGGTATATATTTTATTGCCCCCGAATTCATTCCATCATTTTAAGAGTATTACCGCTTCAACAAGACACACCCCCGCTGTTTTTGAAATTTGTATGCGCGGTTTTCGCTTTTGGCAGACGGAGGGAATTTATATGGGGTAGTTCAGAGGTGTCGTCAAACTGTGGATTCTTTCATGAAACGTGATTATATAAATAAACTAGCCGGCTCGGCCCGGCTCCTGGCGGGGATCTATCTATCTATCTATCTATCTATCTATCTATCTATCTATCTATCTATCTATCTATCTATCTATCTATCTATCTATCTATCTTATCTATCTTATCTATCGATCTATCTATCTATCTATCTATCTATCTATCTTATCTATCTATCTGTCTATCGGTCTATCGATCTATCTATCTATCTGTCTGCCTGCCGGCCGACCGACCGACCCACCACCGACCCACCGACCCACCCAGTCAGCCAGCCATCCACCCACCCACCTACCTTTCTGCCTACCTACCTACTTACCTACCTTTCTGTCTGTCTGTCTGTCTGTCTGTCTGTCTGTCTGTCTGTCTGTCCACGCTATTAAATATTGATAAAAGTTACTGGAAAAAACGTCAGGACCATGTGTTGAAAGAGTCTTATATTTACCCCCACCCAAGGAATATGTCTTTGATAGGTCCAAAAGCAACTTAAATCATTGAAAGCGGCAACATTTCTTTGATGTTTTGGGGAAAATGTAGTGAATTCACGCTAACAAACTAGTCTTACAGTAAACCACGTTATTTCTGGTAAAGACACAAGTACAAGGAGTAGCCAGGTTCGTATGGGAGTGACCAGAAATGATACCGCAATTTAGTCATCATGTTTCCATGTTTAAGGATCTGTTCAGCTGTCTGTGTAGTTTGTTCACACGTACATATGAGTCACAGACCCGCTGTGAGTCTTCGTGACAGACAGACAGACAGACAGACAGACAGACAGACAGACAGACAGACAGACAGACAGACAAACAGACAGACAGACAGACAGACATTATTATATAGTATTCTCGAGCCAATCTCTAAATACATTACCATTAATCTTATTATGATAATCCCTATTGTCTGTATGCTTTGATACGAACACGAGCCCAGCATTCTGTTGCAAGCCATTATGCGTATTACCAGCATGGGCCATGACCAAAAGCTGTCCTATACTACTGGGCACATATCGCTTTATCTGTCCATCCACTGGTTGCCATTCCTTATCACTTGTGTGGTGCGCATTGATCCACATTTCATCCAAACACACTATGCCATAATTTTCTTTGCGCATTTCCCTTATTTCACGTAGGTATCTGCTTCTCATGGCTCCTAAATGCGGCTGCTCGCAAAGATTATTTCTACCGCCCTTGTACTTTCAAATAGTGAAGATAATGTCCTTATAATTTTCCACAAAGTTGTTTTGGATAGCTCTATGTTATTGATCTTTCTGAACCACACCCTAAGATTTCTTACAGTCACTGTTTCTTTGGCATCCAGCATTTTTATAATGCTGGATAATCCTGGATATAAAATCCAAAATTTTTATAATTTTAGGAGTCTCTGTGGCGAAGTGGTCAAGCCTTTTGACTCGGGCTCCAAACGTCGTGGGTTCGATTCCAGTTCACGAGTTAAATTTTTCGGAGATTTCTGTGGGTCGTCGCTAGAGCTGCGGAGTTCGTGCTTTATGCGATGCTTTCCACGCTGCGGAAAGAGACCGAACCATATGGGATAGAACCCGGTACAATGAAGTCGACCCTGTCGTATATCAAGCGACTTTTTAAAGCATTTTTATAATAGCTCGCCTTATGACATCTTTGTCAAAACTGTCTACAATAATCTTTCTACCTACCGTTTGGTTATTGCGTGGTGGTTTAATTCTAGATTCTTGTACCCTTTGACAAAATGCCCGTTTACTCAAGCCTAATGCATGCATTGTTCTTTTTTCGGAATTTGTAATAGTATAAAAAACAGTTTCTTGCGATCAGCTACTTGACAAAAATATGTGTACAACTTCATAACGATTCTTTGAAGTGTACAATTTCGCATTAAAGCCCATTGAAAAATATTCACACATTTCAATGTTAGCGATAAGTTATAAGATTTAAAAAAAAAAAAAAAACATATTAACCAGGTTTCATGAAATAACCCACATTTTGAGACACCTCTGAACAGTCTTAGTTTGAACAACGCGGGGGGTTGGCAAAAGGCCAATCCTGTGAAAACACGCACAATATTCAAAATTGAGCCCTGATTGTCTGGCTACGCTGTAATACATTTAAAATTATGAATTTCATGTCAGACCCGTAAATTATATATCTCATATAAACAAACTTTAAAATCTGCTGTAAAATCTCCAGAACAAAATTTTTTGTTGTTGGGTGGACATAATGATAAGGTTATATACTAAATTTCATAATTTTCCCTCAGTTGGTTACTGAGATATTGATGTTTATATTGCGGCAAACAAATGTGGACATACTATAGTTGTTAAGCAAAACATCAAAGGAATGTCGCCGCTTTCAATGATTTAAGTTGTTTTTGGACCTATCAAAGACATATTCCTTGGGTGGGGGTAAATATAAGACGGCTGGAAAAATTTCATAACGATGCAACAGACAGTTTTCAAAATAATTGATCGTGAATGAAGGCAAACAAATGTGGACATACTATAGTAACAGTTTTAACACTAACAGCAATCTGTAGAAATTATTAATTATGAGTTACTTACATTGAATCCGAGATGAAACAACGGATGCCTGGCTTCGTGTCTGTTAATAATTTCTATCCCAGTGATGTCTGGCGAAGAAGATCACATTTAGCGCGGGAGAAACATGTGGATGCCGACACAATTACAACGAGCGAGTCTCTTCCTGGCACGACAAGAGTTGAGAAGGTCAGGGTTGCTGATGGTGGCGGGAATCGAAGTTTTGCCCCACCCCGTGTACAACAGGGTTCATGTTCTGCGTTATTTATAACTGTGTCGTGATGTCGGAACAGCGACATCTTCAAGGGTAGAAATCCGTTGCCGGCGCGGTGGTCATAAGTTCGAACTCTCTAGCTGGGATGTTTTCCATTGAACTAGGCTCCCGAGTCGACCCAATAAATTGGTATCTGGGTGGTAAAGTCGGCCTGTGTGGTGTTGAACACAGAGTCAATGGGGTGTAGTAAAGTCGGCCTGTGTGGTGTTGAACACAGAGTCAATGGGGTGTGGTAAAGTCGGCCTGTGTGGTGTTGAACACATAGTCAATGGGGTGTGGTAAAGTCGGCTTGTGTGGTGTTGAACACATAGTCAATGGGGTGTGGTAAAGTCGGCCTGTGTGGTGTTGAACACATAGTCAATGGGGTGTGGTAAAGTCGGCCTGTGTGGTGTTGAAAACAGAGTCAATGGGTTGTGGTAAAGTCGGCCTGTGTGGTGTTGAACACAGAGTCAATGGGGTGTGGTAAAGTCGGCCTGTGTGGTGTTAAACACAGAGTCAATGGGGTGTGGTAAAGTCGGCCTGTGTGGTGTTGAACACAGAGTCAATGGGGTGTGGTAAAGTCGGCCTGTGTGGTGTTGAACACAGAGTCAATGGGTCGTGGTAAAGTCGGCCTGTGTGGTGTTGAACACAGAGTCAATGGGGTGTGGTAAAGTCGGCCTGTGTGGTGTTGAACACAGAGTCAATGGGGTGTGGTAAAGTCGGCCTGTGTGGTGTTGAACACAGAGTCAATGGGGTGTGGTAAAGTCGGCCTGTGTGGTGTTGAACACAGAGTCAATGGGGTGTGGTAAAGTCGGCCTGTGTAGTGTTGAACACAGAGTCAATGGGTTGTGGTAAAGTCGGCCTGTGTGGTGTTGAAAACAGAGTCAATGGGTTGTGGTAAAGTCGGCCTGTGTGGTGTTGAACACAGAGTCAATGGGGTGTGGTAAAGTCGGCCTGTGTGGTGTTGAACACAGAGTCAATGGGTTGTGGTAAAGTCGGCCTGTGTAGTGTTGAACACAGAGTCAATGGGTTGTGGTAAAGTCGGCCTGTGTGGTGTTGAACACAGAGTCAATGGGGTGTGGTAAAGTCGGCCTGTGTAGTGTTGAACACAGAGTCAATGGGGTGTGGTAAAGTCGGCCTGTGTGGTGTTGAACACAGAGTCAATGGGTTGTGGTAAAGTCGGCCTGTGTGGTGTTGAACACAGAGTCAATGGGGTGTGGTAAAGTCGGCCTGTGTAGTGTTGAAAACAGAGTCAATGGGTTGCCGATTGGTTGAACGTTATAGGGCCAGCAACATATACACACTAGGTTACTTGACGTGACAAAGGATCCTGGACTACTTGACGCTCTGTGTCACGTATGTGTGTGTGTACGTGCGTGCGCATAGTGACATCCACGCCAGCCGTTCAAAGATTTGCTGCATGACATGTGAGGTGTGTGGGGCCCAGCATATATCAATGTGAGGGTGGGGGGGGGCAGAATCTTTGTGAGGGATGTGGGGTCAGCATATATGTAAGACGTGTGGGTCTGCTTTAATGTGAGATTGTGGAGGAGGCATACATGTGAGGGTGTGGGGCCAGCATATATGTGTAATTTCTCGTTGCGTGGAATCTTACTGTCAGACAGACGGTCGGTTAACCCACCAACTTTACTATTACGATGGATAGGTGGCTAGATATATAGGCAGACAAAGTGGCAGACAGACAGGCGAGAAACGCTGACAGACAGACAAGTGGATGGACGGAAAGATGGGTGGATATGTGAAGGGATATGACAGACAGTGAAGGTAGATATTTATGTAGACAGACAGACGGACGGACGGACAGACAGATGGACGGACAGACAGACGGACAAACTGAGGGGTGGATGAATAGATGGATAGACGGATAGATGCACAGACAGACAGACAGACAGACAGACAGACAGACAGACAGACAAGCAGGCAGGCAGGCAGGCAGGCAGACGACAGACAGACAGACAGACAGACAGATAGATAGATAGATAGATAGATAGATAGATAGATAGATAGATAGATAGATAGATAGATAGATAGATAGATAGATAGATAGATAGATAGATAGATAGATAGATAGATGCCATCTCCATAATGTAGGTCGCTTGAAATCTACCCACATGTTGCTACCCAGCGGCGTTCCGCTGACTGGAGGACGAACAGCACACATGTTGTGAGTGTAATCGATTCACAGATTGCGCTGGGAGGGCAAAGGCATGCTTGATGCAGAGAGAATCAGGAAATAAATCCTTATTCTCCTTCTGTGAGCGCTAAACAATACTATGTGTTTATTTATTCTTGCAGGCTTCAATTCGGGAGTAACAGGTGTGGATCATCCGTTGGATCTCCCCCCCCCCCTCTTCCCAAGACTTGCCGGTGTGTTGGGAAACGATCAGGCGGACAGATTGGCTGGGTCTGCAGCGTGGGGTATTGGTGCACGGCAAGGCGGATGCATACAGAAGTACAAAAAACATATTATATATATATATATATATATATATATATATATATATATATATATATATATATATATATATATATATATATATATATATATATATATATATATATATATATATATATATATTTTTGCATATCCTTTACAAGACATCGCTGTCAACATCAGCATCTTTCAGCTGTATGTTGATTTCTTGGCAACATTACGCTCAGTAGTTTGCCATTGCTTTCTGAGCGGCCGGCTCACATACCCCGTAAGTTACCGATGCGATTAGAACCACTGCTGATTCTCACCGTCATCACGTTACCCACGAGAGTATACGAGATTACGGAGAAAAGTCGCTAACCTCTAAGCCACGAAGCCGGCTATATATATATATATATATATATATATATATATATATATATATATATATATATATATATATATATATATATATATATATATATATATACTAGCTGACCCGGCCCGGCTTCGCCCAGTCCTTGGTGGGGAGCATCTCATTTAATTCATATAAGTAGTCATATAAGTTCCCGTTCCTGTTACCGACTATCTGTTTGTCTGTCTGTCTGTCTGTCTGTCTGTCTCACCAGGCCCGGCTTCGCCCAGGCCCTGATGGGGAGCATCTCATTTAATTCATATAAGTAGTCATATAAGTTCCCGTTCCCGACTGTCTGTCTGTCTGTCTGTCTGTCTGTCTGTCTGTCTGTCTGTCTGTCTGTCTGTCTGTCTAATCATTTATTGGTTGCAGTTAGAACAACCTTAGATAAACGAAGACCAACTTACAAAAAGCATTAGAAAGAGCACTTGAAAGATCTTTACATCTTCCCCAACAATTAACTTGGGTAAATTGAGCAGCGGCAGCAGCAGAAGAAGAAGAAGAAAAAGGAGGAGTAGGAGCTGGGAGGAGGAAGAGGGAGGTGGAGGAGGGAGGAGGAGGGAGGAGTAGGAGGGAGGAAGAGATAGGCGGAGAGAGGAGGAGGAGGGAAGAGGAGGGAGGAGGAAGGAGGAGGAGTAGTAGGGAGGAGGAGGGATTAGGAGGAGGAGAGAGGAGGAGGAGGAAGAAGGAGGGAGGAGGAGGAGGCAGGAGGAGGGAGGAGGAGGTGGGAGGAGGGAGGAGGAGGTGGGAGGAGGGGAGGAGGAGGGGGAGGAGGAAGATGGAGGAGGAGGGAGGAGGAAGAGGGAGGAGGAAGAGGGAGGAGGAGAGGGAGGAGGAGGGAGATGGAGGAGGAGGGAGGAGGAGGGAGATGGAGGAGGAGGAGGGAGGAGGAGGGAGGAGGAGGAGAGAGGAGGAGGAGGGAGGAGGCAGAGGGAGAAGGAGGAGGGAGAAGGAGGAGGGAGGAGAAGGAGGAGGAGGAGGAGGAGGAGGGAGGATGAAGAGGGAGGAGGAGGAGGGATGTGGAGGGAGGAGGAGGAGGGAGGAGGAGGAGGAAGGAGGTAGAGGGAGGAGGAGGAGGGAGGAGGAGGAGGGAGGAGGAGAGAGGATGAGGAGGGGGGAGGAGTAGGGAGGAGGAGAAGGGATGAGGAGGAGGGAGGAGGAGATGGAGGAAGAGGGAGGAGGAGGGGGAGGAGGGAGGAAGAGGGAGGAGAAGGAGGAGGGAGGAAGAGGGAGGAGAAGGAGGAGGGAGGAGGGGGAGGACGTAGGAGGAGGAGGAGGGAGGAGGAGGGAGGAGGAGGAGGGAGTAGGAGGAGAGAGGAGGAGAAGGGAGGAGGAAGGAAGAGGAGTGATTAGGAGGAGGGAGGAGGGCGAGGAGGCAGGAGGAGGAAGAGGGAGGAGGAGGAAAGAGGAGGAGAAAGGAGGAGGAAGAGGGAGGAGGAGGGAGGAGGAGGAGAAAGAGGGAAGAGGAGGATGGAGGAGGGAGAGGGAGGAGGGGAGGGGAAGAGGAAGAGGGTAGGAGGTGGAGGAGGGGAGAGGAGTAGGAGGAGGAATATAACGCATATGCCTGTAGATTTAATAATGGCTGAAGTTGTTCCATGTTCTCTTAGAGTTGGCGACAGTGTAAAGAAATATAAAATCTTCAAACTTGATAGAGATAAGGTAACTATTATTTATTTATTCTTTAAGCATAAAAAGATGAGTTACAATGTTATGCATTATGCATTATTTTTATGAAAACTTTGAAAATGCCTTAAAGATTGTATCACTATTTATTATAACTCATATGCCGGTACATAACTATAGACAAAGAGTTTATAAATCTTTGAAAACGATGCAACAATATGACTATAAGTTATACAGAAAAGTTATGCCCCTTGAAATAACTTTTACAGAGTTAAGTCCCCTCGCTGTATAGAAATTACAATGAAAAATGGAAAATTAAATAATATTGGGTAAGCAGCCGATTTCACACTAAAAAAATATCACAGTGGGCTGCGCTGGAATGAAAGGAAGACGTGTAGAAAATTTCATCTCAATCGGATGGGCCGTTCGCGAACGCATAAAGGACATACGGACATACAGACGGAGATTGCCTTTTATATATACGATACTAGCTGACCCGGCCCGGCTTCGCCCAGTCCCTGGTGGGGAGCATCTCATTTAATACATATAAGTAGTCATATAAGTTCTCGTTTCCGTTACCGACTGTCTGTCTGTCTGTCTGTCTGTCTGTCTGTCTGTCTGTCTGTCTGTCTGTCTGTATGTATGTATGTATGTCTTTCTGTCTGTCTTTCTGTCTGTCTGTCTGTCTGACCCGGCCCGGCATCGCCCAACTCCTGGTGTGGAGCATCTCATTTAATTCATATAAGTAGTCATATAAGCTCCCGTTCTCGTTCCCGACTATGTATCTGTCTGTCTGTCTGTCTATATATCTGTCTGTCTGTCTGTCTGTCTGTCTGTCTGATCCGGCCCGGCTTCGCCCAGCCCCTGATGGCGAGCATCTCATTTAATTCATATAAGTAGTCATATAAGTTCCCGTTCCCGACTGTCTGTCTGTCTGTCTGTCTGTCTGTCTGTCTGTCTGTTTGTCTGTCTGTCTGTCTGTCCGTCCCTCCCTCTCTGTCTGTCTGCCTGTCTGTCTAATCATTTATTGGTTGCAGTTAGAACAACCTTAGATAAACGAAGACCAACTTACAAAAAGCATTAGAAAGAGCACTTGAAAGATCTTTACATCTTCCCCAACAATTAACTTGGGTAAATGGAGCGGCGGCAGCAGCATCAGCAGAAGAAGGAAAAGGAGGAGTAGACAACTGCAGCGAAAAGGTGGGTCTGTCTATCTATCTGACCCGGCGTGGCTTCGCCCAGCTCCTGGCGGGTAGCGTCTCATTAAATTCATACAACAAAAAAAGTAACTTAAAAGAATGTCCTTCCACACACCATCCATTATTTTTAATGAAAACTCTTTCTAATCACCTGCATGACTACAGTAACTTCTTAAGCATAAAAAGATGAGTTACAATGTTATGCATTGTGCATTATTTTTATGAAAACTTTGAAAATGCCTTAAAGATTGTATCATTATTTATTATAACTCATATGCCGGTACATAACTATAGACAAAGAGTTTATAAATCTTTGAAAACGATGCCACAATATGACTATAAGGTATACAGAAAAGTTATTCCCCTTGAAATAACTTTTACAGAGTTAGGTCCCCTGAGATATATGAAATTATAATGAAAAATGAAAAATTAAATAATATTGGGTAAGCAGCCGATTTCACACTAAAATATATGACAGTGGGCTGCGCTGGAATGAAAGGAAGGCGTGTAGAAAATTTCATCTCAATCGGATGGGCCGTTCGCGAGCGCATAAAGGACATATGGACATACAGACAGACAGACGGAGATCGTCTTTTATATATAAGATACTAGCTGACCCGGCCCGGCTTCGCCCAATCCCTGGTGGGGAGCATCTCATTTAATTCATATAAGTAGTCATATAAGTTCCCGTTCCCGTTACCGACTATCTGTCTGTCTGTCTGTCTGTCTGTCTGTCTGTCTGTCTGTCTGTCTGACCCGGCCCGGCATCGCCCAGCTCCTGGTGTTGAGCATCTCATTTAATTCATATAAGTAGTCATATAAGCTCACGTTCCCGTTCCCGACTATCTATCTGTCTGTCTGTCTGTCTATATGTCTATCTGTCTGATCCGGCCCGGCTTCGCCCAGCTCCTGAAGGGGAGCATCTCATTTAATTCATATGAGTAGTCATATAAGTTCCCGTTCCCGTCTGTCTGTCTGTCTGTCTGTCTGTCTGTCTGTCTGTCTGTCTGTCTGTCTAATCATTTATTGGTTGCAGTTAGA